>CM017561.1:29204493-29696993 GCA_007844125.1 Sinonovacula constricta | reverse complement strand
CATGCAATAAATATTTGAATAGCAGCATTTTATCAAAGTACGGGAGATAAATCATGTTCTCACGTACTTTTACTGGCATTCAATTTAGTTAATAAATTTGTCAACTAAGCAAAAATAAATAAATAAATTGGCTTTGAATAGGGTATATCCGCATTAGGATAACTAGCTGCTGCGTCTCTAGCATTGAGTGTTGGTCTGTTTCTAAGTTGATTCTTTTCGCAAATAATAACGACTTTGGATGGCTTATCAATAAATAGAGCATGATAATATTGTAATCAAAGATGATCGCTCAGTGAGTTTAACAGGTATGTCTCTAAATAGGTGCTTTGTTTAGAAGAATAGGTCCTGATTTGTTTGAAAGAGAATGATTTTGGCTTAATTCTCCCGAACAGTTTCAGTTTCTCTCAGGAATACTTGATGTAACTTTAAAACGTTATCTGAACGTTATTCATGAACGTTTACATATTAATTTTAAAACTGTTTAAAAATAGCAGTGATTGGTAATAGTTATCGCAAATACCTCAGTGCCGTGGGGTGTGGAAGTGGGGGGGACGTGGTTGTCAACACGCCGAAAATGGGGTCAAGAATGCTCTAGTGTTTGAAAGGCCCTACTATAAATCATCAGACGACCTTCATATCATTGCACTGAACATTAGAAATAAGCAGTATGTTTTCGATTTGCTTTGCTAGATCGAGTAGTCAAGAGGGTTTTGCAATATGCCTGCTTGAAATTCATCTTAGTCTTTTTGAGTGACTATTTGATATTTCAAAGATACTTCACTACTAAGTCACCCCACCCACTCCAATTCAGCGGTTAACAATAGTTGTTATATACTTTTACATTAATATGCTTTATAGTAATATTTTGCAATTAAAATTGTAATTATTTATGACATGTTGTGTTTCAGTTGATATTTCCGTGTCATGAATGTGCCATGATTTGACGTTTTTGTGCATTGCCTTGGCTGAGTGTTGTACAATAATGACAGTATTAATGCATATTTATCCTTTGTATACCTGAAAACTGACCACACATGTATATTTATAATACTTTTGATTATTGGCCACACGGTGCTTTGGCCTTACCTTCACGTGCTCATTCAGGTTGTTGGGGTCTCTGTTCACAAGATCTATTTGGCCCATTGTCGTTTGCTTGCGTTTGTGTCTGGAAAAATAATTCCGCTGAAAGGTCTCAGACAATCTAGACCGCCGAGAAACAATGATCTGCCAGAGCGGACCTGCCGGGCCACATTTATAAACGCTAATTTCGTGTCGCCATAGCAGAAGGAAAGTGAATCCGTCTGGAACGAAGAAAAAACAAAAGAATTTCAACGAAAGTAATGATGCATAACAGAAGTGTAAGAAAAGACAATCGAATTAGGCACACTTAAGGAACAAACAGTGCTATTTCTGTTATGAAATGAGAACATTAAAAAATTCTGCTACATCTCTGCTGTTACATTTCGTGTCATAAGCAAAAGAAATTTATGAACGATTGTTATTAAATATGAAATTTGAAAAAAAAAAACGGTATCTTGATATAAAAGTCAGTATCTGTGCATAGCTGACATTCATTGTTCCACTAAAAAGATTGTGTTTAGATAGGGCTAAAAATCAGTTCAAAGGGAATCGCGTATGTTCATTTTAAAGTGCCATTGAATAAAAAATTAGATTTTACGGTATTTACGGTAAAAAGACTTAAAAACACTAAAATATACTTCGTGTAGGGAACCAGGACATGGCTGTTTCTTGATAGAATGTTAAGTTGCTATATATACAGAGAATAGAATGTTAAGTTTCTATATATACAGAGAATATAATGTTAAGTTTCTATATATAGAGAGAATATAATGTTAAGTTTCTATATATACAGAGAATAGAATGTTAAGTTTCTATATATACAGAGAATAGAATGTTAAGTTTCTATATATACAGAGAATATAATGTTAAGTTTCTATATATACAGAGGAAGGGAGGTAGGGAGAGAGGGAGTAGAGAGAGGAGAGGGAGGGGGAGAAAGAGAGAAGGAGAGAAGGGAGATGGTATATGGTAAATGAGGGGGGAACGTGTGAGAGAATGCGCTAAAGAATGAGAGAGACAAAGAAAGAGAGAGGGAGGGAGAGAGATGCACCACCATTATAGGTCTATTAAGACTATCATTAACAATTTCTATACAAGTATGTAGCATTTTCTACCATTTTCTAAGACTCGCGGGGCTTTTAAAAACAATACAGCTTGAATAATTTGACTTCTTTCCCATAATACTTGTGCAAGTACATTTGTATTTAAACACCTGCAATTTGTATAAATCACATTGAGGTCGGCGTAATAACGACCAAGCTAACCCTCTTTGTAATAGTAACTAGTTTGCCAGGGTCGACAAAACTGGTTCTATTTACATCGAGATCATATTTATTTAAGAGATCAATTTTAGCACTTACATAGAACTGTTGTAGCAACAGGCGTCATAACAAACCCTCCTGGACCTTCAGATCATGAATGCGATTCTCCAAAAGATTAAACTGCTCGAGTGGGTTTACATACTTGAAACAGCATACCCCGCTTAGACCTGAGCCTGCCGCGTTCGATCAATACGAATTAAAATATCTGCTAATATTTTTTAGAAATTTGTTACAAGAAATGTTGGGAGATTAAAGACTGGGCAGCAAATGGCGTAGATCCTGATTAGACAGCTCTCATCAGGAGATAGCTCAGCGGGATCTTCGTTATTTGCTTAACCCAGATCAAGTGAAGTTTAACAGACTTAAAGTTAACCTGCTCAGGCCTTGTAGGTGCGGTTGTAGGAGCTCATACGACCAGTTTAGCTAATTCATCTGCGAGTCATCGATTTTATCACAATTCCATTGATTTGTAAGAGGGGTTAACTCTAAACTCTTGTATTTGTAAGAACCGTTCAAAATAGGCATGTACAATGTATCGTACATTGCAAGATCCCAATCTGTAGATATCTACCCTTTGTATATGTATTCGAATGCGTTGAATGATTTGATGAATACGTTTTGTCTGCATTATGTATACAGTGAATACGTTGTCTGTACGTGCGGGAACGACCTCGTTAAAGGGTGAGTTTCAAAAAAGTCGTAAAGTTTGTTTTGAATTTATTTTTACTTTGAAGGCAATAACCGTTATATTATACAAACAATACATCCACGATTATTATAGGAATTATAGTCTACTGCATTTAATATCGTCGGCTCCAGGTACATGAGGCCCCGGGCTCGATCCCGGTCCGCGACATATCAAAGTCGTTAAAATGGTAGTGGTATAACTCCCTTGCTAACGCTCAAGCAAATATAAGGGTAGTTCCACGACTGGTTGGCCCGGTGTCAGGATAATGTGACTGGGTATGGTATCATGCCAGGCGTTCCCGGCATGCTATACACAGTGAAGGCAGCACTATGGCCAGTTTACACCAACTACTTACTTCTTAAGTACAAATTGCTTAAGTCATGTATTTCAATCCACAATATCTTCATTATGTATTTAGCTACATCTCTGTACTTTTGCATGACACTTGAACGTTGCTAATTTGAGCTTAAAGTCACATTGAAACTTAAAAAAAATCTTAGTTTTGTTGGTATGAAAATTGTGCCTTGTGACTTAGGCATAAGAATGGTTGGTGAAGACGGGCCTTAATCTGCTTTAAGTGGACACCGTCTCCAGATAATTGAATTACTGAATTAAACCCATTAAACAAACATTCAACATATGAAGAGTCTCTGTGATTTGCCAATATCTTTTAAAACAAATTTTGACCAGATGTTTTGCATGTTGAATTTTGAACATCTTATGCGCCGGTGGTTCTACCCAGACATGCGCCTGGGGTCTTCCTCCGCCAATAATTAACTGGACGTAGCCAATAATGTTATATTATAAAATAATATAACCATAATTGTCTCTGTGAAATATAACGAAATAGGAAAGGGCAATTCAAGCGACATACATTGCAATGTTCTGTGATATATTTTCCAAAATATCACAAAAGCTAACGACAAAAAGGAAAGGCAAATTTGTTTTTTATCAACCACTATAAGATTCTTTATTCGGAGCAGCTTAAACTTGTTTAGTTCTTTTCCATAATTTGTACGCAAGAGAGAGAGAGAGAGAGACAGACAGACAGACAGACAGACAGACAGACAGACAGACAGAGACAGAGAGAGCCATATCCAGAGACACAGAGAGAGACAGAGAATGACAGAGACAGAGAGAGAGCCAGAGACAGAGAGAGAACAGAGACAGAGAATGACAGAGAGAGACAGAGAGAGAGAGAGACAGACAGACAGACAGACAGAGACAAAGAGAGAGACAGAGAATGCCAGAGAGAGAGAGAGAGAGTGAGAGAGAGACAGAGAGACAGAGAGAGAGAGAGAGAGAGAGAGAGAGAGAGAGAGAGAGAGAAGACACGTTATTGTATATCTGCTCTACTCTCCATTAGGCCATACTTGTTAATAAGCAAACTGAATTCAAAAATGGAAATTCGTCGTTTCTTGTATTTTTTAATCAAAGCATACTTCTGTTTTCTTAAGTCTTAGTAAGTTGAGGAAAATGCTGTCAGTCCTATGCGCTCTGTTTGGATACTTGAATGTGTCATTTCACCTGAGTATTGTATTGTTATTGTTATAGTTGTATGTTTTAACTGTAATAGTCCGCTTACTGTTTTCCATTTGTGGTCATTTAAGTGCGGTCACTCTGTATTGACAAGTTCTGATCCTTTCATATATCTTTGTATATATGTAAACTGGGCGAAACAAAATATGCTAAAGGAAAAAAAAGTTTAGTAAGTTTTTTACGACTTTGGTTTTCGTCTATAAATCAATGTGACAAAAACGTTTCCGTATTGTCCAATTGTGCCCATCCATTGACAACATGATTTCCCCCTTTTTTAAACTTCACCATTATGTAAGCATGAAACGTAACTTTCACGAAAATCCCGTGCAGTATGTGCACAGCAAAACGGACGATCCTCCGCGGGTCACAAAGTTCCCAAGGAGTCAATCCTCTCTGAACTTGCTAAAATAATTTCTTCAGTATAGTTTAAAAAGGAAAGTGAGATAAGAAACAAAGGTGAAACACATTCAAGTTGAAACTTATGTTAATGAGTTAGCTGTTCTTTCTTCCTTTCGTTTAAGTTTGTTAACATGTTTGTTTCTGTTTTTGTTTGTTTCGTTAACATTCTGCGCTATTTATAATGTAACTAGCTATTATCGTGTCACAATTTTACCAAGTTTAGACTTATTGTGGCGATCCTGACCACCTAACACAGATGATATTTGCTGCTGCATCTCTATCATATCAATGCATCGTACTTACTTTGCATTTTGTCTTGAGCAGATAAATTTTAGAACGTTTGTTTGTTTGTTTATTGGGTTTATCGTCCCACCAACATTATTTCAGTTATCTGGAGACGGTGTTCACTTGAAGCAGATATAGTGCTGCCCTTCATTGTGTATAGCATACCGTGAACACCTAGCATGATACCACACCCAGTCACATTATCTTGACACCGGGCCAACCTGTAGCGGAACTACCCTTATATTTGCTTGAGCGTTCGCAAGGGAACTATGCCACTACCATTTTTTAAGACTGATATGTTGCGGTCCGGGATCGAACCCGAGGCCTCCTGTACCTGGAGCCGACGCTCTACCGATTGCGCTACCTAGTCTGGTAATTTAAAAATGGTGTCAAAAAAAATCAAGTGCGACAAGGTTAAGTTCAAGCAACCTTCGTACTTTTCCTAAGTACTAGTACTCTATGTACTACTTCTGTATTCTTAGTCGCTCACCCTGAACCCAATCAGAGCAGGGTCTCCCCACGTTTGTTGATTATGTTTCTATGTACCTTTGTTCTGTGGTAACTAAAACACAAAAAGGTATGCATACATGGACAATTCTGATCCCTCAACACCGACATTGAACAGTGTAGGTATTGGTATGTAATAATCCATTCATCCGCACCATGCTACATTTGTTTATAACCCCATATATCTTAGTTGCTTACAAATACAAGCTAACCTTAAATGAACAATAACTGAAGACTTCTTGCAAAAAAGTGCAGATTCCGATTATACCTCTACCATCGGAGCTGGTTGACCTTGATAAACATATTTTGCCCAGGCACGAATTTTTAGTTCAAAGTAGGATAAGTGTTTACTGTACGTCACCGATTCTGACACTTCAATTGGCTTATCTTGCGTCGGCAAAGCAGAGGTTGGCGATATTTTAATGTTTACATTGTTGCCAGAAAGAAACGATTAAAAATTAATGTCCTAAAAATATCAATATGCAATAGCTCTTCGTCGTCTATACATGACACCAATATGTTAACACGTCCACAGAACTAAATAAAAAAGGTTTACTTTAAATGTAAATATATGCTGATTTTTATGATAATTAGGTTTAGTTATTTTTACATATAAAATTATAAATATAAAATTATAAATATATGGATAGAGTTGGGCAAACAATGAACAACACAATCTCACAATGGCAAATTCTGGAAAGTTTTCTATTTATAGAATTAACAAAATAATGCATATACGACTTCTACTTCCAGTAAACTGAAATAAATAAGACAAACCATATTATTCAGATTGTCTTGCAGTAGAATTTCGCTAAATTTCTTAAGCTGGTTAAAGGTAGAAAAGAAATCATGGTTGCAAAGAGAGAATCGACATCAATTTTGGATTAGTCTTTGGACTGTGAAACAAAACCTCTTATCATCTTTTATGTTAGAAGATATTAAAAGCATTCGATCTGTTTACCTCAAAATACTTCATACTCAGGCGCGCATCTGCCATTCTGCACATTACGCACGTGCATGACCGCCAATCGAAAAATCAAAAAATCAAAAAGTACACAAAAAAAAGAAGAAGAAAGTCGACACCTACCAAGGGTTAGCCATGATATATTTTATTTCCGTAGCATCTACAGTAGATGTCAAGTTATATTGTTTCTTAAAGTTGTATTTAAGTCAATACCAATCAAAACAACGTATTTTCTTTTTTTCTTCTCATTGTTTTGGGTCGAAAAAGACCCTAAAATGCAACTGAGCCAATATAGCAGAAAGAAAAATAAGTAATTGCGCGTAACTTCAAAAACGGCACAGATACGCGCCTGATACTGATTTTGTTTTGAACAATCTTAATGCTAAAAGTACAGTATTATATGCCTCAATATACTATTTAAGTGATCATGCACCAAAACCACTGATATAAGTTTTATTGTCGACTAACAAGCTTCTAACAACATGCACGCAAATATTAATTGATTAAAACTTGTTTTGACTGGAAACGCGACGTCATTGGTATATCCAATGTCTACTGTATGCTATAATGTGTTGTTGGGGAAAAAAGTATGTGTGTGTATCGTTCTCTTTTTTTCAGGTAGAAATGGTGTATAATGCTATCAAGCAAAAAGGCCTTCCATTCTAATTATTTTCATAATACATGTATTAATACATAATGCAATATTCTTGGCGCCGGGCTTAGTAGCGCAATCAGTAGAGCGTCGACTTCATGTACGGGAGGCCCCGGGTTCGATCCCGGACCGCGACATACCAAAGAATGGTAGTGTTATAGCTCCCTTACTAACGCTCCAGCAAATATAAGGGTAGTTCCACGACTGTCCCGGTGTCAGGATAATGTGGCTGGGTGTGGTATCATGCCAGGTGTTCACGGCATGCTATACACAGTGAAGGCAGCACTATATCTGCTTCAAGTGGACACCGCCTCCAGATAAATGGAAATACCGCTGGTGGGACTAAAAACCCAATAAACATAAACAATGTTCCTGGTTTCCAACGGTGTTGCAAGACAAAAATTATGTGGCATTTCTAATGGACCTAAAAAAATACGATAAATTTCAGTTTTCTTTAACTTAGCTAGTTATTAATCCCATTCCCCGTGTATCGTGGTGATGGTGGACCAAGGGGAGTAACTGAAACACTTTCCCTTAATAAAAAATCGGTGACCAAAAAGTCATAATTTAGGGTTATGCCTTATGGTTGTATTGTTCAATCTTATGGTAATAAAATTAAATATGGTAATGTTTAGCAGGTTTTAGCTTGAGATCTTTGTTTTTGAAACGTTTATTTTTTTAAGAATTTTCAATGTTTGCATTAGATAATTAGTGTTTTAATTAAGTGTTACTATAATTTGTTTTCTTCTTTTCGGAAATTTAAGCAAAAAGTTGGTACTTTTTCAACTATCTGCATATAGTGTTTTATTCTGGTAAACATAAAACATAGGCATGCCAGTTGCTACATATGTTTCCGATAAAATAGAATTTTCAAAGAAACGACTGCATGAAATTCTGTTCTGTTCTAATTATTTTTGAGATGGAGCCGTTGTGCAAATTGTGACGTTATAGCAGAATCCAGTGGTCCATTTATGAACATATGGCCCATTGTATATTTAAACAACAAATATTAATATGCATTAATATGAATGCATGCATACAGAGCGAGAGAGTGGGAAAGAGAGAGAGAGAGAGAGAGAGAGAGAGAGAGAGAGAGAGAGAGAGAAAGAGAGGGAGAGACAGACAGACAGACAGACAGACAGACAGACAGACAGACAGACAGACAGACAGACAGAATGAGAGAGAGAGAGAGAGAGAGAGAGAGAGAGAGAGAGAGAGAGAGAGAGAGAGAGATTGAACTAAATTTGTTGTTTTCATATAATCAACGAGGATCAATACATATCTGTAGGAACTTCACTAATTGGTGCGAGCTGACCAGGGATGGATCCAGGGGCCGGGGAGGCTGGACGGATGCAATCCCCTACCAACCAGGTAAAAGATTAGAGTCGTGAAAACATATACTTGAAATTATAAAAAATACGAAGATTGATCCATTCTAGTTTCGAAGGGGACTAGTATGGTGTCTGTTAATTAGAAATTGCTACGTTTGAGATCAGGTTCTCCGGCCTTTAGGCAAGAAATGGTGATGGTGTTGTAATCAATTTCGACATAAAAAAGTCCATTGCAGTTGCTTGAACAAAACGCAGAATTGCAAATTAAAGAAGTCCCAATACTGTCTTATAACCTATTCCCTCTCTAATCACTCGCAACCCTAATAAGCAAATCTACGGTGAAAGGGAGAGTACTGTGTTACCTAACGCTTTCACTCGCGCTTTCTTCACTTTCTTAAATTATCTCCCTTCCTACCAGTTGTTTGTCTTAATGATTTATCTCTTTCAGCTTAATATGCTACAAAAAGACTAAGCTTATGGTAGAATTTCCTATTTTAAGAGGAATAAAAAGAAAGCAAATAACAATTACACAATTTACTGCACACAGAAAGTTTTAAATATATAACGGGGTTTTGTTTATAATAAAGTACCACAATATGTTAAACACTAGAATGCAAATGTGACACAATCCCGGGAAAGTTTAAACAATAATCTCTCAAACATTAGCGTTTTTTTTTAAAAATAAAAATGAGATTTTAGATTTCGTGTTCCTCACTATCACAGATACACAAAGTCACTTTTTTTTCAAAATCTGCTTTTTCAAGAAGTGGACGAAGATATTAAACTACAAATCATTCTAATACATCTGAAATATGTTGTGTTGTATCTTATCATAAAAGTTTCATACGAGAGCCTTTCCGTGTTTTAATATATTGTATTTCATACAGCATATATGATGGTATCCATATTAAAAGTAGTGAATACGTCTTTGAGTGACTTCGTCAAAACGAACTGAGCGGCGGCGTCTGGCTTTATTTTTTCGTAATTTTAATCTGAGAGAAGCAGTAACCGCAGGCTTCGCAGAGTGGGGCAAGGCAGCAGTTGATACATGTACCCCAGAGCTTTTGCATGGAGAAACAGCGGATGTGGAAGATTCGAATCATCGGAGTGATGCACCAGATTTGCTCAAGCGCCGTGCACGCAAACGCGACACCCCAGTAGATGCCGAAACAGCAGCCGCAGAGTAAAGTGGCCAACTTGTAGCAGCAGTTCTTGTAGCCATTGTAGCAAGTGTTGGTTAGTTTCCATATACATTCCATGCTATGGACACCATCAGGCTCGGCCAGCACATCCTCGAACGCGCACTGCAATAGACGGAACACGAGTTAGGCATATGTGTATTTCATAACGGTGCGACGGACATGGATGTAGCTCTTATATAATTATAATTGTGTTGTTGTTGTTTTCTGTTATTAAATTTGAAGATTTTATAGTTTGTTGTTGTTTGTTATAATCATATAATCTCATTAACAGTATTGCAGAATGGTTAATACACTGAAACCAACTGATAATAATATATCAACAGCTTATTTCCAGTCGACTGATACTGTTTGGAGTGAGTGTCTAAATGCCAATTATGCATTAACGAAATATGCAAATGACTCAAACATATCAAAACCATTGCAGTGCTATATGAACTATGGAGAGCGCAAAAATTATATGCAAATTATTTAGGGAATTTAGGAAATTTAATACATTACACACGTAATTGCATGGCTATAACTTATCGGCTATCACAAAAAAAACATATCTATGTAATAATTTGTGCATCTTACATGCGTTTCGTTTGCTGATTAAGCGCCGCACTATTTCTGTTACTACTCCATTTCTATATTCACGTGACTTCGAATTCCAATCAACCATTTTCGTCGTATATTTTATTTGATTGCAATAACAGTCGGAAATAATTAAATCAAACTGACAGTAATTAACCATTTTTAATCAAATATTAATAATGGTAACTAAACATTAATACTAACAATTATTATATTCATATATGTTTAATTGTTGCTGGAATAAACATAACCTAACGTATCTCAGTGCGTCAATGGCTAAATAGGGTCCATTGGTCAAATGGAAATTATCTCCCTTGTTAGTTAACATCCAAAGTATTCCAAACAGTAGTAAGTCCTTTTAGTCGGAATTGTTGGACTTTGTCGTCGCCTGTTCTTTGATAGATATTGCAAGTAGAAACAGCGAAGTTTCTTACTATTGCACAAATATAAGCTTCAAATTCATTTAAATTCTTAGAGAGAGACTTGCTATTTAAAAAAGAAAATGGAAGTCTTTGTTGATGATGGTTAACTTAGGTATCACAAGAAAGGGCAAAAAAGTCAACATACACTCCAAAGAGCACAAACATAAAAACCGAGTAAAAGCAATGAAAGGACCTATATTGCATTTACGGAGTACTCGGGGGAGACGATTCATCAATGTCTCATTATTTTAATGTTTGTCCTTTTAAAATTAAATATATTAAAAACATAAAATACTAAAACCCGAATAAAACTTAACCAATCGTTTTTAAGATCGAAATTTAGTCACACACGTTCGTGAAATCTGTTATTAACCCCAGCATCAGTTACAGAACATCATCGTTTCTGTTGTATGCACATTGTTTTCCATAATTTAGACTTGATTTATTTTCACATGTATAATAAAATGTTTTGGGTTTTTTTAAGAATGTTTAAGTTAATTTTAAACAATCATCCTTGTCCATAATGTTTTGCTGTTTTTACTTGTTTGCGTCAGTTTTACTATATGAACGTCAATCTATGAATACATGAATATTTTATGTACATGAACATTTTCCTTAATATCAAATATTAAAACAACAATAATGCGGATATTCTTTAAATTCTTCTGCAATACAGTCTTTGAAATGTTAAGTATTTGACATGGCACCATCCACTGATCAGAAATTAAAAACAGCTTTAAAAAAAAATAATCCGAAGCAACTCGGCTAAAAAGTACGGTCTCGAGGATGGATAGCGGTGCAAAATCTCATTTAAAATGGCTAATTATTTGTCGTTAACATATTTAAAAATCGGCCATGTGTACAGTGGTTATGCAAGTGGAAGAATCTATTTAAATTATGTGGCGCTAGCTGACCTGCGGTGCGCCGGTAGGTCTACCCAGACTGGGTTCTTTTTAAACCAATATCGTTGGACGTCGCTATAATGATCATCGTTAGTGCGATGAATTTCAAAAACAAAAAATTAAAAAAGTAAACTTATGACCATGTAATGGTCTTGAGTCTGAATGTCTTCACATATTTTCAGCAAATATATTACTTAAATACGACCGAATTATTCTATAAGCCACATAACCTTGAAACGTCCTCATCTTTCAGCAAACAATGGGATTATTTGATCTTCTTATGCCAAGTAAAAAGTTGATCAAACCTCAACATTCAGATTTCCTTTGAGCAAAAATCAACCCCTGCCCAACACATTAGATGCAATTAATCACTGGTTTTGTTTCTTTGTGCCATTCCCATACAAAAGGACAAGTAACGTCATTCGCGGGTTCAAATACACTGAAGTACCATCTTCTATACAAAATTTTATTAACTTGCACGTGCGTGTTAAATTATCTGCCAAACAACACATACTTTCACATGTGCGTTCACCCCCTCGGGATCTCTGTTAATCAAATCCAGACTCATGTTTGTACGTCGGTGTGTCTGCTGCAATGATGTGCACCTCCACGAAGCCGACTGTGGTTTGATCTATCGGGAGGTAGGTGTCGGCCAATTTATTTAAGCAAATGGAACATCCCCACCGTGATGTTAATTGTTGCCGTCAGTATTTCAAAACAAAAGCAACCCTGATTGTTCTTTTTTTCTACCGTCACCATAGCCGTATAAACAATCTAGGAGCTATAACGTGATAGTATCTCTGTATGGAACCAGTCCGACAGATTCTAAAGGCGATTTGAATGGATCAAATAGCGGATTCGCATTATTCTAGTATGTCATAGTAAGCCTTGTTGCTTCTAACTGGTTTGCACGTCTTTAAACGAAGACAATGCCAATGTCTCATTGTTGGGCATTCTTTCGAAAAGGTCGACTAAGCGTCTTTTGTACAGTTGTATTCCTGCGACAATACGATTTATTTTGTTTATGATTTAACTAGTGTGCAGAATCCAGGGCATAATCAATATTCAGTTATTACTAAGTCGATGCCTTCTTAACAAACAAATAAACAAACAATCAAACAAACAAACAACCATATATGACAATAAAAATGTTCACTACTTACATTGATAATAATATTGTACTTATTGTAGACGTGTAGTACATTATTTTTTGAAAGTCGACTAAACGTCTTTTGTACAGCTGTACGTCTGCAAGAATAAGAGCTATTTTGCTATGATTCAACTAATATGTAGACTCCAAGGCATAATCTATTCTATTCTATTTTGTAAATAGACCTACATTTAAATTTAGAAATACGATAGTTCATTTGTTGGAGCGCTTAGATAACTCATCAACATTTAATTTTGAAGGCGATATGGGTTTTAAAATAATTGTATATTGTTTTCAGGGATTTTAAATAAAGAAATGCAATTGTTCATTTGTTGGAGCGCTTAGATAACCCATCAACACTTAATTTTGAAGGCGACATAGGCTTTAGAAATAATTTTATATTGTTTTCAGGGATTTTAAATTAAGAAATGCGATAGTTCATATGTTGGAGCGCTTATATAGAAAACCCATCAACACTTAATTTTGAAGGCGACATAGGCTTTAGAAATAGTTTTATATTGTTTTCAGGGATTTTAAATAAAGAAATGTGATAGTTCATATGTTGGAGCGCTTAGATAACCCATCAACATTTAATTTTGAAGGCGACATAGGCTTTAGAAATAATTTTATATTGTTTTCAGTGATTTTAAATAAAGAAATGCGATAGTTCATATGTTGGAGCGCTTAGATAACCCATCAACATTTAATTTTGAAGGCGATATGAGCTTTAGAAATAATTTTATATTGTTTTCAGTGATTTTAAATAAAGAAATACGATAGTTCATATGTTAGAGCGCTTAGATAACCCATCAACATTTAATTTTGAAGGCGATGTGAGCTTTAGAAATAATTTATATTGTTTTCAGTGATCTTAAATTAGAAATACTATGGTTCCTATGTTGGAGCGCTTAGACATAGCATCGAAACTTAATTTTGATTGATCTCGATTACATTTATTATTTCGATCAATTTTTTTTTAATTGAATGTAATATAAGATTACATGTATTTTATCTAAATTATTTTTCCGTCCAGACCCCCCCCCCCCCCCTCACACACACACACACACACACCTACACACACAAGCACACACACACACACACACACACACACACACACACACACACACACACACACACACACACACACACACACACACACACACACAGACACACACAGACACACACACACACAAACACACACACACAGAGTCACACACACACACACACACACACACACACACACCAACACCAACCAGATAAAAGAGTAGAGTTTTGGAAACACATACATGTTAGCTTAAAATACCAAGCTTTTAAAGTAAATTGTGTCAGTTGACTGCTTTGGTCGAAGTTAGGTTCCTTACTGTGTGTGTGTGTGTGTGTGTGTGTATATATGTGCAGTTAATACTATATATATATGTATATATATATATATATATATATATATATATATATATATATATATATATATATATATATATATATATATATATATATATATATATATATATATATATATATATATATATATATATATATATATATATAGTATTAACTGCGATAACAGTGAATGGGTCTTGATTCATACTCCCACCAAAATTTTCCTTTGCGGGCTGATAAGCCTTGAGCTCCGTTCAGACAAGCCACCAGATAATGACTCTCTACAACCATGGCATACAGCTCTGTAATAATGGCTAAAGCTCCGGACGATACTTTAAAATACGATGCTTTTATTTGACGCTTTCTGCTAAGTCAGGAAAATGTCAATTGATTTTTCTGATGTAGATAATCGCAGAGAATAATATCTGTTTTAACATGAAATTAATTTTTTCATGATCTTTTTTTTTAATAAACATGCATTTTTATTCAAGTATTACAGTGTCTAGATTTTGGAAAATAGCTAACTTATGTTTTGAAATTTATTTGTTTTGCCGCGTATTTGAAATTTTTACCAAATGTTTGTATATCTAATATCTTAATGGCAATTAAAATGTCCAATTTATAATGAATCACAAAACAAGAGATCAATTTAAAACTAAGGGACAAGTCAACCGAGAATATCCTACCCATCAAACCGCGCTTTATGTTGGGGCCGCTTTTAACATTGAATAAATATTAAATAAATCGGACACTCGTGTTTCTACACTTTCTGTTGAATTTAATCGATGTTAATTGTTAATATCTAAATATGTTGCTTCCAGTAGCAGGTGATGATGACAAAACAGAAGTGTTTGCCAAAATATCATGTAAGTGTTGACAATATTTGCTTGTTGTAACATTTCCATTGCGGCTGCAACTAGAATAGTTGCCGACAAGTAGCAGTTACCGGATAAATCGTAGTCTTCTTTACACATTCTATGGTCTCTTATTTTACTAAGAATAATTCTATACAGAATTTTTTTTTATATGTGAATGAGAAATAAATATTAGCAAATTAATGGCAAATGAAGTGATAAAATTATGTACAATGGCAAGAAAATCTAGAATAGTTGAAATTGAAAATGATTAATCACATTCTGTATAGGTTATAGTACGAAGTCGTATAGTGTTTTTGGAATTATTCTTTTTATACATCATTAATATGCCATGAAAAAACATATTGTTTGTGAAATGATTTGTGTGTGGGTGTGATTTATTACAAAACAGCAACACATTTATGTTTGTTAGGGCATCATAATAATTACCTTCATATTAAAAGAGTGCCAGGATTTTATTTAAAACAATCTCCCAGATTCATCAGTTAACAATCCATTTGCACATATAACTAAAAAGATCATTATAATTCTGTTGTTGTGTTTTCCTTCCATTCAACTTTTTCATTTAAAGAGTAACATATATGCTCTTTTTCTTTATTAAAAAATGTTGTTTAAAATGATATGCATAAATTTACTTCAGCTCTGACCAAGGTTAAAGTGGAACCTGTGGGTCGATGGTTTGAGGCTCTGTGTCTGCGTAAACGCCATAAACACTCTCTGTCCCAGCACTCCATCTCTAGCTCCAGCTCATCTGAGAGTGAGGAAGAGGAGGATGAGGTGGAGGATGACACCTCACTCCTACTCAGTTTGGATCCTAAGGACTGGAAGGTACTCATTTTATTATTAGCTCATGTTTTTAGACCCCTCTGCCATTCCCAGAAAAAATAGAAAGAAGAAAAAAAACATGTTCTGTCAATTTAATTCTTCTGCTAATAGTAATCTGAGTCAAACAATGATAAATTATACACTTGTACACCTGGATGGTGTGGCATAGCTAAACTAAAATCACTTGATCTGCCATTTGAGACACAATTAAATGACACTTAGTAGACTTTAAATGACATGACTTAAGTTGTTTAGCCCAATAAGGAAACACAAATGTGTTTATGATGGAATGGAAATTGTTCACAATTTATCTAACAAATTATCTTGATTTTAGAAACAAGACCACTATGCAGTCCTTGGCTTGGGCAAATTGAGATACAAGGCAACAGATGCACAGATCAAGAAAGCTTGTAAGTAAATTACAGTATTGTAACGTCTATTTACATGAGATTGTATATTTTACTACATTGTATATGCCTTAAAAATTATTAAACCTATTATCAATGTTAAAAACACAATTTAAGATGGTTTGGATATAACAATTGATGTATGCTGATTGTGTGCTAATATGGAGATCATTGTTTCAAACAATACCTAATATGCATAACTTAAGACAGAAATACAGTATGATGGGTGGTTCATTATGGCGATGATTTTGAAAACCTTTGCTTCTGTGTTTCCAGATAAGAAGAAAGTCCTTCACCACCATCCTGACAAACGGCGAGCCAGAGGTTTGGAAGTAAAGGAAGGAGAAGATGATTATTTCACCTGCATCACCAGAGGTATGGCATTATTGTCATTGATAAACATAACTATTTTTCTTGTTCTATCAACTGCTAATAGAACATCCACTGTCAAGAAGATGTACTTAGTACTCACCTATAAGGAATGTTTGTTGTATCTGTTAGTTAAGGCCTTGATTGTGTAAATAAGATTTCCAACCAATAGATTGACAGGGGTGCTCATTTGATACATAATGCTGCCTATGTCATGCTAGCATGCCTTGCATTTTGAGAAGTTACTATTGCCAATCTAGTCTGATTATCCATAGAATAAGGTTAACGGATCATGAACAACACTTAGTAGTTCAGCAGTAGCAAAAAAAAAAGCAATTATTTTTTCTTCTTCTAAACCACTGGCAAGTCAAGGATCAGCATGAAACCTCAAGTTTGTAGGGTTGGACAGTTCTAACTATTCTCCACTTTTGTTCGGAGTTGTCTTTAACCCTTATTTTGCTGCTTTTGTTAGTAGAGTCAAACTTGTGTTAGCAGCCATATGATAAAAAGCTGTCACCTTTATGTAAGTGTTCAGTTCAGGTCCCGCGCCCCCAAGCATTTTGATCTTTATTTGTCGTCCATTCAGTTTATACTTAAATCCTAGTTACCTACACCATGCCTAGAAAGCAAAACATTGAAAAAGACTTAACAGGAAAAATATTAGCTCCTTATCAGATACCACCCATCAGGATCTGAATCTACACTATTTGCTTTTAACCCTTTTATGCATGTATATGATATTTTACGCCTTTACAAACCATTCACAATCACTAGCAGAATCTGCATGACTAAGGGTGTATGTTTAGACTGGTTCAGCCTTAAATCTATTATTACAAGTTGAACATACATTTATTAAAATCCTTTTTATCTCTTTTAAAGAAAAACAACAAAGTCAAGTTAATTTAAAAATTATAGATGAACTATGAATGATAGGGTTTAGACTTTACAGTAAGAGTTTTGTTGGTTATATATGGCTCTAACACAGTAATGGTAAGTCTGGTGACATCCTGTTATTAAAGATTGCCAGAAATCCCCCAGAATATTATCGATGTACAGTTTCTTTTTACCTTATATAGAAGGGGCTGTTTACAGTGTAAACGGTCCCTTCTCAGAAAATAAGACTAGTTTTTCCCACAAAAATGAAAATTATCTTCTAATTAAATTCAATATTTCATTGCAAGATATGGAAATAAAACACATTAATGCATATCAGTGCCTACAGTGCTAGCTGGAGTGAAGTGGACTATGGTTATCTAGAACAAAAAAAAAGTGATGACATTGTTATAAACATGCAAGATTTATGATAGCAAATAAAATATTAAAAATGCATATTTTTCCCCATTTTAATAAAACACAGCAAAGCTTTTCCCTTCTCAAAAGCCCCAGGTCTGGTCCCCTTTTTGAGAAAGAAACCTTTGGTGTGGAACCAATGATTTATCACAAGTAAGCTGGAAGAGTTTTAGCTTCAAAGTTTTTACCCTCACTGCTTAACTGGAATTCCAGCCCAAAATGGTAAGGGTAAAAAGAATTAGTTACCACTGGGCCCCTTACACTATATTTTAAGGGGATTTTAAACCAAAGTTCAGAACTTCCGTTTCTTTTTAACCGGCCGCAATAGCTCAATTGGTAGAATGTCTGCTTGTGGATCGGGAGGTCGTGGGTTCAAACACCAATTGGGTAAAACCAAAGACTTTAAAGTTGGTAGTAGTGGCTTCCCTCTTACATTTGGGGCTAAGGGGACGACATTAGGGGACAGCATTACGCCTTATTCGTCAGTGTCAGTATAATGGACCGGCCAGGTTCAGTCCCTGGGCACCTCCTAAGTGCCCCTTTGCTATAATGATGAAAATGTTGCTGCACAGAATTGACAAAAATGCCGGCAAATCCCAATCCCAATCCCAACTTTTTCATTTTACGAAGACATTCAGGTCAAGGACATATTTATGGTCATTGAATCTTTGGGAGCATATGTCAGTTCCAGATGTCTGAGAACTACCTACACCGATGATTGTCTGCCATGTTTAACTAAAAGAAGAAAACATAAAAAAATACCACATGCACATATGCCCCTCTTAGTAGCATCTATACTAATAAAGTACACAATTATAAACAGGAATCATTAAACTAACAGCAACTGTTTGCTTCTAACGACTTCCATAACTTTTCATTTTGCCATAACATGAGATCAGAGCTGACTTTGGCCATAGATTTAACCTATATCAAGCTACATTTGTTAATAAGTGATTCTATGCAAAGTGAAAAGAATAATTTATCAAGCCTTAGCAACACAAAGTGTGGATTCTGATCAGATACAGGGTTCAGTCCCTGTGTGACCGTACCTGGTAGCGCAATCGGTAGAGTGTCGGCTCCAGGTACGGGAGGCCCCGGGTTCGATCCCGGGCCGCGACATACCAAAGTCGTGAAAAATGGTAGTGGTACAGCTCCCTTGCTAACGCTCAAGCAAATATAAGGGTAGTTCCACGACTGGTTGGCCCGGTATGGGATAATGTGACTGGATGTAGTATCATGCCAGGTGTTCACGGCATGCTATACACACTCACAGTGAAGGCAGCACTATATCTGCTTCAAGTGGACACCGTCTCCAGATAACTGAAATACTGTTGGTGGGTCGATAAACCCAATAAACAATAAACAGTCCCTGTGTACCTCATAAATGCCCCTTGGCTATAATGATAGAAATGTCGCTGCACAGTATCGGCAAAAATTCCGACAAATCCTATCCCTCTCAGGACTTTTTAATGTCCCTATTATTTCTTCAGCATGGGAAACCCTTGGTACGAGTGTAAAACGAAGGTCTTACGACAGTGTGGACCCACTGTTTGATGACGCAGTTCCACCACAGAATGCTAAATCTAAGGAGAACTTCTTTGAGGTCTTCAAGCCAGTGTTCATGGAAAATGCCAGGTAGGGTATCAGTCACTGACATATGATTGCATATTTTAAAACAACCTAATTTGTTAATATGTAGTCGCACTCATTTAAGTGTGATTAGAATTCTATACCCAAGGAGATGAGGTGTCAAACATCATAGAAGTAAATACCTGCACTATGTGGGACATAAAACTATGTCTTTCATCTTTTGAAATAAATGTTTTTAGTCCAAACCAGGAATAAGATTTTTTTAATGTGGTTGTCAGAAGTTGCTGTGCCAGTTAATGTTTAAGACAAGAAGTTATTTTTTTTTAAATGAAAAGGTAGAAAATCTTTACACTGTATTTGGAGATATATTCTGGTGTTATTCTTTCGATATGACATGACTTTGTTGGACTATATAGGAGGTTTGTTCCTTTTTTTTTTTTTGCAGATGGTCAAACAAAAAACGTGTACCAGATATTGGAGAGGAAAATGCTTCTTGGGATGAAGTGAACAGATTTTATAGCTTCTGGTTTGTATTAAACAAAATTCACTGTTATGTGCTGCCCATAGTTTTTGAGTTACGACTAATATCTAACAAACATATCATTCTTTTTTTTTCTGTAGTAAAATGTTAAAGTGTGTGTTCTTTGTTTTTTTTATTGATAAAGTTTCATAATTTTTTTATTTGAGATCATTTTTATGCTCCTGGAGGATGGAACATTGCAGTCACATCTGTCTGTGTTCAGACCTGTCCAGCTTTTATTAATGTCTCAGTCTAGTTAAATTTACAATCTTGCAGACATACACTTGAAAGTATGTCTTGCATAATATTACCAAGTGCACCATTAAGGTTAAGGTCAAATGTAGCATCTTTGCATTGCAGAGGCATTTTGTCATGTCTGTTGACTTGACTGAGTTATTATGATCATGCACTTTAGTTGCATTGGTACGTTATATTTAGTTTAATTAAGTGCTTGGGGGGTCGCCTTGGCCGAGTGGTTAGAAACACTGACTTGTAACTCCTCAGCCCCTCACCGCATGGGTTCGAGTTCGGGTCGGGGTGAGAAGTTTCATGTGAGGAGGTTTCCCAGCTAACCTGCAGTGCGCCGGTGGTTCTTCCCAGACTTAAGTCAGGGGTCTTCCTCCACCAATAATTAGCTGGATGCCAATATGATGATTATTGTGTCGATGCGATTTAACACAAAAACAAAATAATTAAGTGCTCATTTGAATTTAAACTCTTTGAATCTGTGTTTTGTGATGGGTTACTTAATAATTATGCTCTTGTCTTCAGGTATGAATTTGATTCATGGCGAGAATTCTCATACTTGGATGAGGAAGAAAAAGAAAAGGGAGAAAAGTAAGTATTGATAAATATGTATTGCTGATTTGGCTTCTGTTTTGTGTAAATGAACATCAAAGCCTTGCTTAGGTAATGTAAAACTGTCTTAAGTTTGCCTAATCAAGGTCCTTAGATTGCCTACTTAAGTAAGGCCATTGAACCTGTTGAAAAGTGCATCAAAAGCTTATGTAATTAATTAAAATGCAGTTTGTAACTGCATCATTTAATTATTGCATTTTTGTAGGGTCCTAAAACTGTTTTAATAAATAAATGTTATTTTGATTTGATTTCAGTCGCGATGAGCGAAGATGGATAGAAAAGCAAAATAAAGCTGCAAGACAGAAAAGAAAAAAGGAAGAAATGGCTAGGATAAGACAGTTAGTTGGTGAGTTATGACTTGTTCATGGTCATGAGTTGTCACCTCTTCATGGTCATGAGTTGTCACACATTCATGGTCATGAGTTGTCACATGGTCATAAGTTGTCACACATTCATGGTCATGAGTTGTCACATGGTCATGAGTGGTCACATGGTCATGAGTTGTCACACATTCATGGTCATGAGTTGTCACATGGTCATGAGTTGTCACACATTCATGGTCATGAGTTGTCACACATTCATGGTCATGAGTTGTCACACATTCATGGTCATGAGTTGTCACATGGTCATGAGTTGTCACACATTCATGGTCATGAGTTGTCACACATTCATGGTCATGAGTTGTCACATGGTCATGAGTTGTCACATGGTCATGAGTTGTCACATAGTCATGAGTTGTTACATGGTCATGAGTTGTCACACATTCATGGTCATGAGTTGTCACATGGTCATGAGTTGTCACACATTCATGGTCATGAGTTGTCACACATTCATGGTCATGAGTTGTCACATGGTCATGAGTTGTCACACATTCATGGTCATGAGTTGTCACACATTCATGGTCATGAGTTGTCACACATTCATGGTCATGAGTTGTCACATGGTCATGAGTTGTCACACATTCATGGTCATGAGTTGTCACACATTCATGGTCATGAGTTGTCACATTTATGGTCATGAGCTGCCACATGTTTATGGTCATGAGCTGCCACATGTTTATGGTCGTGAGTTGTCACATGTTTATGGTCATGTGTTCATGGTCATGAGCTGCCACATGTTTATGGTTGTGAGTTAATTGATGTTAATAGACATGAATTGTCATGTGTTCATGACTTTCAATGCGTTTTTTTTTTTTTGTCTCTAGATAATGCATATGCCTGTGATCCCAGAGTTCAGAGGTTCAAAGATGAAGAAAAGGAGAAGAAACTTGCTCAGAAGAAAGCCAAACAGGATGCTGCAAAGCAAAAACAAGAGGAAGAGGAAAGGGTGAGCATTTTGTTAATGCTATGCCTGATAACCATGAATGGATCAGGCTTTACCAATAGTGCAGAAGTAGATAGATCACCTATCTCCATATGGGAGTTGTGAGATTGGGGTTTGCACTGTTATCTGCAGTCTCTAGTAGTATCGCTTTTTGCCATTAGTTTGTTAGCAGTTGTTTAAGATTGTGTGTGTACTTTCTTATGAATGTAAAAATGTTAATTATAAGTTATGATCTGCTTATGTACATGTCTGTTCTTTCAACTGCTACAATTCCGTAGCCATGTAGAAACTGGGCTAGGACCTCCGCCTAGAATTAATGTGCTTCTCTTGCCTTTTACATGGTTTTGCACATCTAGTGAAATAATACATTCCTTATTGTGACTTTTAGCAGAAAAAGTAGTGTGTCAGATCTAACAAAAATAAACAATTTTATGCAGCTATTTTCCAGATGGCCTGTTGGTCATTAATGACTTAAGCAAAATAGCTCTTCAGGGTTAAAAAAATCATTCTTTTCCAACTGATATTGAGTTCAAAGTGCAATATTTTATTAATGTGGCTTGTTGGAATATAATCCTTTTGAGTTATTTCCCTTGTTTTTAATGCAGGTACATGTTTAAATGGAACATATTTGAAGAAGTTGCTATTACTATGTGATGTTATGTTACAGAAAAAGAGAGAAGTGGAAGAGGAGGAGAGAAAGAAAAGAGAAGCTGAAGATGAGAAAGCACGAGCACTGGTAGGTTTCTTGTAGTAACTTGTTACACATGCCTTGTAAAAAAAAATGCTTCAACTCTTAACACCGCATCTTTGTCATAGATGCAAATGTCATTGTTATTGTTTTTAACAAAGATTTTAATCCTTGTCATCTGACTGCTTAGCCTCTCACAGCATGGGTTCGAGTTCCGTTAGGGGCGAAGAACCTAATGTGTTATGGTCGTCAAGCTGACTTACAGTGCACCGGTGGTACTACCCTGACATTCGTTTTGGGTCTTCCTCCACCACAAAGCTGGACATTGCTATAATGATCATAATTGGTCATTGCAATGTAAACAAAAACAAAACATTTAATCCATTTTTTTATCTTGATGCCTTTTGGTTTCTAAATTTTGTATTATACTTAGTCACAAATTTGGCAGCATTACTAAATACTTGTAGTAAAGCTGACTTATTATGGACTAAATTGCAAAGAACAAAACATTTTACTTTGTTTATCTATTTTGTTAAAATAGTCTTTTTAGGAAATTGTATTAAATCCAGCTTTAATGCAGCTTCCACATTTTCTCCTTGAGAAAAAGACTTATTAAAAATCCCTCTGAATATTCTGAATGTCTTTCTGCTTTACTTAACAAAATATGAGACTATTTGTTAAATCTTCAGGCAGCAGCAGCAAAGAAAGAAAAAGAAGCACAGAAGAAAATACTCAAGAAAGAAAGGAAAACATTGAGGACAACAGCCAAGGTAAATATTTCTACCATATCCATTTCTTTATCTCTAAGCTTACCGAACATAAAGCTTAAAAGCTTTGACTCTGGACCTGGTAGCGCAATTGGGCGAACATCGGCTCCAGGTACTGGAAGCCCCGAGATCGATCCCAGGCAGCGACATAGCAAAGTCGATAAAAATGATAGCGGTATAGCTCCCTTGCTTAGCAAATATAAGGGTAGTTCTACAACTGGTTCGCCAGGTGTCATGATAATGTGACTGGGTGTGGTATCATGTCAGGTTTCACGGCATGCTATACACAGTGAAGGCAGCACTATATCTGCATCAAGTGGACACCATCTCCAGATAAATGAAATAACTGTTGGTGCGAACGATAAACCCAACAAACAAACAAACAGGCTTTTGCAAATAGCATAGAGCAGCAAGCTCACAATTAGACCTGTCTGATCGGAATCTGCATAATATACTGTAGTATCTTGTAATATGCCTTGATATCTTTGCGTGTTGTTTAGTAGCGTAAGTCTATATCTGCTTCAAGTATCTCCAGATAACTGAAATATTGTTGGTGGGACGATAAACCCAACAAACAAACAAACAGGCTTTGGCAAATAGCATAGAGCAGCAAGCTCACAATTAGACCTGTCTGATCATAATATGCATAATATACTGTAGTGTCTTGTAACATGCCTTGATATTTTTGCGTGTTGTTTAGTAGCGTAAGTCTATATCTGCTTCAAGTATCTCCAGATAACTGAAATATTGTTGGTAGGACAATAAACCCAACAAACAAACAAACAGGCTTTGGCAAATAGCATAGAGCAGCAAGCTCACAATTAGACCTGTCTGATCATAATATGCATAATATACTGTAGTGTCTTGTAACATGCCTTGTTATCTTTGCATGTTGTTTAGTAGCATAGGTCATTTGTATTGTTTACTTTTTAATGTAGCAGAAATGCTAATACCATAGATATCAGTTATGTATTGTAAAGTCATGACACTATGAGGTTCCTCTGGACCAACCAAATAGTTTGTATAAAAAATAAAAATATTTATTTTTAATGCTTTGTATGACATTGAAACTTTGAACACAGATTTTAATGAGCAATGCAAATCCAGACAGTCCCTAGCAGTGACAAGTGCACACTAATTTTGATGAATGCAAAAGTGTGTCAAGAATAACTGTTTCCACCTGTAGAGGTGTTCCTCGGAGAAGGGTGACCGCTTCCCCCTACCCCAAAATCCGCGAAAAAATCACACCCCTGATGAAATTCATAAAACCAAGACAAAATTAAGTATGTAATTAATAATGATGTGATGCTTTTCGATCTAACCAATCATAATAATATTTTTGCATTAGAATATATCGAAAAAATGACGAGACCTGCAATTTTATTCTTATTGTGTATCCTTGTCTGCCTCTGTATCTTAGATTGTTGATGGGAAGAACTTGATCCATTCTTTATGATCTTTTGTAAATCAGATATAGAGAACTTACCTTTGGATAGAGTTTTCACAATTGGCTGCTAATATATATTGATTCTTGGCTTAGGCAGTAATTTTTTTTCTATTGATTTTTCCATTTAATTTTAGTTCAAGCACTTTTAAGCATTGAATCTATGTAGTACTGCTATCAATGCATACATCCCTATTTAATTGAGTTATCTGTAAATGGAGATCATATGATTCTTTGTAAGATTTATGTAGGTTATAATAAAATGTTGCAGTAGGAGGGTAAAAAGTGTGCTATTGTTTCTTTCAGGACTTTGATTATTTTGCCAGCACAGATGAAGAGAGAGTGACCAATATGGCTGAAGTAGACAAACTTGCTGACCTGTTGTCTCTTGTTAAGTAGGTTGAATTCATTTAGAGAGTAACATAATTATATTTGTTTAGGGGGCACCCGTGACATAGTGGTAGAGTCGCCGAATTGTAACTCCTCTGACATCCACCACATGGGTTCTGGTCCCGTTCGGGGCGTAGGACTTATTGTGGCAAGGTCTTCCAGCTGATATGTAGTGCGCCGGGGGTCCTTCCCAGTCATTTGTCTGGGGTTTTCCTTCACCAAAACAGCTAGACGTTGCTATAATAATCATAGTTGGTCACTGCGATGTACCTTAAAAACAAACAAAAGAAACACATTTGTTCAATATATATTTTATCAGCTACTTTTGGTCTTATTTTTATCTTCACAAGAACTATAAGTACCAAGCACTCATATCAAAGGCATGTCATTCTTGATTTAATTTTCCCTGGTTTATGGCCCTTGGTCATATTTCTTATATATATTTTGTCCGGTCTATTTCTCAGGTACACTTGCTCAGATTTTTGCTTAACGTGACATGGCTTATAAGAACTGATGTTAGGTCTGGAAATCCTTGTCACACAGATGTGAAAAATATTTGATTTCAGTTTGAATTTAATAATGGTTCCCTGTCGTAACATTTTTTTTCGTATTAATTTTTTTTGTATGTGATATTTTTGCAAACCATTTGCATTAAACTGACTTGATATTAGTAGCTGTAGCAAAGCAGTATTTGGAGATGATCATCATCTTTGATGGTTGTTCTTGTTTGTTTTAGAATCCAGTCTCTCAATGAAGAACTTTCAGTTGGTGATAAAGAAAAGGCAAAGACGGCTTTTAACTCCTACGTAAGTATTCAAAGTTATTTTTCCTTTTTATTTTTCTTATTTTATCTTTATCAATATTCTTAGCTAAAAAGTAGTACAGGCTCTGTGAATACTAGATCTTTATATTTTAATGGGAACAGCATTAAGGTAGATACAGTTCTAGCAGAAACAATGTTTCAATTTTTAATGCCATGCCATTTGAAGAATAGTGAATCAGGTCATTAACTCATTGTACCCTAATGACGCATTAAAGCGGCACGAAAAACAGCCTCCTCATGCCGGGAGACGACTTATCGCGTCGCATTTTACCTGTGTCTGGCGCCGAGCGCCGCGTTAAGGCGGCCCTGAAAATGTCTCGGCTACTGCCGAACGCCGCGTTAATGCGTCCATCATATTTGCTGGTTAAAACGCATGTTTTCAATCACTTTCGAGTCTCGGCCAATCAAGTACATCACAGTATCGTAAATGCTAATGTCATCGTAATCTAAATCTATCGGCTTAAATCCTTTTTTTTTTTTTTTTTTCATTTATTGTATCGAGCAACAGAAAAATCGGCGACATTTTCTCTGATTGAAGTGATTCACATCTAATTTGAAACATTTCTCGGCTGTAATACGATCGTAAAAGCAGTTTTCAAATGATTAATTTATACTTCGATCTCAGCCAATCAGAAACCTTGTTATATAATATATTGGAATTTCATGTAACCCGGATGTAAACACAATGAATAAATTATGTCGAGACAAAGAAAAACGGCGATGTGTCTTACTGTTAGCTTTAAAATTCCTACTTATACGCATATGTATCGGCGGATATGTGGAATTACCTACGTCAGATCCAATAATTATATGATAATTGCAGATATCAATAGATAAAAGACACAATCTAACTCTTGGAAATCGCCGAAGTTTTCTATCAAATATGAAGTTTAAGAGTGTTATTTTCTCAAACTACCGGTAAATCGCAACTTTAAATCAAAGATGGCCGACTGTTTTAAAGTTACTCATTATATTAAATATTATATAAAGCAGTGTTATTTACGTTATAAACATGAAAAAAACTTGATGAGGTCAATATTCTTCACTTTAATAATTTGAACTGTGTTAATTTTGATATTGTCAATCTTACATGTTCTTCAGATTTCACTCTTTTCTGAAGTATTTCTTCTCATATCGTGTTAAAAATTACATGGTTGTGTAAAGCACTTTCTGTGCTTCAAGTATGTGAAAATATCCCTTAAGAGTACTTCCAAAATGACATGTTTATTGTGTTGTGTATACACCCACCCCCAATATCTTCCACTGACCGGTAATCCACACCAGATGTGTCTCGGCATGAGGGGCAGATAAGACCCCCACCAGGTGTAGGGCATAACTGGAGAAATGCCTCTAGGGTACAACTGGTCAATTAGCTCTAGGGCACAATGAGTTAATGAGCTGTCTGTACGTGTGCATACATCAATGTATACCGGACCTGGTAGCGCAATCGGTAGAGCGTCTGCTCCAGGTACGAGAGGCCCCAGGTTCGATCCCGGGCCGCAACATACCAAAGTCGTTAAAAATGGTAGTGGTAAAGCTCCCTTGCTAACGCTCAAGCAAATATCAGGGTAGTTCCATGACTGGTTGGCCCGGTGTCAGGATAATGTGACTGGGTGTGGTATCATGCCAGGTGTTCACGGCATGCTATACACAGTGAAGGCAGCACTATATCTGCTTCAAGTGGACACTGTCTCCAAATAACGGAAATACTGTTGGTGGGACGATAAACCCAATAAACAATAAACAAACATCAATGTATTTTCTTTATTTGGATCAGTAGCTTGATAAAGATTTAATGATGTATATTTGTAAAATTAAGCACTTGTCTTGTCAATAGTGGGACTTTTGCCTGTTGCAGACTTTATTTTTGAGCATGTCCATATCCATAATTTTAATAAGCTGACTGAACTTTATAGATGATTTGGTTTATTCACCCAAAAGAAATAATTACCAAAAGTCAAAAGAATCAGAGGACTTTAAAACAGTCCTTCAGTTTTTAATGAAATAATGTGCTTGTATCCACCTCCGATATAAACAGACAATGCATGCATAATTATTTCATATGATATGACATTCTCATTCCATTTGTTACATGCTAATGATCATCAGGTAGGCAAAGCCTTGAAGAATGTGTGAGTGTGTTGAAAACACAATCCATTGTTGATACACATGAGCCAAACCCATCACCTCACCCATTCAAATGGGCATTTTCTGTGTCAGGGATGCTTGTGTGCATCACAAAATAATGTGATCTAGTTGGCATTTTTACAAACTGATAGTAAATAAAACACTTGTCCACTTTCAAGGTGAAGAGTTTGGTGTGTTTAGACACTATATAGCTTGTTTATCTCCAGGTTGAAGAGTTGCGGCAGCAGATAGAGCAAGAAAAGAAGCAGCAGCTAGAGATGACCTCACGTACCTCCGGAGAAAAGAGCTCTAAAGGCAGTAAACCTTGGTCTGAGACAGAAATCCAGACGCTGATCAAGGGTGTGAATGTGTTTCCAGCTGGTACCAAAGAAAGGTACTAAAAGGGTATAATCTGTCATGGCTAAACATATATAAATGTGCATTTGTGTGTAAATGTTTCTTCAGAAGTTATATTACTCGATTTAGTTTTCTAGCTATCTTAATTTGGGTCAGTGCTGCTTATTAGCAGATGAGTAATTGAGTGCTTCCCCGCCAATATAAATTAGATCTTGACAAATTACCTTTACTTTGGGACTTACTAAAAACACTGCTGCGTCTGGCATAGTGGTAGTTGTGCCGACTAATAAGCCTCTCATCACGTGGGTTTGAGTCCTGGTTGGGACACAGGACTTAAGGTGGGAAGGTCTTCCAGCTGATATATGGGGCATTGCAGGTTCTTTCCAAACATTTGCTTGTGGTCTTCCTCCACCAAGAAAGCTTGATGTTGCTAAAATTATCATAATTGGTTGCTGCGATATATTTAAAACAACAAACACATCTACAACAGTGTGCTTAAACTGATGCCTAAAGGATTGTTTTGGTTCATTTACAGGTGGGAAGTGATTGCATCCTTTATCAAGCAGCATGTCCCAGAAAGCAATAAAAATGCCAAGGATGTGCTATCCATGGCAAAGGAACTACAGAAAAATGGTGTGTATAGGAGTTTTAAAGCATATACATAGATGACTTACCATAATTTAATTTAAATTGTGTGTTGTTGTTTTTTGAATAACTCATGAATGGCCAAATTTTAAATAAGGCCATACAGAAATTATTTGTCAAATATTGTTAGGTGTCTAGAATGTTTAATGATCTATTGGTTGTAACACTATTGTATATCTTTTGTTCATGTATTTTACACTATAAAATTAGTTTGACTTTGCATTGTGAAATTGATGTGCCTGTATCTTCACTTCTGATAAAATAATTGAATTACCACTGACATGTCTGAATGTTTGGTATTCAGTGGCAGTTATGCTTGTCTATCTTCCCACTGACATGATTATATGCTTGATTTGCAGTTACAGTAAACCATACTACTGACATCGATGTATACTTGGTATGTAATGACAGGTAAACTTTTTTTATTTTTCTTTCAGACTTAGCCTTGAAATCACAAGCCACAGAGAAGGCCTTTGAGCAGTTTAGGAAAGAGAACAAAGTCAGTGAGTGTAAGCCAAAGGAGGGCGTGGTTAGTGAACGTTTAGAATGTAAGTTTATATCATCCCTTATCATGCTACAATTGCAAATAACCAGTACTGTTCTTTGCTAATAACCTCATGCAAGATAACAAAACATATTATTAAGGAATCATTAGCAAAAAGTGCACCATCAGGCTGATCTGGATCTACACTGCTTGCAATGCCTGATAAATTTGTGCTTTGCAGGATATGAGTTAAGTTATTATAATTTACTTTTTATTTAACATTTTATTGTGACTTTTGGGGTGTAAGTGCATCATAAAAAAAAATTGTAATTTTGTGACAATACTAACTAGTTGTGATTATTTTTGCTAATATGCCAGATTAAAACTATCCTATTTCACACATTTCACTAAGAGTGCTAGTAAGCACTCTCTTTGGCAGTTATTACGTCCTGTCATTTGACAGGCTCTTTATAACAGTTAAAGGTGTTATCCAATAGTTTGGACCAAAGATTTTTTTCTCAAATAACTAAACAAGTCATTGTTAACTGAAAAGGGCCTGCAAAATATTGTTATTGATGCCCTTTGTTCATTGATGCCCTAGACCAGGGTAGCACAAATCTGCACTCGCTATTGCAAACAAGTATTTTCAATGTGAGCATCACCATTAGATAATTAATTTAAACTAAGAAAGACACTTGACAACTTACTTTGAGATCATGTTATATTGTCATTCAGTAAGTCCGCTCTGACGTCGATATCTATTTTTAGCAGAGATCCCTATGTGCTTATTTATAGACTTTAGAATGAACATTTATAGTGATTTCTTTCACAGTTTGTACTGGCTGACAATACAGGTCATGTTCAAAATTGTATTAACTTAGTCTAAAGTACGAGTTTATGCAGAAATTATGCCTAATTTCTCAAAACATTGGGAAGGTATAGTCACTTTATTTGATATAGGCAAACAGTTGGCTACCACCTTTAACAACTGCCCTCAGTTTGTTTGAGAGCGCTGCTCAATATTCACCAAACTTGGTCAGAATGTTTGTCTGCATGAAATCTTTGACGAGTTCATTATTGGGTCATGTGAGGTCAAAAAGTAGGTCACTAGGTCAAATCTTAGAAAAAAGCTTGTGAACACACTTGAGGCCACATTCATAGCTAATCCTCACCAAACTTGATCAGATTGTTTGTCTGCATCAAATCTTTGATGATTATATTATTGGGTCACATGGGGTCAAAAAGTGGGTCACTAGGTCACATTTTAGAAAAACCTTAGAAAACACTTAGAGGCCACATTGATGGCCCAATCCTCACCAAACTTGGCCAGCATGTTTGCCAATATGAAACCTTACATATGTTTTGAAGTGTCATGTGGATTCAGTAGCTTACTTGGTAAAATTCTAGGAAATGTTAACAACCCAGTGGCCACACTAATGGTCCAATCTTCACCAAGATTTCTAAAGTAAATAACTCTTAATTACTTAATGCCAGATTTGAACCTACTAAAAGCCTGTGTCATCAGGTGAGCGATTAAGGGCCATCATGGCCCTCTTGTTTTACTTTTGAGAGAGTTTTTACTCTGTTACATCAACTAACATGTTGGAAATCATGTACACATTAATAATTATGATGACATAAAGTTGTCTGTTGGAACTCCATTACAACTGTGTTTTCCTGTTTTCGAATCCTTGTATAACATTGAATTTAAAAAAATCTTTGCAGCGGTGGTGGACCAGCAGATTCGTGAGATGGGAACCAACCCAGCTCCATGGACCACAGACGAGCAGAAGCTTTTAGAGCAGGCCCTTAAGACCTACCCTGCCAGTACTGAGGAGCGCTGGGAGAAGATAGCAGCTGCCGTACCATCCCGCAGTAAGAAGGACTGCATGAAAAGATACAAGGTGAGGCACCTGGAGTAGGCTGCGTACATTTCCAGATTATTTTTCTTTTTGAACAATTAGTAATGAACAATAAAACATATCAATAATTGCACAGTAGGCAGGTCTGATCCTTGTTTCAGACATGCACTGAAATATTGGTTAGGTTTTTGCAAGGCTGTAAATCGACCATACTCAGAGGTTGTCATAAAATGACTGCCTTGTAAAAGCTGTCATTATAAAGTGTATGGAGCGTGGCGTAGTAGTAGTCGCTGATTTGTAATTTTGTGACTGCCTAGCCCCTCACCATGTGGGTTCAGATTGTGGCGACGTACTTGATGTGGGCAGGTCTTACAGCTGACTTGCGGTGCGCCGGTGGTTCTACCCAGACATTCGTTCAGTGTCTTCCTATCCCAAATAGCTTGATATTGTTGCTATAATGAACATAATTGGTCTCTGCGATGTATTTCAAAACCAAACAAAAAAACAACAACATATAAAGTATATTGTCTTAAAACAACTCAGAACTCTGAGGATTTTTTCTAACCCATATGGCAGGTTTTTGTAAAAGTTGTCTGGATATGGTTACTACACAATGTCAGGTTTGTGAATGAATGAATATTTAAGTTTTCTGTTCTCTTAATGTTTAGTTAGTTATTTAACTCTAAAGGAAATAATAATATCCCACAACTCTAGGATTGGCACTTGAGGAGTTGGCAGCTGCATAGTGGTCAATTAACAAAGGACCAGTGGATTTTAAAATAAGTTGGCATAAAGTTTTACTTTATTTAGATGTATTGCAATGCATAGGAGCCAATTTATTAGGTTAAAGGACAAAGTCATAAGAGGCAACATGACTGGCAAAGGATTTGAGTTCTTAATAACTTGGCACAATTGTAAGCCCTATTAAGACAAGCCCTATATAAACCAGATTGCTAGCTTAAGAGTGATGCTTGAATGTCAAAAGCTTCAGTTTAAATATATTTTATTGCCAAATATTATTTTTTTCAATCAGTTGAGAGAGTTACAAGAAACATAGGCAAATGGGTAGATATCATGTTCTTAAAACTTTGATTAAACTCTCTTTGTAAAAGTTTTTTTTTTATCAGGTAGTGGGATGTTAATTACCTATGTGATCACTCTGATTGCTATCTTTTACATACAAATATTGAAATGAAGAAAAATAATTGCTATATCTTTGAATCTGTAGTAATAAGTGCTTATTTTTAACTAATTTTATTTTACAGGAACTTGTGGAGCTTATAAGAGCTAAGAAGGCAGCACAGGATGCGGTGAAAACTAAGAAGTGATCCAGAAAGTAGCACTTTGTTGATTTTTATTGATTTCCCTCTTGTGTGATCATTAAGCTATGAGGATGTTTAGAACAATTTGTAGTTGAAGGACTATTTTTTTCGTATATGATTTTGTTTTGGTGCATGCCATATCTGCACTGATTGAGAAATGCAGCTTTAAGTTAAAAAAAATTGAATGCTGCTAATAGCTAATGGGAACTAACTTGCAAAGGACAGCCATAATGAATTAAGCCAATCTTTGGATAAATCGCAAATTTGTATTCCTCATTGTTTTCTTCTAAGGAACTTGCAGCAAGTGTTTGTGTTTATTTGGTTACAATTATGTTGCCAGCTTTTGCACAAATGACAAAAAATAAAAAATTTACAACCTCTTTTTTGTTTATATTTTAATTAGCTCAGCAGAGCCCAACATGCTCAACATGGACTTTTCTGATACCCCTGGCATCCTGTGACAACAATTTGCTTGTGAACACACAAAAGGTTACAGTTCTTAGATCAATCTTCATCAAACTTTGTCAGACTTTGCATGAAATCTTAGATAAGTTCAACATTGGGACAAATGGGGTAACGTGGGGTCGAAAACTAGGTCATTAGGTCAAATGAGAAACACATTGTGAACACGCAAGAGACAACATTTGTGGCCAAATATTTACTAAACTGGGTCAGAATGTTTGCCAGCATGAAATATTAGATGAGTTTGTAACTGGGTCACGTAGGGTCAAAAAGTGGTCAAATCTTTAAAAAATAACCATGGGAACACACTAGAGGCCACATTTATGACTCAATCTTCAACAAACTTTGCAAGAATGTTTGCCTGCATGAAAATTTGGATGAATTATGAACTGGGTCACATGGAGTCAGTAGGTCAAGTCCTAAAAAATGTTATCAGCCCAGTGGCTGCAGTAACGTTGGTGTAATGGACCGGCCGGATTCAGTCCCTGGGCACCTCGTAAGTGCCCCTGTGCTATGATAGAAATGTCGCTCTGCAGTATCATAAAAGATGCTGGCTAATTCCATCCCTATCCATATATTTGCTTGAGCATTAAGGAGCTATCATTTTTAATGAATTTTGGTAAGTCGCAGCCTGAGATCGAACCCGGGTCCTCATGTTCCTGGAGCCAATTGCGCTAACAGGTCCCGTCCACTCTAGTGTGATCATGCAGTAGTTGATTTGTACTTATTAGGTGACACTGGTCTGTTTATGATTTATCTATAGGCAGTAATATATGTACACCCTTTCTATGTGTACTTTTTGTACATTTTTAAAAAATATACTGATAACTAACCCGGAATTCTAAAGTGCCCCTTGCCAAATGTTTAAGAATAAAAATTGGATCTTATATCTTGGGTTTGAAACATCTTAGCAAAAATATTAACACTAATACTACTTCGGAATTAAATTGCAGAAGAAATATAAATATGCAAATTGATTTTCTAAAAAAGTTTTAACACCTGTAAAACAATTGACGATAACCAATTTCAAAATGTATCTAGCACTGATGGTTTGAAGCAAATGTCAAATACAAATTCGACTGCTTAGCTGTGCGCAAACCAACTAGATTCAAAACGAACAAATCACAGCCTTAGGCATTTCCTTTACCGAGGCATTTGTATATTAATAAACCAGATTGCAAATAACATAACCTGGACATTAGTCTTCCTCCACCAATAATTAGCTGGACGTCACCAACATGGACATAATTGTATCAGTGAGATGTAATAAAAAACTAACAAATAACATTTATTTACTTGTTATCAGTTTAGAAGGCATTATATTTTATTCCCACTGCAACTTTATATCACCCTGATATTGGAAATAACTTACCAATCAAAGATGTTGGTTAAAAATTATGGAAGGCAAGAAAAAACAAACTTATGCGTGACTGAAACTGGTTTAATCATTCTCTAACAGAATAAATTATTGCTACGCTACTAGTACAAAGAATACTAACTACAATAAAGTAGAAATAAAAAATCTTAAAAGTTGAGATATGTATAAAGTTAAAAGTATTTCCTGCACATTCTCACTAACATGTAAAATAAAAACATCTTAAATAGATAGATACAATACAAAAAAAGACTTAAAAATTATCTAAAAGATGATCATTTGATATAAATATAAAAATGTTACAATATATTATTATGATATATTATTATGATAGAAGAATAGTCTTGCATCTGGGGCAAAGTTTGCCAATGAAAGTCTCTTGAGTTTAATGACTAATATTTAAATAAAAATATATAACTAGTTCAAAGATGCACATATTAAAAATTCATTATTGCTTAAAGAGTTAAAACTTATTTTATGACACCAAAAAAATTAATATCAGAAAATAGCACCATTTAAAATAAAATACCTTAACTTTTCAAGTATGTGAGTAATATTAAGCAATGATAATAACGATAAAAAACATGTTGAAAAAATTACAGTAAAGGATCTTTAACGAACACAGAATATTTTCCACACAAATTAAGTGGCAAGAGGTGTATATCGTATTTCAATTTAAAACAAAAAATAATATTTTCATAACAGAATTGTAATATCAATTATTAGATTGACATTATAAAGTAAGAAAAATCAAGAAAACTGGCAGTGCGATAATAATTCATTAACATGCTTAATAAACACGGTTTAAAACTAGTGCAACTTTTCATTTTGAAACAGGCTTGATTGACAAAATGGTCAGAGATGAAAAAGCCTGAAATGTACTATGATTGTATTATGAAAATGACTTCGATGTGCAATACCTTGACAATTTAACAGGCGTGTGGATAAAACTCAAAGTTTTATTAATGTTCAGGGAGAGTACAGGGCCTTCAACCGGACACTTGACTCAAGGTTAATGTTTAATTATGACACTTAACAAAAAATACATTATAACAGCTTCAGACAGATAAAGGACATATATGTGAACATAACACCTTGTTTGATCAATGAAAGGGGAAGTGGTTGTTCATTAAGTATTTGTACACACATCTCAAAATAGGAATTACTACAATCAAATACAGGTGCTGAACATTTTAAATGCATTTTATATAAAAGTGAAGGTCAATAACATATAAGTAAATGGTGTCCATGTATAGTAACATTATTTTGTTTTCTGTTACATTGCACTGACAAAATTAGGGTCATATTGCTGACGTCCAGCTAATTATTGGTGGAGGAAGACCGCAGACTTATGTCTGGGTAGAACCACCAGTGTACCGCAGGTTAGCTGGAAAACCTTTCCACATGGGAGTTGTAATCACGACTGGGACTCGAAACCATGCATGCTGAGGAGTTACAAGTCAGCGACTCGAACTGCTTGGCCATAGGCGCCCCCTAACATTATTTTACTACACTCAGTAACTGTACAAATGACAACAAAATAAATGCAAATATCAAATGACAAATACAGTTAGCTTCCACTTTAGTTTCCAACCTGCCAAACACACAATGACAAAACTAAAACAAATAGTGAATATCCTTATCGATCACTTCCAATGGGAGCTGGTTCCGAGCAGGATCAACACCATTTGCCACTTATCCTTATCAACAGATTTTAGGAAAAACTATGCGGGAAGCATTAAACATATGACCAAGAATTTAGTGAGGAGTATTTATATATAGAATATGATCATGGTAAAGATGTGTCTACTATCAGAGCCTTTGATATTTACCCTTACATTCACAGTAAATGTGTATAGGGTTTTAAAAATTCACCCAATTTAATGATTTTCTTTTCAGTTTTAAATATTTTAAACACATGCATTTTTAATGAAATAACCTAGGTTAAACCAGTCAACAAATACACCCTTACTTGTGTTGATGCAGATGAAGTTAAAAGGAGTAACTGTGAAAGCTTTACAAAGGTTTAAATGGCATATGCATGAGCCAAAGGGTTAAACGGTTTGGACTTCTCGAAGACATAAGAATAAAAAAAAAATACTAGTAAAACATATTGAAGAAGTGAACAATTGATACATACGTCAGACTTATTTGGGCTTTTAAAAAGTAATATGTAACCATGTGTTGCATGTTTTAGATAGAAACAAAATAAATAAATCGCCAAGATTCATTTGAATGTTGAAGCACATGACTTAATCTTTTAAATTAAGGCTTGTAATTATCATAATGTAGTTTTCTTGAAACACCAAACCGGTAGACATCAATCATGAAACTGACCTATTCCAGATACAAGAACGTGTTTCTTGGCAGATCTCTCTTCATTTTTTTTGTGTATATGTTCTACTGTCAAATTTATGCAAAAACAGTGACAGATGCGACCTTACATAAGACACTAGATACAGAAATGCTAAGGTTTAATCCAGCATCCATTAATCTGGAAATGCATGAGAAAAATACATTAAATGGGGAAATAATGAATTGATAAAGTAGTATTAGTAAATATTGCTGGAATATTAGTCATTTTCAGGCTTCTCTTGTTTAATATGCATGTTCATATGATAGCTGTCAAATCCCTGAGATGAGGCTAATGTTGGGTGAAAGTATGGTTGAAACATGTGACCATTCTGAGACATAATCCCTCCTCCATTGTAGTGGGAGTGACTTGTTTGTGATGTATGGGCAGGGTATGGATGAGTCATACCCATCATTTGGCTAAAACTGGGAACCAGGTGGGGATGACTTACAGCAGGGTGCTGGTACCCGGCTGGATTGTACAGAGCATGAAAAGAGTGGGAGAGAGATGGCATAGAGGTAAAGGGAGGCTGGGAGATTGCTGGATGGTGGGGGTAGCCTGTGAAAGGAGCAAGGCCTGAGGATAGGTGGCTGTATGATGGGACAGGCTGGGAGCTGGACAAGCTGGTAGAGGGCCATGACTGGGACTGAGATACACTACTGGCCACCTGGGAAGGACTTGTGGATGCAGAGGAGGGCAGTGGGTCATCCTGAGATTCATCAGGGGATGACTTTGATTTACGTTTTCGAGGTGCTTTAGCTGCTGATTTCTTGGACTTAGATTTTGGCTCAGGTGCAGCGGGTTCATCTGAGGTAATAGGATCAAACTCAAAATCCCCAGCCTCTGCAACTATGTCACAAAGGGCATCATTAAACTGCATGGGTCTGCCAGACGTAGACTGACCAGGCTGGTGTACCACACCATATTTGGACTGTGACTGAGTGGAAGCCACCTGATTCACCAGTCCATATAGTCCATGGAGGAAGCTGTTCGGTTGATTCTGACTACCTCCACCATCATTTGGGTGAGTGTTAAACAAGTCAAACATTTGTCCATTTGCTGAGGAGCTCATTCCATTCTCGTAACTTTTTCGAGAATAAGCCGACGAGCAGTGACCACTCTCTGGCTCTGTCCCTGGTTCCTGTTTAATGCGAGGTAGTTGAAACTGACTAGATTGTACACCCTGAGGTTCTCCAGCTGTTGATGATAAGTTATGAGGTAACACACCAAATGTACCTGGTACAAACTGACCAAGACCATCTTCCATGGAATGTTGGGACATGTTTGTGAACTCTGAGGCATAATCATCTTCAGGTTCTTCTTTTTTCACCTCTTTTTTAACTGTTTTCAGTTCCAGATCTGGGAATGTGATTTCCGATTCCTCAAGGCCTGGGAGGTTGCCATTTAAATGGTCCCTATATTTCCGGAGGGCTGCGTAGAAGGGCACTTTGTCAACGGCCCTGGGTAGCTGACTGCATCTGGCACTAGACGAGGGCATCACAAACACTGCCTGCATGGGAAAATATACACAATCATCAGAAACTAAACTAAACTAATATCAATTAATTAATTAAACCTTTCGCAAATGAAAAGACTAGAACATCAATCAGCTTCTGTAGAGTTTTTATAGTGCTCTTTGTAAAGAATAAGAAGTCTGAATAATATATTTTTAAACAATTGTTTATGTTTATACCTATATATTTTCGTATTTATGCCTTGTTATCTAAATGTCTGATAATAACAAAGATTCAGTAGATCTGGGCTTTTGTTCCCCAAACTAATGTTAGAAACAGTAAAAGTAGAGTCAAAAACCAAATTAGGTTTTAAATATTTCTGGTTTCATTTAGACACCTTATCTAGCGTATTAATAACTGGATTTAAATACTAAATTAATAATACCATTCATTGTTTTGTTTTTTGTGTGCACTGAAATCACTCTCATTGAAAAACAATTCTGATGGATAGAAAGAATATAATAATACAGGTAGCATTATGATTGTAAAGCACTGCACTTCTACTCATTTAAAAGTACATACATACTAAGTGAATCTAATTATTTTCCATTTATTTTTTTATAAATACGTCACAGCAACCAATTACGACCATTATAGCAACGTCCAGCTATTTTGGAAGAGGAAGACCTCAGACAAATGTCTGGGTAGAACCCCCGGCACAGAAGACTTTTCCACATTAAGTCTTTTGCCCCCGAACAGGACTCGAACCCACGTGGCGAGAGGCTAAGCAGTAGTTTTGCAATAATTATTCTAACCAATAAAAAAGCTAGGGGAGATGATTAAAATATTAATGTTTAATCGTTTCTTGTGCACTGCACTTCAACTCATCCCCATGTACCATCATTTTAAGTTTAAAAAAGTGATATGTGCAGACATAATTTGGATTTTTCAGACCAACAAATTGGATGGACAGAGATTCAGGCAGATAACTAAAGTAGGTAGAGTAATGGTTCTCAAGCAATGCACTTCTGATCGAACATATATACCATAAAATAAGTCTGAAATGATTTCATCCAGTAGTTTGATTTTCTTTTCTGGCCCAGAAAAATAAACAAAAGAATGTTAACTTAAGAGAGATAGCTTGCTCCAGATTGGATTGAATTAGCCGGCCGGCTTATGCCGATACTGTGCAGCGACATTTTTATCATTAAAGCACAGGGGCACTTATGAGGTGCACTGGGACTGAATCCGGTCGGTCCATTATACTGACACCTACAAGTCAGGCGTAATGCTGTCCCTTAGCCCTGAACGTAAGGAGGGAAACCACTACTACCAACTTTAAAGTCTTTGGTTTGAGCCGGCCGGGGTTTTAACCCACGACCTCCCGATCCGCAAGCTGACGCTCTACCACCTGAGCTACTGCGGCCGGTAGCTTTCTTTAGACAAAACAGTGACTGAGGTATGGACAAAGTGACTACTATATACTTGGGGAGCACAATAACACACAATTAGATCAATCAATATCAAAACTGTTAATGAATATTATTTAGTGCTGTAGAGGGCAAAAAGGACTATTTAAGAACAAACTGTTTGTATAATATATCAGCCCAGATTATTACATAATATATAATTTTACCTGTATGTATGTATTAAAAGACAAAAATGTAAACCTACCGTTTCTGTTCCCAAAAGAGGCTCTGGTTGCTTGCCAAAGTAGAAATTCTTATGACCCACAAACACTTCATAGATACCTGCAATGTAATATAGATTAATATTATATTATTTATATAAATCAAAACAAAGGTTATCTGTTATCCTGGCAAAAGGTACTTGTTTGCACAGAATTTATAAAATGAAGCTTGTTTATTTCTTATAATTTATTTAATGAAACTAGTATATTTTGTTTGGTCCGAGGCAATATTCCAAAATTTAATGGAAATTATTTCGATAATCATTACTAAATTAATTGTATTGGCTGAGCACCGGTTTCGAACCCAGGCTGTGACATACCGTCTTAAAAAATGGAAGTGGTAAAGCTGCCTTGTTAACACTGAAGCAAATATAAGTGCAGCTTACAACTGCCTGGCCCATGTTAGAATAATGTGACAGAGTGTGGAATTATGCTAGGTGTTCATGGCATGAAATACACAGAGAAGGTAGCACTATATCTGCTTCAAGACACCTTCTGATAATTAATATACTGTTAGTGGGATGAGAAACCATATAAACAAACAAACTAAACTTATTGACATTAGATTTTATAAAGTAGGAATCTAATCCCCTTTTCAAGCAACAATTAGGAAAACAAATACACATATCTGTAATTGGAAAACAAGTTTAGTACAAACCTTTGCCATTAAAGACAGCTATCTTTGGTTTGTACTTCAGCAATTTCTCTCTGAGTATTTCTCCACCCTCTTTGATTTCCTTCCTATATAAAATATAATTACACATTCAAGTTAAACAAATAAACCAGTCTCTTTTTATTAATTATGAAAAAAAAACACCTAAGATTTTCTTCAGCCTGGTTTATTTATTTAATATTTATCAAGATGCAGAATATATAGCAAATAAAATATTATATAACAAAGTAAAAGTCTAAAAGTATCATAAAAAAATACATAAAATCTGTAAGGATTAGTAATATTTTAATACTGTAAATGCAAATTATTACTTAAAGTGAAATGATATTTGGACAGAAAATAATAAAAGTCTCAGCATTTTGTTTAACTTTTTTTTTTTACAAAATCACAATTTTTACCTTTAGATATCTTAACAGCTATTATTACTTCCAGAGCAGCTAATATTTGTTTTATTAAAATATATAGCATCGACCAATTATGATTATTAAAGTTATGCCCAGTTATTTGGTGGAGGAAGACCCCAGACAAATGTCGGGGTAGAACCACCCACACATTGTAAGTCAGCAGGAAAACCTTCCAAAAGTTCTTTGCCCCAAACGAGACTCAAACCCACATGGTGAGAGGCTAAGCAGTCAGAGGAGTTACAAATTGGCAACTCTATCACTACGCTTGGGCACCCGTAGAACAGTTAATAACTTACTTAGTGAGATCAGCACTCCCTCTGGTTGTCCGAGCAACGATATTAGTGAAGCCTATTCCATACTGTAGCAGTTTGTAGTCCTGACTGGCATTCATCTGTTCCGGAATCAGTCCAGACAAAAACAGACACTTCCCTGTATTGTAACATATTTCAGTTTAATACTGCAAATAAATGCCTGCAAAAACTTAACAAGCAGTTCCAGACTTAACTTGTTACAAACTTCAGTTACTCAGAGCTGGAAAATACGATATCCCGACGTCCCGGACAAGTCAAAATGCAGTTTGGGGCTACTGGTCATTGATCATTAAATTAGTCAAGGACAAGTCGAGCTGATGCTTTACCTATTACGCCACCAGGTCCAGTGCCACCATGGTGAAAGTGTACTGATTATGCTCATAGTGTGTTGATAACCCTCATCTTGCTCAATTTTAGCAACTCATTCTAAATTTTTAAAGCCATAATACATTATACAGTAGGTAGGCATGTTGTTTTACTTTACCTGTAATAGCTTTAACTGGCCATTTTAACATAATGTTACCATGAAGGGCCAATGAAGGGTTAATTGCTATTGCTTTGGCCAGTCTGTTGTTCCTTATACATCTTGTTTTGTACAGTTTACAATTTATTTCATATATGGTGATACCCTTCTGAGATATAAAATGGAAGTAGATCTTACAGAAATGGTTTCCAGGTCCTGCGTAGTGGTGTCCCACAAAGGCTGCATACAGTCCGGGGTTTATTCCAACCTAATAATACAGATATAAACATAGGTCACAAGTGATATTGGTAGAACTGAAAATAGGAACAACTAACTATAAAGCTGAGTTACCAGTATAAAGATTTAAGCAGATTGCAACATAACACATCAAGTATGTATGCGTTCCTTTAGATTTATTTTTAATAGTTCTTTGAATGATCTTTTATAAAAATTCAGCATAAAGGTTTGTATCTGCAAGAAGTGTAATTTAGAATGGTAGACATTATACCACAACAGCTGCACATATATATTTTATCATCTGTATATGTACTATTATAAACCTGTTTTTAATTCCCTCAAATGTCAATGAACATTTGAACATGAATAAGGTTTCTTGGTGAGGTCTTCCAGCTTACTTGCCGTGAGCCTGTCGTTCTACCAAGACATTGGTCTGGGGTTTGCCTCCACCAAAATAACTGGTGGTTGCTATAATGGCCATAGTTGGTCACTGTGATGTATTTAAAAAAGAAGAAAAAAAAAAGAAGCAATTTCTTGAGACATGACACTAATTAATTTAAAGAATAGAAAAACAGGGGTGAATGATACAGGTACATACAATGACAATGTCAAGGTTTGGTGCAAGATGGTCCGGTAGGAGTCTGGCCTGAACCTCTTCCTCGCTCATGCCCTTAAACCGATCAACCTTCCTCTTCTTTGTCACGACAACATGATCAGTTATCTTCTCTTGCTTCAACTTCTTAGGCTTACTGGGCTTCTTTTTTTTCGGTGACTGCTCCGAGAAACTGTTGAAAAGAGCAATAAACATGTGGATTTATCACAAAATCTTCATACCAGTTTAAACAATAGCATATCCCTTTCCTGCATGTATACGTCATTTTACATGTTTACAAATCATTCACAACCATTAGCTGAATCTGAATGACTAAAGGTTTATGTGTAGACTGGTTAAGCCTTTAATCTATTATTAAAAACTGAACATACATTTATTAAAATTATTTTATCTCTTTTAAAGAAAAACAAAAAAGTCAGGTGAATTTTCAAAATAATAGATGAACTCTTAATGAAAGGGTAATTTTGTTTCACATGGACTATTTTATTTAATTGTATCATTTACTGGTATGACAGTTACATAAAACATATATTGGCAGGTTTAAATGTCGGTTCATGTCATGGTAACAACGCTTGCCGGAAAATCCCATTTTATTTTGTATTTAATTTTATGAGGAACATGTCAATTTAAAGCAAAAGCAACTGTGCTTACTGTTAATTGTATGTACTTTACAAAAAAAAAAAAATTAACAGTCAGCAGACCACCCATGGGATTACAAAATACATTAAGCATCAAATGGTCAGAATGACCTCAAAAGATGCAATCTGTCCTGCACTGATCCACTGAACACAGCTGCATGAGCAGCAGTGGAAGACACTCTAGCTGCCTGCTGCCTATCCCAGATACTGGGACAACTGCAGCAGTGAAATAAAATCAGGACCAGACAGACAGATTACTATTTTTATAACATTCATAAGAATTGCTAAGAACCAAGTTAATAAAAGAAGACTATGCTCTCCTGGTGATCCTAAAATCCCAGCACAAAATTTGTAAAAAACCTAAATTCTAAAAAAAATAAAAATTAATTTACTGTACATAGTAAAACACAATCAATATTGATATAACAGCACATTTGCGCTTTATGATGTGCTACACGACACACAGATATGACCCTCAGAAATTTGAATTTGACCCCTGAAAGTTTTGACTGAGGGGTCAATGACCCTTGAAGTTCAGAGTCTACAGAACGCCCTGCACATGCAATGGTGTTTTGTCAGTCGTAGTTGTATACAGGTCCTGGGTATAGGAAGAAAAATGGCCAGGACTTCAAAAACTTAGTATGTCAATGTCTGGACTTCAAAAAATTCTTTTAAAAGAAGTGCTGACAAAGTTGTGGGACTACTAGGAAGTTGTTGAAGGTCACACTGTGATGTTTGCCTTTAAAGTATCAACCTAAACTTTGCAAGCTAGATGCTATCTAAAAGAATTAGCCATAAAATCATTGTCAACGCCCAAAACAAGCATCAAATGTGCCGCTAAATTAAACAAAAATCTAATTAATATATATCCAGGTTATGGCCTGAAACTGATTTTCCTCATTGCTCCCTTTAGTCTTTAAGTTTCAATTTTTATATGTGCAACCTTAGAATAACATGTCATGCTCACCTATTTAAGCCAGGCTCTTGTTTGATGTCAATAAACTCTTGCTTGATGTCTGGAAATTCCTGCTTTATGTCCGGGAAATCCATGGGACCGATGGAATGGTCCATTTTCTTCTGGGCTGTACGTCCCGGGTACTGGGTCTTACAAGACCACTTACCTGTCTGCCTTACCTGTGCATAGCTGCAACAAAGAGAAATATATGGTTTAAAAACATAAATTTGCAATAAAACATTTCAATTAGTAACTAATTTTAGTTAAATCCTCATTTTTTGTTATTGTAACAGATCACACGCTTCGACATTTTTTGGCCTGCACTTTTAAAGCTAAATATGAGATTATAAATTCTGAGTACTAAATTTAATTGATGTGATGTTTCTATGACATGCAAATGGATTTAACTTCTTGTAAAGAAGGAAATCATTTAACAAATCTTAAATTTTGTCTTGTTTAGCATTTTGTTTTATGTTTAAAAATATGTGACATGTGACTGTTTATGTGCGGAGATTACCAAAAACAAATAATAAGAGGATAAGAGTCCTCGAAAGTAATGCTTATGGCAACTAAATTCAAGAGTGGACTTGTAAATTTTATGAAGTTTGTCGCCGACAGGAGTGTTTTTTTCATGGGGTTTTTGAGCCTAAATATTTTTAGTAATTCCTCCTGTCTAAAAAAAAATGTAATACCACTTTTGCATTAATGAGTGACATCAGTCACTATAATTATGTAATCATGTCTATAGCAACTTCTTATATGATATTTGTTTAAGTGTATTTCTTTAGTAATTAGGCAAAAAAAAATTTCAACAGAGATTACTCTCAAGCTCAAATCTTGTCTTAACTTTATTTTTGTCAGCTCAGTTGAGATTTTCTCAAAATATGTTTTTGCAAGTCATTTGAGAAGATTCTCAACTGAATTGAGAAAGTTCTTAAATTTGTGATGAGATTTTTAGTCGAGGAACATATTTGCAAGCCAGAAGATTCAAATGGAGACCATAAAGAAATATATAGAAAATTTGGTTGCTATCTTCAGGCATGTAAAATGTGTTTTGGGTCAGTGTAACTTCAAATGTTACATGTCCAAATGGCATGTACAAATTAAATTTCAATTTAAAGAGTTATAAGAAGTTAAAGTATGAAGTTATATGATGAGAAAACTATCATTTTCCGTAATGGTTGACCAGCTCTTAAAGTTTACAACTTGATTTTTTATTCTTACCAATGCTTAAATAACTATTCATCACCAAATGCATTCATACAACATCAAAACATGAATCCAATGTTAGTTTAAAGATGTGTAAAATTAGAGTGATCAATTCCCTTAAGAATACAAATTCACAACTAAGTAAAATTTAAAACTCAACACGATTATACCTATTTTGTAAAACATTAAATTTACATAAACAATTAACAACTTGCTTAAGATAACATTTTATCCCCTTACACGTTTGTTATATCCTTCATTGTCCTCGGATGTTTACTACGAAACTAACACTACTCGAACAAGTCTTTAATTAGACATCATAACAAAAATTCATTCTCTATTGCCCCTTGATAACAGTAAAATACTGCCTGGGGCAAAAAAAACATAATGGTCATTCCCAAAATGCCTGAGGTGACAACTGCTCATTATTTTGCATAAAACCCAGATTATACAACTGATAAAATAACTTGATATACACTGCAGATGTCAGTTAAGATTAAAACATTTTAACACATTTTGAAAAAGAAATGACAGCACCTCAAAATATCAAGGATCAGAAAATCATTTTATATTCTTCTTTGTATCACAGCCTTTGTTAAAATGTGTAAATATTGTCACAAAAAGGGTCATGTTTATTGTCTTTTAGACATAAAAACTATACAATTTATTGTTAACTCTGAAATGTTGGGCTAACATGTCTAAAGTTTTCAAGTGTGACTGATTGTATAAAACGTAATTTCAAAAGCAAAAAAAAAAAAAATATTTTCTTAGCAACGTCAGAATAGAGCAATATGATTAGTAGATATATAAAAATGATTCTTTAAAACACTCAATACATTAAATTTACATACAAAAATGAAGTTACAGTAGCATTAACTGCTTCCATTTACCATGGGAATATTTATGAAATTGTCCATATTTTTCTATAGCAACCGGCCTTTTTTCTGTAGATCCTGGCTTTTTTTAACGGTTTACTCTTACAAAAAATAATGTGAGTAGGTCATTCTATATGTAAAATATACTTAAGCCAAATGATATTCACCAAATAGCTGTTCTGTAAATTGTTTCTCAATTTTATGAGGAAAAAATGCTTTTCAAACAAGTTATGTAAGTACCTGCATAACATGTACTTTATTTTCTCAACTAAATTAGCAAAGTAACTAAAAAGAACAATAAAAATATGATGATCCTAAGATGAGCAAGCCAACAAACTGTTCAAATATTTTAGCTCAGTTATAAACATTAAAATGATATTAAATTATTTTTATAATGTTATATTGTTGTCACATGTAACAGTTGTATATGGCTGTTGTTCTTCATAACATAATAGGGTGAACCTTCAGTCATTTAGAACCTTGGATTTAAGAATAGAAATTCCACAGAATTGTTGAAACCATCAAAGCATTTTTACAAATATGCTTAAATTGACTGAAAAAGCAAAAAATAAGTAAGGAATATACAAATTTGTATGTAAAATACACTGTAGTTATTATGATTAAAATATATAAGACCGTGACTGTTTGCTACTGTCACCAAAGACCCCTAACTTATTTTAATTAGGTTTCAAAACAATAACAATGAATACATTTGTAAACAAAGAAACTAATGTTCTAAAAGAAAAAGGGTGATTTTCATTGTCCAAAACTTCTCGAATTTAAAGCAGTATGTATAGTGTATATAAAAAGTAACATTTAGCAAATTTTATAGGATCAAGCTAGCAAACTTAACACCAATTCAGGCTTAATTTAAGCCAACATTATCTTCTGAAAGAATGCTGTAGGAAGTTATCTTTTCTATAACCTGTGAATCATAATTTATGCAGACAGGTTTCTGGAAGTTTTGGGAAAAAAAAGTTTTCTTAGAGGAAGATATCCAGTATTTCTGATAATTAATAACATTAGTAGAAAACTTATAGATCCCAGTGACACTGGTCAGACATGTGAAATTTCCTTGATATCAGTGCTAGGCTATCATCCCCAGCAGCCACAATTCCCAATTAATTTCCTTATAACAAATAAAAATAATCCTAGTTGATACATCTCTTTATAATTAAACAATGCATGCTCTGTAATAGTGAATTTAATGGGTAAGTGTTTGGTTGGGTGGATAAGCGTCAGTTTATATCATAGCTTTTACATTGCCTTTCACAGGCTCAACAAGTGTCCCAAGGCACTCAAAATAGGAAAGTTACAGTGTTGGCTTATTTTAGATGTTTAATGATTGGATAAGCCATTAGTTGAATTAGTATGCAACAGTTGTTAAACAACTTGTGGAAGTTTAGAGTGGGGGCTTACACGTTTGTTTGATTTGTTTCTGCAAGCCCAGAGTGCACAAAAGTTATTGATTATAATGATTTGTTTCTAACCCTAACACCGGGCCAACCAGTTGTAGAACTACCCTCATATTTGCTTGAGCGTCAGCAAGGGAGTTACACCACTACCATTTTTAATTACTTTGGTATGTTGCGGCCCGGGATCGAAGCCAAGGCCTCCCGTATATAGAGCCGACACTCTACCAATTGCGCTCACAGGTCCAGTTTTTAATGAGAATGATTTGACACCAACTTTATAAACACAATCATACAAAAAAATAACAGAAGTGCATTACTTAGTTTAGTACCGGTACTCTGTCAGGTTGGTTTAACTAAATATGCAGATGCAGGTACAAGAATCAGACAGCTGGGAGCTCCTAGTAGATTTAAGTAGTATGTAAAGGTAGAAAGTTTCAGAGGAAGTGGTATATACAATGTTCTGACCTGACATTGTACTGTGGTCAAGAGATCCCAGATTAGTTATAATGGTGGAGTTCACAGTGCCCTGGGTCGAGAGGACAGGAGTCACATGAGATAAAGATATCTAAGTGCCAAAACTTGGATAACACCTTCAGAGAAAACTGATGGCAAGAACTACCTTGGTTTAGTCTTCTTGCAAGGTCGTCAGCCTTATATTAAAGTATGTAATTTCTACCAAAATGGATTTATTTTATAATTGTATGCAAGTTAAAATGAGGGTTTCAGGTTGATTTTCGTGATTTGTCAGTAAATGACCATTTCAGTAAATTTATCTTATATAGGGATTTGTCCAGTTGTTTCAGTAAATAGGTAAACATATAGTATAATACCTGATTGAGACAGAGAATTGGGTATGTCCATGTGTGAAATGATTTACCGAGATATATAATTAAAGATTAATTAATTAGCTTTTGATTATATAATACACATATAATCTTCAAATAGAGGAATAGGATGCAAATTTTCAGAGTAATGTCCATCATGTACATGTGTCGTCAGTAGCGTGTGCCCCATTGTATAACATGTGCTTTTTATGTTTTTCTTTTTTGTATTGAATATATATGTTTATGCAATGTCGATGGTTTTTATCACTTTTTGTTGGTTATATATAGAACATATAAATAATTGTAAACACTTTTATTCTCACTTTTTTATTTTCCTCCATAACAGTGGTATAAATAAATAAGTACCAAAATGGACCAAAGTTTAAATATTAAAATCAATTTACCAAAATGATAATTTACCGAAGTGACTGTAAACTGTCTAAATTACATGCCTCAGCAGGGATGCACACATGTATTTTCCTTGTGTCTATGATAAAAAAGTGTTCAGAGATGCCCGAAGCAGAGGTAAAATAATCACTGTATATGACGCAGAGGTAAAAAGATCACTGTATATTGTATAACCCATATTGTTTACTTGTTTTAAAAGGCTTCATACGTTGGTGTTGTATCTTATTGTGCTTATATATACTGACTGAAATAAATGTCTTTATTGTTTATCAATTTATTACAACTTTGTTGCATTACCATATTCACACCTCAGTAAACTAGGGAATGCACCGCCAGTCTACATGTTCATATATATATTCCCCATTAGAGCTTGACAAAACCTCAACCCATTTTAAGCATCGAGCCATAAACCTTCTGGAGAGCTAAATAAAGCTCCTGCAACGGATGGAATACATGCATTTTCTAAGACTGTAGAGGTCAGCTTATGTGGAATTTGGTTATAATGAAATTAATGAAATATGACGGCCACGATTTAGAAAATACTTGTGCTTTTTGCAAGAAATGTGTATGTACACGCAGGTTTAGACAGACACACAATCGCGCACGTACCCCACCCACCATCATACTATGCCAATTGTAAACAAATGGCCATCAAACTCATGAGTCAAATATGAAATATTTTGAATCAACAAATTTATTTTCTGAGATTCGTTTGACTGTATGTGAGTGGATAAATTATAAAGCATACCTTAAATACGATTGTAAAGATAAGATTATGATCGCAATACACAAAATTTGATAATTTACAAACAGGTGCTTTGTCCATATGAATGTACATGACAGAACTTAATTGGTTAACTCATTCCCGTACCGACCAATTACTGCTGAGGTCTGATAAGTTCTTCTCTTTTTGTTAGATGAAATTCGATTGGATGATCTTTTCAGTCGGCAGCACTCCGCTTGCATCGTGTTCATGACGGTCATACATGATACAGGAAAGGTTGAACGTTTTTGGTTAATCTTTTACAAATTTGTTTTGTTTTTTTAATAATTATAAACAACGAACATTATTTTATTTCGGCTGTAGAAATTATGCTGTTTGAGCCGTAAAATAAATTAAGATTGTCGTCCACTTCTATGTTGGGGGGCTACCGGTAAAACTTCGGACCAAGCTCATTGGTACCCAGCTTCTTTTTTTTTCTTCATCTCTGCAAGGAATTAAAGCTTTTAAGATTAACAATTACTGATCAAGGTTTTATATTTTCTGTATCAAATTCCTCAGCCAAAATATAAGTGATGACTTCCTCACGTCTTTACAGAATTTATAATGTCGTATTTAGTGTTAAAGATCTGCTGCTGTCTGACACTCATAGTCTTACATCTGTTGTTGTGTATACATTTTTAGTTTAAAAACATGGGCTGAATAGACATTTGGAACTTGTTCATTGTCTCTCACTAGCTTGTACACCAGACATTATTACATACAGTTTATTGACATTTTTATCAGTTTGTATAATTGAGATTAAGGATGCCCCATCTGTACCTGCATTTGCAAGTGGCCTAAATAAGTTTTATGCTTTTTAATTGATATTTTAAATTATTAGTCTTAAATTGTCAATGTTCAGGACTTGCGCCTGCCTTATGTAGTCAGTATTGACTTTTGGCTGTACAAAATTGAAGTGATAAATGTAAGTAGTTTGTAAAATGTTTTATCTCCTTGACATAAATGCTTATGTTTGTTTCATTGTTGACCACAGTTTCTTACATGAGCCATGCCAAAAATAAAAATCAGTATTGATCAGTTTTCTATCTACCTTTGCTTCAGAGGAGGCCCATGGACTCTAAAAAAATTGGGCCCTAAACAAAAAAAAGCGACCATAACTGCAAGAACAAAATAATAAAGTTTACCTGAAAATATAAAGCTTATTGGTGTCATACATGGTTTTAAATCTGAAAACGTGTCATACATGGTTTTAAATCTGAAAATAATGCTGCTCTCATTAAAGACTCTCCCGCTATCACACATAAGCGGACAGCACTAGCAGAAACAAATTTCTGCATCAGATTGTTTTCATTCACATCACAAATTATATCCTGCATTTTCTCAGCAGCCCTCTCTGACTGGCATTGTCACCTGAATATTATCTCCCTATATCAATCATCTTGACATTTCAATGGCTTCAGGTGAAGACGTAAATCATACTTCAATGTTTCCATCTTCCCCTTACATAATCAATATACAGATCACAATAACTGCAGTATTATGTTTGTCAAAAACTGACTGTATAACCGCTTTCAAGTTCAACTGTTCCAGTTTATTTTAGTCATAGAGTGAATATAATCTGCCAATGGCATGTGATGTTTGATAATATGTGCAGAATAGTTATTGCTTGAAATACATGTTTAGCGTGACATAGCAAGGCTTTGATCAAGAGAAATTAATATATGTCTGTAATGCTGATCATTTGCATTGATATACTCGCGTTTTCAGTAAAATATCTGTCTAATGGTTTGAGGAGGACTCTGCTACTTCTGGAATTGATTGAAACCCTTTTGCATTTTGCTGATTGTAATGCAAAATGATCTGAGATGCACTTCATACATTTCCAGCACCAGGACTATGCGAATAACAACATTATATAATTTAACAGTAGGTTAAATACCAGTACACAGTAAAACAATACCAACATAATATAATTTAACAGTATTTCTCAAGTGAAAGGCCATTGTCATTAGTAGAATAAATACCAGTACACAGTTAAACAATGCAACGGAATGGGGCAAAAGGAGCGGAAATTGCTTTTTCATGTGGATGTGCCCCTCTGACCCAAACAATGCTAAGGGATGTGCCCAAAACAAATCTTAGGGACCATGGGTGCAATGATGCACTCTAAATTGAACACTGTTGAAATAATTCACTGTATCCAAACAAAACACAGGACTAAACATCCCTGCCTATTTTTAACTAGCTGGATGAAACACCTCCATGTACTGTAAAAGGTGAACATGTATAACAACAGTAATAAATTTTACATAGTAGACAAAAGACCACCTGTTTTCAAGGGCAGACAAAACACCCCATAATTTTTTAAGGAAACATACAATTTTGATGGGATGGTATTGATTAAAATCAAGAATTTTGTTGTTGTTTGATTTGTCAACATTTTTAATTCACATGCTCTAACACTCAAATAACAAACAAGCGATATAGCAATAGACAAGTACATTTACATTTTATATTAAATTTGACATGACTGATGAACCTGCATTGCCAATGTTGATAAGAGCTCACATATGGGCTTTATACCATATGAGTAGAGTCCACTATCAGTATGTACACAATTACACAGTATACGTGCATCAGAAAACTGAATTGGCATATTTTCTCTAAATTATTGGAACTTTTCTTTTAGTTTGTCTTTTTCTTCTTTTTTTAAGTGTTTAAAGGATTTACAAATGCTGTGAACCAGACCTGGTAGCACAATCGTTAAGAGTGTCGGCTCCAAGTATGGGAGGCCCCGGGTTTGATCCTGGGCCATGACATACCAAAGTCATTAAAAATGGTAGTGGTTTAGCTCCCCTGCTAAGGCTCATGTAAATATAAGGTTAGTTTCACAACTGGTTGGCCTGGTGTCAGGACAATATGACTGGATTTCATGCCAGGTATTCACGACATGCTATACACAGTGAAGGTAGCACTATATCTGCTTCAAGTGGACACCATCTCCAGATAACTGAAATACTGTTGGTTGGATGTTAAACCCAACAAACAAAAAACAAACAATTGCATTAAAATGCCAAGGCACATACTCATGTTTATTTCTTCTGAAAAGATAGAAAAAAAGCAAGATTGCCTATAATGTATTATAAACAAGTTTATAGTAAGCTGATATATACATCATTGTATATACATGTAGTATTGTTTACTTTGAACTTTTTTCTACAGGCTTCTGTATTGAAGGGGTCATGTGGAAGAAGATCAATCTTATCATCTGTCACTTCCTGTCTAAAGTACCTGGGGAAAAAAAGTTTGGACGCTATAGATTTCTGCCATTTTTCTTTTTGCTTGGAGCAGGTCTGGAGTTTTCCATGATACATTGGAAGCCAAATGGAGTAAACTTTTGTAAGTCAAATGAGAAACTATTAAACTAAATACTTATTATCAAGTCAGAGATGACTTGAGTTTGTACACTAATTTTATAGCCACAAAGGTGTTAGACTTTAGTTACAAACATTTTTCATGCTGGTAGTTTTATGCATCTTTAACAGCATTTTCTTAAATTGTGCAAATGTATTATTATTAAATGGTATCACACTTTAGTTTTATACTACACAATGTTGCAATGCTCATAGGATTTTGTCATATTTTGCTGACCTGGAGCACTTGTAAATATTTGGAACAAATGCAGCATATGTCAGCTGTCATAGTATACTTGAGGAAAAGGCCATGTTGTAAATATCTTATTTCAATAATGTATCATATTGTCAATGGCAATAATGAACATACCTAATCCAATTGTAAACTAACGTATACCAACACTGGTTCCAAAGGCATTTGGAATTTAGTGAGATTGGACAAAAGTGTTAATTAGAGTACCTGAATGGGACTTTAGTGAGGTTATGTGCCATTCCAATATGGCTCCAAAATGAAGCAGCCATGAGTACTTTTTTAGATTGATTTCTTTCATGTCTAGATTTGCATATCTTGGGTTAGGAAAAGTCATATGTCATATCAACACTATTAATAATTGACTTTGGGTTTATACTAGGGTTGCATTTCTCTTGATTATCAAGTTTGTCCCTCTTTACCGTGTGCAAATAAATCTCTTGCACATTTGATATTGATAAATGTAAATGTTGCTCAGAAACTTTAAACAAGTTACAAGAAAAGATGTTTTGAAACATTTTGTTGTACATTTGAACAGATACTACGTACAAGCGGACACAAGTTGACGTAGAAGCACGCAGGCAGATTGAGTTTGAGAGAAGACTGAAAGAGCACCCTGAGCTTCAAAATCTGCTGTTGAAAAAGTCTTTGTAAAAAGGCAGGTTTGCTATATTGATACAGTTGGCTGAGATTAGAGCCTTCACCTTTATATTGTATGTTGGGTTTTACGGCACACCAACACCTGATAGGTCCTACAGCGCCAAATGTAATGAAATTTAATGGGAATAGAGTATAATCAGGTTAAAATATGTCCATAGAAATATCAAAATCTATTGGGTTCAAATAAGAAATATCAAAATCTATTGGGTTCAAATAATGTGAATTATAATTGGAAACAGGTTAACATATCAGACTGTTTAAAAAATTTATAATGTTAGCATGTAATATTGATACATTTAGTTGCATTTATACTGATGTAACAAGCTGACAGAGATGTTGTAATTGGTTTAGTAAGCTCAGTTGGTAGTGCCTTCAACTTTATATTGAAGGGTTTGAGATTTAAACACCATACTGGTTGCACTTTTTTCTTCCAGTATTGCACTAAATTATGAAATAGCATAGTGTTATGAATGGTGTCTTCAGTTAGAAGATCCGTCATATGGGTCTGCTGACAAACTGGGTTAACAATGGAGAATTCATCAGAGCTACGGTATCAACTTCCGCAACATTGTCGGTCATTCTATGACAACGGGCTGTAGATTGCGAAGTTTTTCAATCTGTAACTTGTATTTTTTACTTTAGATTTAACATATTTAATACCAACTGAGGTATTGTATTTTTTGTCTACCACTAATTATAGTTCACCCTTTCAGGCTTCAATAAAACTCGATGGACCGTGGCCTGAGTCCCTTAAAAAATCTGTTGAGCCATTAAGAAAGATAAATAGACAGACGGTCCACCAGAATTATAAAAAACATATATACTAAACAACACTTTACAGCTTTTTACTGAACCCAACCACTTGTAACACCTTGGTTAGCTTGCCAACCTTTTGTGTCAAAATAACAAAATCATGCAGGTCCAGTAAAATTTGGTCTTGTCTAGTAGATATTGCCAGCTTGGTGGACTGAAGATCCTGTGTTTTAAAAAAAAAATTTGAAGACTGCCCTCTTCTCACTGCTTATTAAATATCTACAATATCAAACTAACTTTTCGATGCACATGAGAAATGGTATATGAATAATTTTAATTCTATGCAACTATACATTGCAATAATATTATTTTTGTTAATATTTTTACACCCTAATTTGCCAAAGTGAATGTAGATTCATTTCTATATCAAAACATTAATATATTACTACAGGTGAACAATGCAGGTATACCCTCGAGCCTCCACATACATCAAGTTCCTGCTAGCATCCTTTGCGACAGCTTTAGCAGGGGCCCAGACAGTGCACATCATCTACAAACCACTTGCGGTAATTACTTGATGCTAATCTTGAGGGCCCATGATTTAGCACTTAGAGTTGCAGATTTATAATCCCTCAACTGAAACTGCATAGGTTAAGTTCCAGTTTAGTCGAAAAGCTGTGAGGTCATCCAGCAAAATGCTAGTGGTTCTACCCAGACATTTGACTGCAGTTGACCTTCACCGCTAATATGTTTAAGTTGTAATAAATATTGTTATATCTATACGGTTAATGAAAATGGAAGTTGGTTAGCTTGGCTTGTTTCTCTTATCCAAACCTTTATATTTTGTTTTTTTTTCGACACGCCAACACTTTAAAAAGGTCATAAGGCACAAAATACAATAAGTTTTAATGTAAATAAAGTTACGATGCATGAGTAGAAAAAGCTGAATTTAACTTAACTTTTGTATAATTGTGATTGTAAATACTTATACGATCAAACACTTTTGACTTAACACTTTAAATACCATTATTCGAGCAAACACTTTTGACTTAACACTTATTATACCATTTTTTTTTACTAGATATAAATAAAAACCTAGTTATGTCAATTAAGCATCATCAGAATAGCTGTCAATAGAAACTGTCCACATTTTCAGGATTTTGATGAGTTGGTTGCTAAGAGAAAGAAGGAGCTGCTTGAAACCGAGTACTCTGAGTAGGCATCAGCGAAGTTGTGATAAACTGTGATCCATTGTGTGGGATACGTGTAGAGCCATCGTAACATTATTAACCTTTTATATTCTCTCAAGCCATGCTTTCCTTAATTCGGACTGTTAAGCGTCTGCAAATGTGTGGTAGGCTGGTATGTAGTTCTCGCTCTCTGAATAGCAAGATCCCCGATAAGCCCACTTGGGTGCCGGTAGATACCAGCCGTATTCCAGAAGTTCCTGAGATCAGTGATGAGATGGTGGAACATCTTGAGCGGCACTCACTGGTACAGTTCAGTAATAAGGAGGGAATAGAGCGGTTGTACAAGGCCATAGCTTACGCCAATCAGTTGTACGTTGTTGATACAGAGGGTGTCGAACCTATGACAACAGTTTTGGAAGACTTTGACCTGATAATGCGTGAAGACTGCGTGACAGAAGGGGCGACAAAAGTAGAAGTGTTGCAGAATGCTAAAATATTAGAGGAGGATTACTTTGTGGCACCACCCGGAAACATACCACTGGAACGCAACAGAGACACGGTAGAACCAGACGTTAAAGATTCTGCCGTTAGTAACTGATGGAATTTTTTTAATGAAAAGATTGTGAATGTTTTATTTATGTTTTGTTTATGTGTTTAATTTGCAATGGATGACCCTACATGTACATAAATTTTAACTAGTTTAAGACAGAGGTCCTCATTATCTTGAGAATGTTGTCATCTTTATTAGTTATACAGGAATGCGTGCAAATGGAGAGCTGTAGACCAGATTTGGTTAATAACAAGCATTATCCCATTCTTCATGAAAGTAAAGGTGTTTTTTTTCTGTACAAATTATGACTTGATTATTGGTAAAAATTCAGGGAAAAGGATGTTTTAGATTAAAGGTAAATAAAGATGCTGATGAGGGTATACAAGGTTTAGTTTAAATATAGACTGAACATATTAAATTTCAAACATTGTTAGAGAAAATGGCTTTCATAATGTCACCAGGAATTTAAAATTGTTTTCCTAGATTTTGTGTTAAATGTAAAGGCTTTGAAACTGTATTTAAGTGATAAATATTATGCTGTTGAAGTTTGGAAAACAAATACATGTATATTGTATTATATATTAATTTGAAAATAGGTGCTTTTGTTTGTTTTTCATCTTTTTCTCATCGTATCATGAGCTCACCAAATAAGCTGACCCTTGTTTTAGCATATTAAATAAAAATATTAATAAAATAATGTTTATAATAATGATATTAAACTTAAAGGCATTTATATTTGAATGTGGCCTTATCTGGCTTCACACCCCAATCACTGTGGGAGGTCAATGGGTTGAAGGAAGGAAGTTGGGTGGGTCTAGCCGGCTTAACACAGCCTCAGGCTGCAGTGGTATCAGGAAAGGTGAGGAAATTAGAGTGCTTCTTGTAGCCGGGTGATAGGGAGAGAATGGTTAGCTCAGTGGGTAGAGCAATCACCCTGTTAGTGAAGTCTCCCAGGTTCAAGTACCGGACTGGCTGCACATATTTCTCCCTATGTTAAATTGGTGCCCTACTGTGTGTGCAACTTGTGAGTTGCATGTAGAGCTTATGGTCTGTGGAAATACCAGGACAAATTTCGAGTTGCCCGGGATGTATGTAGCCAGGTAATAGGGAGAGAATATGTAAGCGGTCCGGTAAGCTCAGTCAGTAGAGCAATCACCCAGTAAGAAAAGGGTCCTCGATTCGAGTCCTAGACTTGCTGCACATTTTTCTCCTTATGCTATTACTGACTAATGGCAGTGTAGTAAGTCCATGTGCATCAAGAGATTTTATTAAATCTGCAAATAAAAAGACCTATGCAATTTGGTTGTGCGTTGGGTATGAACTGTTTTTAAAAAAACTACTAGTCAACAGATTTTCCTATGTCAAAGTCAGTATAATACATAAAAATTAACAGAATTGGTTATCAAAGAACAAGATTCAATTGGTATATGCAAGCATCGTCTTTATTGTCAAACAGAAACATACAAGGTGTATGTAAATACACTATTTACTCCTACCATGCTATGTATAGATTGGTTGGTTTGTTACAAAGCACCAATACAATTAGTCGTACTGTTGATGTCCAGCTAAAGTTTGGGGAGGAAAAACCCAGACTTAAAACTGTAGAGAACCACTGGCACACTGCAGGTTAGCTAGAAAACCTCCATTGAATTTCTCGTTCCAAGTGGGACTCAAACCCACACAGTGAAGGGTTGTGAAGTGGGCAACTCACCAATTGACCTAGGCCTCCCAACACAGGTTGGTCTGGTCTAGGTATATAGTGTAATTAATGGTCAGCCAGCTCTCAGTTCATCTTGTTACCCACACAAGTTATGGGCAGGAAAATAATGGTGTTAATGATGGGATACCTATCAAAGGAACATGATAAATGGTGAAAATGATAAATGGTGAGTATTTTTTTTTTTTTTTAAAATACACAGTTTAACTGACTGTAATGTGTGCAACAAAATACCTGAGAATTGCATCATTTACAATACACCAAATCAAACATAAAAAATATAATTAAAAGTACATAGTTATAAATCGTTCCATAGGGAACTGTAGTAATTATATTTTTTCTAAAAATGCTTGTACTCAAATTTTTTGACAAATTGCCTTTTTCAAGAGTTGCAAATATGTAGAGAGAGTAATTGTTCAACTCTTGAAAAAGGCAATTTGCTGAAAATTTGTGAGCAAATTTTAGAAAAAATATAAGTAAAAGGTTAGCAAAGTACATTTCTAATATTGAACACACTTGGTGAATAAACAACAATTTGGTATAAAATGCGTGAAAAATAACCTTCAATATACAACATACCACCATGCAACAGCTAATAAATGTAGATGTGTGAACATAAAGTGAAAATAAAATGGGAATTCTTAGACTGTAGGTTCTATCTATAATGTGAGACTTCTTCATACTGTTGTAGAATATTGTTCTCAAAGCACCTGATATGAAGACATTATATGTTCATGCAGTATGGCTTGATTTCCATTACAGGAAACTTGTTCCCGCTTTATCTTGACTCCAATCCTGTTTGTCAGCCAACTGTTAGTTTTCATCAATCACTACTTTATAAATGCCAATCTTGCTGGTTCATTATTTGTCACATTGCATTTAAACAATCACCTGCAGACTGATTGGTCAATTTAAACAATTACCTGCAGACTGATTGGTCAATTTAAACAATTACCTGCAGACTGATTGGTCAATTTAAACAATCACCTGCAGTCTGATTGGTCAATCTTTTTTGAGTCTCTCATCAAACAACCAGGGATCATATTCATCAATAATCTTAGTTATTTTTTCTTACTTAAACTTAGACATTTCTTTAAATGGAAAATCCTAAGAAATTTCTTAGATTAAGTGGTTTTATGAATGCAATGGGGGTACATTGGTGAAATGGAAATTGTCTCCCTTGTTAGTTAACATCTGAGGTATTCAAAACAGTAGGTAGGTTCTTTTAGTTAGAATTCTTGGACTTTATCTCCTGTTCTTTTGTTGATTTTGCAATTACAAACAGCAAAATATCTTACTTTTGGATAAATATAAGCTTAAAATCCATTTAAATACTTAGAGAGATTTTTATTACTTAAAAAGGAAAATACAAGTGTTTTTGATGATGGTTATCCTTGGTATCACAAAAAAGGCAGAAAAGTCAACATGCACTCCAAGGAGCACAAGCATAAAAACCAAGTAAAACAAATGAAAGGACCTACTTGCATTTAGGGATTGTTCAGGGGAGGCTATCCTTTAATGTCTCTCATTTAAGAAATTTTATTACAAAAAAAATAAAAAAATATTAAGATTTAAGAAAATTTCTTAGTTTAAATCAGAAAAAATGCTAGGATTTTTTATGAGGGCTGTTCCAGGAAAAAAGGTGTTGGGGGGGGTGGAACGGAACTTGAAAATGGGGGTACCACCAACACAATTTTATCTTTTTTTACCCCCCAACCAACACAATTTAAATGTGTCAAAGACCCACCACCACCTTATTTTTATTACAATTTATACCCCCACCAACAGAATTAGAAATACCAATCCGCTATAAATTTGTTGCAGGACACAAGTATTTTACGAACTGAAATGAATTATTTGTCTATCTACATAGTTGATTTTACCATGCAATTGTAATGAAGTGCTTTTTTCTTCATTTTATCATTTTGTGTTTGTACAGAAAAGTTCCGCTATTATGACCACTTTGAATATTACAAAATCATGCAGATTTCGTAATTTTTCAGTCCCAAAACATTAAATAAAGAACAAAAAGGTCCACTATTAAGACTGATTCACTATTAAGATCAGGTTGGAAGGTGGTCTTTATAGTGGAACTTAACTGTATTTGTTTAATTTCATGTGCTGAATCAAATATCATTCCCATTGGTTACACATGTTTCCGATCAAAGAGTCCTCATATAGGCAGCCAGTGTGTGTGTGTGTGGGGGGGGGGGGGCAGTTTACCCAACCATCATTCCTGGATAGTACCAGTACTTAACACCATCCCCTTATTTTAAAGCAAATGACTACTTTTTCACAAATTTTACGGCCCAAGCGGAGCTGAATCTCACAAAAGTTACGTCAACATTGCGAAATGCAGTGATTTTTTCAATTTCTTTTTGATGGCATTTCGTCCCGCCGCCTATTACAAGTAGGAAAGCTGCTTGAAACGTTACCCTGAAAATCACAGGTGATGGAATCCAGAAAATTCTTCAAAGTTTATACAAACTTATTTTGGCTCAACGATGACAAAAGCTCGTGATTTATTGAGAATATAGAGTCCATTTACTGCTGCTATTATCACAGATTTAAACCCGGCAAAAATAAAAACCGGCAATTTGGATTTTTTTTTCCTCCAATTTTGGAAAAAATACTGTCGCCGGTCTCGTAAACCAGAAGATTAAAAATAAATGGCCTAAGGGAGCCGCGGTTAAATAGCGGTTGGTTTTAAACAAACGCCATATTTCTTGCTATATATTCACCTTTGAAAGTTTCAATCAGCATGCTCAAGCTATTCGCAGCCAAAAACTTGGCCACATTTTCAACGTCCATGTCAATCGTACCTACTCGGCGATCTCCGGCAAGCTTCGGATATATCACCTCGTATGTAATTGTAGGAATACACCAGTTGGTGATTTGCCCCGGCGAATAAATTCTCATTGCATTCATTCTATACATAGCGTGTGACGTCACAACGTTAAAGTCATCTCTTTACTACGACTCGTAACTCGCCCAAAATTTGAGATTTGTGCCTACATAAAAAATAGTTCCGCGTAGGAAATACGTTCGATTATGATATTCATTGAATTAAGATAAATGACTAAACAACCATATTCTAAGGCCTTATTCTATGTCCAGAAACCTTTAAAGTCTTGATATTTATAGATAAATGGAAAAAAATACGATGAGTAAGTTTTGCTACTTTCGCTTTCGTTAAACAGTAATATTTTCATTGTACATAGCGTGTGACGTCACTACGTTAAAGTGGACCGTTTACAAAATTTAGTTCAAAATGTTTGCATGAAACATATTTCAAATATTAGAATGTATAAAAAAATGCCAAAATAATCTGTTGTATACCTCTTCGTACTTGTTTTGTTCATTTTAGTAATCACTTCCGTATTCATAACAGCCATGTTGAAGAACTACTTTACCCACAATACACCGTGTGCATTCACAGGTCATTTTGACCGTGTGTTGACGCAACGCATTGCATTATGTAAACAAAGATGGCTGACTTTTCAAAGTGCATGCAGTACGCTTTAGATATGATGGAGATTCAACACTCCTTGAAAGAAGAGCAGATTGCTTCATTGAAGATTATTTTTAACTTAGTTGATACTGTATGTATATTACCAACAGGATTTGGTAAAAGTGTAATATACCAGTTATTACCCTGCATGCACTCGGATCACGCTTCGGTGATGTCTATATCCGAAGTTTGCCGGAGATCGCCGATTAGGTACGATTGCCATTTTGGATGTAGTTTGTCAAAATGGCGGCGACAGCATTATTTCCGAGGTGATTACGTAGAGGACGGAATTACCCGAGGAGTTCCGAGTGCGTCCATGTGCCGATAGTTTCATACGCGTCAGTTTTCATACTTACCAGATGTGACTGGCGGGTGTTTTAAGTCAGTTTTACCGACAATGTGGTTAAAATTAACAAACTGTACCCCCCAGCAACACAATTAGAATTTATTATTAACCCCAACCAACACAATTATAATTGGTAAAATACCCCCATACAACACATTTATATTCCAGGAAACACCCCCCACCCACCAAATTTTAATTGATTTCCGTTCCACCCCACCGATGCCGTTTTTCCTGGAACAGCCCTGAATACAAAACCTGGTCCTTAACAATACTATGTTTGACAGCATCCCCCAACCCTGCTTTTTTATTGGCTAAACAAAGTATTTTCTCTCTATCCTAGCAAAGGTAGATTGTGTGCATCTCTTCTCTGACATAAAAAGCTTGCTTCTGGTGGTAGAGATTTTGTCTCATTAACCAAAACAAAAACTGGCTCTTGATGGGTTCACCCACTTCCACAACTCTGGAATACTTGCTAGATTTATTTTGCATCACATAGCTAGTTTCTAATGGGCCATACTATGCAGTCTCGCAGTAACTTAAAACACAGAAAAACAACAAAATCCACCAGACTCTAAATGTACTTAACTCCTGATTGGTCATTTTATCAATGTTTAACCCAACTTTTCCATCTTCTGGTTTTACAGATTTTTCAACTTCCAACCCAAAGTCTGTGATATGTTAGATTTCCTCTCCTTTACCCAGACCAGCTGGTCCCTGTTGGGGCAGTCTATTCTGAGGCCATGCATATTTAGTGTCCTCAGCAATTTCATCTCCACGACCACCGTTCTGTTCTGCCTTAACATCCTTGCTGCAGTCAGCTGGTTTTTCCTGAAATATTATATTCATTTTCTTATGAACAGCATTTAATGCAGCAATGGGGTACATTAGTGAAATGGAAATTGTCTCTCTTGTTAGTTAATATCTGAGGTATTCCAAACAGTAGGTAGGTCCTTTTAGTTGGAATCCTTGGACTTTATTGCCTGTTCTTTTGTAGATATTACAATTACAAACAGTGAAATTTCTTACTTTTGCATAAATATAATCTTGAAATCGATTCAAATACTTATAGAGGTTTGTTATTTAAAAAAGAAAATGGCAGTGTTTGTTGATGAAGGTTAACCTGGGTATCACAAGCTAGGCAGAAAAGTCAACATACACTCTAAAGAGAGCACAAGAATAAAAACCGAGTAAAACAAATGAAAGGACATACTTGCATTCAGGGATTGCTCTCTTTACATTTAGCTGTTGGAAAGGATGTTTATACCCATTTCTTTTTTTTTTTCTTTTTTTTTACATCTGTTCAAAATAAGGGGTTTAAACTTGATCATGCAAATAGAGAAAAAAACACCAACTTACCACTAAGTCAAATCTATGTTTTAGCCTTTCCTTAATAATCAGCCCTCTTGTCAACTTCCTCCAGTTTTCTAATGCCCTTTTTTCTTTTCTCTGAAAAATGTGCAAGCAAGAAATTAAAAACAGACTCAGGATTGTTGTTTTTTGCACAAAAAAGAGTAACTGACAGGTAGAGGAAAAAGCTATAGATAGTTTCCATGTGATGTCATAGGCACTGATAGAACAGTTTAAGGAAACCATCTTTAAAGGCAGAAGCTAATGCAGGCTGAAATCGGGAAATATGTGCTGTATTAAACTCACCACTGTGTTCTTACTTTTCAGTCTATTTTACTGAATTTTTTATCAAATTTAACAGATTTAATGAAGTATTTTAAATATTAAAACTTTATTTCGATAATTTAAAAGGTTAACAAAATACAACCAAGAAAGTTACACTGTTCATTTTGTTAAAGGATGAGCCAAAAATTGTATTTATTTCTGTGTATTTACTCTTTGTGCATTTGAAAATATTGCATTCTAAAAATATGAATTTCAAGAGCTTTCCAATGGTGTATAGCTTTTAATGTTAGGACCACAAATGAAGAAATTACAAGAAATTAAAATTTACGCTGCTATACAATTTATCTGAAAATCCCTTGAAGTTGCCATCAAAGTTGGCTGCCAAGATAAGGGATCTTCACTGATGTGGAAACTATCTATTAAGTCTGATATAATGACTCTGATTTTTTAACTGTAGAATTTTGTCTATATTCCAAAATTCTCTATATCCACACACAATCTCAAATGAAAATTCTTCATCTTACTGACCAAAGGTATGGTCGTGCTATACGTTCAGACGAGTTTGATCAAAACTTCAATGAAAAAATAGTGTAAACTATTAAAAACTTAATCAAACTTTTCATAATTTTTTCATCAATTTTTTATGCAAAGGGATTATAGCTAAATATAAAACTCAAATCTTATGGAAAACATTTTTCAATGATTGAATTGTATGACTGAATTATTATTATACTTTTTACTAATAAAACAACAAAAACATTGTTTGCATTATCTTCAATGTTATTTCTGGCTCAAAGTTCTGGCTCCCGTTACCACCTATTACTCAGATGTCAAAATTCATGACGAAAGATTACTAGTAAACTATTTCAGCATTAATCTACAACAAACACATTTTTTTTAAATTCTAAAAGAAGTTTAAGTCACTGAAAGAGAGACAAAAATAGACACACCAAAGCCATGACAATCACTATGGCAACAATAGCTTTCCCCCTGATAATGTAGCTATCAGCATTTCAACCATATCTATCTTCACGTCAACCAAAAGCAACCATGACTTTCACCATGACAACCATAAATGTCGCCATAACAACAAGAACTGTCGTGACAACCATAAAATAACTATAACAATAGCTCTCTTTGACAACCATAGCTATCCCAATGACAACTGTCACTTTCACCATAAGAGCCATAGCTATCACTAAGACAAGCACAAGCAACAACCATGGTAACCATTACTAGAACCATGACAACCGTTATTGTATCAGCATAATAACAATAACCACTTCCATGACAACCATTTATATCAACATGATAAAAATTGTTATCACTATGACAACCATTAAATTCATCAACTACAGATGTGTCTCCATGACAACCACAGTTATCACCATGACAACTATAACTATTCAGCATGATAATCTTAACTATCACCATGACAACTCACCTCGGCTTCCTTCTCCCTCAATATCTCCTGTTCCTCATCCCAGGCTGCCAGCAGGATGTCCTTAAACTCTTCACACACGATCCAGCCATCCATCCTAAAATGGACATCGAAAGTTGCCCAGATAATGAACAGGAGAAGATAAGAGTCTGTATAAAAATACTCATACTTGTAAAAAAAGATCTGAAAGTGGCTTTGACTGCTAATCTGTAACACTATGCTTAGGAAAGGCTTACTTCTATTATGCTCTTTAGCATGAAAAATTATGAGAAACTTAATTACAAGTCTATTGCTAAACCAGTAAAACCGCTCACAATATTAAGAACAGATTCCTGCCCAATTAGCCTCTTTCTGTCACTAGACTAAAACAGCTGCAGACTGGCACACTTACATTGGGTGTGAGAACCCACAATGATGATCCCAGCCCACCATTGCAGGGGCGCAGTCTATGTCGAGTTTCTTGGCAACCTTGTTCAGTCCAGGTACTGGGGGGAGAAAAAGGGATCAGTTCTCAATCGAAATCATGTCAATTTGAATGAGAGTAGCTACATAAATGTAATCTAAGATGTAATATCGGGTAATCAGCAAAAAAAAAGAAAATGATAACCAGTAAATACAGATCATGGTAAAAATTGCAATATATTTTGCAATATATTTTTACTGTTTTGATAATGCAGGTTTAAGGAAAAAATATCAATCACACATTTATTAAATGAAATTTCTTCTCATCAAATATATTAAAACTGCATACTTTTGAGATGCACGGTGCCTGCAGGTAGCATAGAGGGAAGAAACATTTCTACATTCCCATGGGCATTTCTGGGTACTTTCCCCTGTAACAATGAAAAATACAATTGATCCACATATATAATTAAGCACTCTGACCAAATATTGTCAAAAAGTTAATTCCACTTGTAATTGCTTAGAAAAAAAATAAACTTTTTGTACATGGTTTACAGCCTTTGTTACAATAAAAAACCTAAGCACTTTTGGCAAATGGACTATCAATGTAAAAACACATTTTGAAAAAACACTGTGAAGAATAAGCCTTTGATATAACAGCAGGTGTTCAAAGCTGCATATGCAGTCAGTTTGCAACAATTAGAGCATCTTTGTGTATGTATGAAGTGTTCCGAAAGTGGTGGCTCACATAGGCTGTTTACAGGAGCTCTTGCCAACACTTATACTAGCAAGTTAATTCAATACTGTTTGTTCACCAGCTAACAATAATTATAGTTGCCTACGTCGGAATGTAAAAGTCACTGAATAGTCCAGATCAAGAGCTGTTGCACATGAAATCTGGGAATTCTAAAGTGGGAGTTAACTGATATATGTCTTTTATTTTTATATTGAGCAATTTAATAGTTAATAATGGAAATGGTAAATAAATTATCACATGTAAGTAATCACACTGATTTTCAAAACCTTATATTTCCAAGTGTCTACAATCTTTAATATATTTACTTGGATTTTCTGACACAGTTTCAACCCATCATTACTAAACAATATAAACATCAACAGATTGTATTAGATGTACATTGACATCAAGCCTGCTAAACATAGTGTAAATCTTGATCATACAGCATCCACTGATCAGGATCTGTGCTACTTGCTGCAAACTCTAGCAATGTGGCTTGTCCGGTTTGCTTGAATTTAAAGCCCACATACTGAGAAACTTATTATAGTTATGCCAAGGGTTGATCACCCTATATTGTTCACTTACGTCTACTGCTGGGGGAGGTATGTAGACCTCTGTTTGCCAAGGTCCGTACAGCTCAAGGTCCTTGGCCTCTGGATCATCCTTGGGTTTGTTCTAAAGGTGACAGCCCATTAGTAAGCATATATGATACAGACATAAACATGTGTCAATCTTATAATGTTTGCTTAAGTAACCCTTTTGTTCATAGTTCATCTATAATTTTGAAAACTTACCTGACTTTGTTGTTTTTCTTTAAAAGAGAAAAAAGAATTTTAATAAATATAAGTTCAACTTGTAATAATAGATTTAAGGCTGTACCAGTCTATACATAAACCCTTAGTAATTCTGATTCTACTAATGACTGTGAATGGTTTATAAAGGCGTAAAATGGCATTATACATGCAGGAAAGGGTTAAATATAAACATCCCATCAACACATGTCCAAGGAACATCCCTGACAAACCCGGGTTCAACTGCGCCACAGGTCTCCTGGAAATTACCTTATTTAATTACAATGTATGTTTTTGGACAAAATAACACAAGGCAGAAAAAGATAGATGAACAAAGATTCAGTTTTCACCAAAAACCAGTGAACCAAGGACCTAGTCCACCAGAAATCTGTTGTTTTTTCGTAAAATTCTGTCTGAGCCAGTTGATATTGCTGACTTGGTGGAATGAAGGTTTAGTGTCTGTTTACATTTCATTTGTGAAAACACGTTGAGTTTACTGGTCTGTTTTCTACTTTTTACCTCTATTCATGAAGGATATACATGTATATCACAAACAAAAGATTTTTTCTCAAGAGCGATTTTCATAATTTATAGCAATAATATTGTAAATAATAATACATGTACCTTTTTTTTTGCAATCAACCCAATTTTCTTTGGAATTTAATATACCCTGCTTTTCATGTACCCTGCTTTTAATGTACCCTGCTTTTAATGTACCCTGCAATTAATGCACCCTGCTTTTAATGTACCCTGCGTTTAATGTACCCTTCTTTTAATGTACCCTGCAGTTAATGCACCCTGCTTTTAATGCACCCTGCTTTTAATGTACCCGGCATTTAATGTACCCTGCTTTTAATGACTACATCAACATTAAGACAACAGTATGTTTAAAAATCTGATTTCAGGATTATGAAATCAATATCCAGTACAAATTGGTAAGAAGTTGATCAATATTCATTGATCATTTTCTTATAACCCTTAAAGCTTAGAGGTAATTCTTCTAAATGTTCAAGACAAAGTTTCCCTTGGAATAAGATACAACAATAAGCCAGACTTACCCATTTACTTCTTGACTTAACATGCTTGTATGGTTCCTCTCCAACCTGCAAAAGATAAAACAAATTTATTATCTATAGTAGAAGCAGAAGCATGATCCTCCTCCTCATCGTCACCATCACATATAAAGGGTTCAAGAACCTTTGTTTATTTTGACACTTATTTCTAACTTTCATTTCATACACATAGTCATATCATGCAACTACTTTAAATCAACCATGTATTACTTATCGTGTCTAAAAGAAAGCATTGGTTGATAATGGCAACAGTCTGTTATTAATCTTGTCTAGTAGAAAGAGTTACTAGACAATAGAAACAATATTTTATTCATTGTGTCGACAAGAAAGAATTGTTTGATGATTGGAACAATCTATAATTCATCATGTTTAAAAGAAAGAATTGCTAGATGATGGCAACAATCTGTTATTATCTCGTTAAAAAAATTGCTAGTTGGTGGGAACAATCTGTAATTCATCATGTTTAAAAGAAAGAATTGCTAGATGGTGGGAACAATCTGTAATTCATCATGTTTAAAAGAAAGAATTGCTAGATGGTGGGATCAATCTGTTATTATCTCGTTAAAAGAAAGAAATGTTTGATGATTGTAACAATCTGTTATTATCTCGTTAAAAGAATTGCTAGATGATGGGAACAATCTGTATTTCATCATGTTTAAAAGAAAGAATTGCTAGATGGTGGCAACAATCTGTTATTATCTCGTTAAAAGAAAGAATTGTTTGATGATTGGAACAATCTGTAATTCATCATGTTTAAAAGAAAGAATTGCTAGATGTAGGGAACAATCTGTAATTCATCATGTTTAAAAGAAAGAATTGCTAGATGATGGCAACAATCTGTTATTACCATGTTAAAAGACAGAATTGTTTGATCATTGGAACAATCTGTTATTATCTCGTTAAAAGAAAGAATTGCTAGATAATGGACACAATCTGTTATTCAGCATGTTTAAAAGAAAGAATTGCTAGATGATGGCAACAATCTGTTATTATCTCATTAAAAGAAAAAAAATTACTAGATGATGGGAACAATCTGTTATTATCTCATTAAAAGAACAAAAATTACTAGATGATGGCAACAATCTGTTATTATCTCATTAAAAGAAAAAAAATTACTAGATGATGGGAACAATCTGTTATTCATCATGTTGAAAAAAAGAAGAGCTGGTGATGGGCAAAATCTGTTATTACCATGTTAAAAGAATTGTTTGATAATAAGAACAATCTGTTATTATATATACTTAAAAGAAAAAATTTGCTTGATGATGGGAACAATCTGTTATTCATCATCTTTAAAAGAAAAAATTGCTAAAGAGATAGAAACAATCTGCTATTTATCGCTCACACTTACATTTTTGGCAAATTGTCTTTTTCAAAAAATAAACACAAACAATTGCTCTCTCTACATATTTGCAATTTAACTCCTGAATAAGGCAATCTGCATAAATTTTTAGTGTGGGCATTTTTAGAAAAAATATAAATACTACAGTTCCCAATGGAACAACTTACAACATTGCGTTATTTATTGTATTGAAAGAAAGAATTGGTAAAGTGATGGACACAATCTATTATTTATCGTTTTGAAAGAAAAAATTGCTATAGTGATGGGAACAAAACGATGGTTTTCAGATTATGTTCCAATGTTACCACCATTTATCCTCTTTCTCATACTGCGAAAGCATTTTATTTCGTGGGGCAGAAATTTCGTCGTTTGAAGAGGACGGGCATGTTCGTGGGTACTTGACTTCGTGGATTGCCCTACCCACGAAATTAAAAAAAATTTACCTTCGATTTTTGACCGATGCGAAACTGAGGCCTAACACTGAAACAGGGTCAATTGCAAAACTACAGATTAGCGAGTGACTCTGCCTATTGTCTTACGTCACACCTGATGATATTGATCCACGGCAGCCGGTCAATGTTTTCACAGCCGAGTCTCATCAGACGACTTTTATGACACCAAACTGTCAATTAGCGTGTCATTTAAGGGATTATATTCATAAAGATGTTAGGGGCGCGGGTTCTTTTAAGGGTCTAATTTAACGAAGCCATTGACTGTCAATTTACGCAAATTAGCGTACTATGCAAACTGACGAAAAACAGACCCTTGAGTAAACACCCTACACCTATAAAGTTGATCAGCGCTTTTATTTCTGTCTCACTTTGACAAAGATTCTTATTGACAAAGTTTGATTATTTATGGTGCATAATAAACTTATTAGCTTACAGTATAAAATTACTTAGCATTGATCGTTTTTCATGATTAAATGGCTTATGTTCGTAAACATGTTTTATCATTCTATGTCAATACAATGTAAATAAAGTGTGGTGAAATCGTCTGTTTGTTTGAGCTTTATGTCCTGTTTAGTAAAAATATGTTGTCATGATTTACAAGTAAATCTAGCATTTGAAAGTCTAACCGAGGGGATTTTATATTGTTGGTACTTAAATTCTTAAATTGTATTGCCCACAAATTCCACATAATTAAATGCCCCACGAAATAAAATGCTTTCACAGTATTACAAATATAGATGCAGCAGACAAAAACAACCTACCCTTACTGCTCTCCCCTCCTTTAACCAATTTTCTCGAGAATGAAGCTGTAAAAATATAAACAGATTTTATGCAACACAGAGAAATGCATTATATAATATAAATGAATACTATATAATATTTACAGTTTTAAGCTTATTTAATATCATCTACATAGTATAGATAGTTTCCATGTGATGTCATAGGCACTGATAAGACAATTTAAGGCAGCCATCTTTGAAGGCAGAAGCTAATGCAGGCCGAAATCGGGAAATATGTGCTGTATTAAACTCACCACTGTGTTTTTATTTTTCAGTCTATCTTACTGAATTTTATGTCAAATTTAACAGCTTTTATGAAGTATATTAAATATCAAAACTATATTTTGAGTGTTTAAAAGGTAAACAAAATTCAACCAAAAAAATTACACTGTTCATTTTGTTTAAAGATAAGCCAACCATTTTATTTATTTCTGTGTATTAATTCTTTGTGCATTTATCAATTTTGAAAATACTGCATTTTCAAAATATGAATTTCCAGAGCTTTCCAATGGTGTATAGCTTTTATTTTTTGGACCACAAATGATGAAATTACAAGAAAATAAAATTTACGCTTCTATACAATTCATCTGAAAATCCATTGAAGTTGCCATCAAAGATGGCTGCCAAGATAAGGGATCTTCACTGTAGTGGAAACTATCTATTGACAGAAACTATCACAGAAGTGGATGATTATCAGGAGATTTAACTGAAACAAGCCATTTTTGTTCAAAATTGGTTACCAGAGGGTTGGAATGATCTATCAACCATTCCTATAATTGATTCTTTTTCTCAAGAACGGATGTGCATATTGCTGGTGAAGGATCACCCCAGACTTAAGTCTGGGTAGAACCACTGGCATACCACAGGTTAGCTGGAACCACATGAAAGTTCTTGCCCAAACCGGTACTCGAACCCACGCAGTGAGAGGCCAAGTAGTTTTAAGTTGTGACTGTATGGGCTTGGCCATGGGCACAGTACCATTATCATACTACTGGCTAAATATTAATCTATAGATTGTAATAAATAAAAACACACACTACTCATGACAATTTAATTTATGTATTTGCTCTTCAACATCAAAATTTTTGTATGAGGACCAAAGGAAATAGTCATCATTACATGTATACCTCAGACACTGTCGACTTTACATCTTTTCAATTCATATTTATTATTTATATTTACAACATGTTATTTATTATTTATCTGAACAATAATGACATTTTGTATGTCATAAGAGGTTTTTTTAAATGGCATTTAATCACAACACATTAAGCAGTAGATGATGACTTAAAAACAAAAACAATTTTTGGTGTCAGCAAAAATATAGAAGGATCAAGGAAAAAGCAGCCTTTTTGTGTTAATGCAGTTTAAAATCACAGACCTCCAGACAGCCGCTGTTTGTGGTCATCGATATTAACATTTATAGACATCACAAGAACACTGCGTGACAATTAGGCAAACAAAACAATGATTTATTGATTTAATAAATGTATATTTTATTGCATTACCCCCAAAATAACCCAAGGAAAGATATGTAAAATGAGTTAAATGAATAATAAAAAAATTGAAAAGGTATCAAGTATTTATTTTATGGTAAATTAAATTGCATAAAAATGGGATGTTTGCAAAAATCTTCTTACATTTTGTGAACAGCTGGTTTATGTGTTTGTCCTGTTATCAGTATCATGTGCTCCTGATCATTTATCTCCCTTAACACACAATTAAAAATATTTCTTGGAGTTTTAGTGGTAGTTAATGGGCTAATAAATCTGGAACCAAGCAACCAAAACCTAGAACTTGGTTGCCTTGCATATGCCACAATGTGTCCATTGTTTTGTGTTTAAACAAATCAAAACAATGGCTGAGAGTATGGATTTAAACTATTTGCCTAAGCTTAATAAACTTGTGCTAGACATATACAGAGTTAAACATATAGTCAAGTCACCTACAGTATGGACACATTCCCTGGCATAGACTGGTTCACCTCTCGTGTACCCAAGAGGAACTGCAGAGGGTGGATAGATGGCTTCAAACTTAAGAAGGTGTCGACCAAGGCAATAACTGTAACACAATAGGTTTTAAAAAAGCTTTAATCTTATTCTTTTTTTAATTTTTTTAGTTAAATTGCATTGACACAATAATGGTCATAATGGCAACATCCAGTTTATTATTGGCAAAGGACAACCCTAGACATATGTCTGAGTAGAACCACTGGTACAATGCAGTCATCTGGAAGACCTTCCCACATCTAGTTCTCCTTGAGCAGGATTTTAGCTGCTCAGCTTACTAAATCTTTTCAAAGAAACACTCTAAAATGAAACATGACTGGGGGAGTTATCTTGATTATCACTCATGCACTCAACCTGAGGTCAGCCGCCCTAAACATTCACTTATTCTTAAATGTAATCATAACAATTGAAAAGCAGTACTTATTTGACACATTTATGGTTTTATTTTTATTTATTTTTATGTTATTGAAAATGTATCTCAGTGACACAATTAATGTTATTTTTAGAAACATCCAGCTTTGTTTGGAGGAGAAAGACCCCAGATAAATGTTTGGGTAGAACCATTGGCCAGGTCAGCCGAAAGACCTTTCCACATTAAGACCAGTGTTGGAACCCACGCCATGACAGACGAGCAAGTCCATGGTTCTACCATTTGATCATGGAGGCCCCTAAAGTTATGTTTTGACTTTGGAAAGAACTTTCTAAAGAAATTTTGTTTGCAAAAATAAAAACTGCAAGCGGTGCACTATTACACTGGGGACTGTATGAAGGCCTACATACGATCAATGATTGATAAGTGTCCTCATGCATATTATTATTATTAGCATATAAAAACCAAAGGTTAATCTCATACAATCCCCATTAAAGCATTACCAAAACAATGTTTCCCTTTCCACTGCCAGCTACCTACAGTGGGTGTCCTTTAAAGGCAGAGATGCTGGTAGGCATGGGTGTCTGCAGCAGCTGATTCTGCAGCTCAGCATCCTCCTCCTCCTCCCTCTTTCTGTCCGTACAGGCATAAGGTGCCAAGGTAGCATTCCACCAGGCCTGGTCCACACGCAGCTTCCTAGTCTCTGTCAGCCACTGCCTGGCATACCGTGGTGTCACATCCTTCATGGCACCATCTGATGTTTAAAAATATCAGCCAATTACTGACATTCACTCTGTAAGCATCATGTTCCTTATTTCTTCCAGTTCATCTATCTAATTTTCATCAGTGTTCATTTTCATCACACAATCAATTTTTGTGTATTTCTATCACCTTTAAGTAACCTCTCATCAGTTTTTTTATTTGGATGGGGATTTGCCGGCATTTTTGCCGATACTGCGCAGCGACATTTCTATCATTATAGCACGGGGGCGCTTATGTGGTGCCCAGGGACTGAACCCGGCCGGTCCATTATACTGACACCGATGAGTCAGGCGTAGTGCTGTCCCATTAGCCCCGAGGGTTAAGAGGGAAGCCACTACTTTAAAGTCTTTGGTATGACCCAGCCATGGTTCGAACTCACGACCTCCCGATCCGCAAGCCGACGCTCTACCACCTGAGCTATTGCAGCCGGTGAGTTTTTTTTATTATTTCTACAAAAAAGCTCTGTATTAATATACTATTTGTATAAAATATTTTAAATCATGCTGTTTGTCATACCTAATCCTAAAACACATAGAAGGTATTTCTGATATTTTAATATTGGACTGATGTGACTTTTGACTCTGATATTTGGAAATACAACTTCTGCCAGCAAGCTAAACATTTGTCTCATTATTCCATGATTAATCAACTGACTTACTATTATCTATACCAACAACATAAGAGATAGGTTGTGAGGCAGACTTCTCCACATCTGAAGGCCGGTTGATCGCACCTGAGACACAGTGTACACCTGAAATAAACAATAAGCACATTACAGCCTAAAGCTGCTCCTCAATCATTGGATCCCCAGGCTTGACTATTCTGTTTTACTACATTCGTTGACCGTGGGTTTTATTGGTAAATTTTCTGTCATCTTATCAAACTGATTAGAATAAGAATTGGCCAATCATAATACTGCTTACAAAATCCATACTCTTCAGCATGGAGAGTAGATGTATAACAATGATGTCGCCATTTTGACAAATGTTTTTAAACAATGAAAGAATGAGCTTTATCATAGGACTGGAATCTTCATCTGATTATGAAGCAACCAATGAAATATCATTACCAGAAATGGCAAAAAGTGAACTAAATATCCCACAGGCAATGAATGAAGAGTAACGAAATGGATTGTTCATGGTTGTCTGACGATGCTGCTCCTCAAGCACTTGTATCACAACTTTTTATTTATATACTTTAATGTCCCAAAACCTAAGAAAGCAGATCAACATGCTACACTGGACAGTTATTTAAAAACCAATTAACAAATTCTCGCCTTTGTTAATCCCGGCTTTTTTGGACAGCACCAAGGGGTCCAGTTATGTGCATACACATGAACTCTCCCACTTCTGGAGGGAGACTTTCAAGGTTCAAAAGGACTTTATGAGAGGCGTTTTACCCATTTTCAGAAATCTCCCTTTCTTTGTTTATATGACAATAACAGAATCTCCTGCTTTGAAAGTGAAAATCTCCCACTTTAGCCTCAGAGAAAGTTCACATGTATGTAGATGTCTTGTTTATCAATGAGAGACATTTATGAGCAGTCACCCCTGAATAATCCCTAAATGCAAGTAAGTCCTTTCATTCACTTTACTCGGTTTTTATGCTTGTGCTGTATGGAGTGTATTGACTTTTCTGCCTTTCTTATGATACCCAGGTTAACCATCATCAACAAACACTTCCATATTATGTTATAAATAACATATCTCTATAAGTACTTAAATGACTTTTAGGCTTATTTTTATGCAAAAGTAAGAACTTTTACTGTTCTTGCAATAATACAAAAGAAGAGGCGATAAAGTCCAAGAATTCCAACTAAAAGGACCTATCTACTGTTTGAAATACCTCAGATATTAACTAACAAGGGAGACAATATCCATTTCACCACTGTACCCCATTGGACACTGCATGAGTGAATGGTATTGTCTGTACACTTTAAGAAGTCGAAAATGGTGGTGATTCTTTCAAGTTAACAAACTGATACTTGATCAATTATTTTTTTACGTTAATCATTTAGCAGGTAGTGTGTTTTTCATTTACCTATTTTCATTGTTTACATATAATTAAACATTATGAAGAAGTCAATGTCCCTTTTGTTGAGAAAGAAGCTCTCAGTATTAATTTTTCACCAGAAACCATTACAATCAATTCAGTTTTCTAAAGAAAATCTGTCAAACTTCTTATAATGTTAGCTGTTTAAAGTTTTAATTTCAGAGATTAGAAATAAAATTATGCATTGAAATTCTGCTTTATTTTCATGTATACCTTAGTGCAAAAATTATTATAACACAAAAATAATATTATAAAATAATCAAGTAAACATTAAAACATAACATTGAAAAATAAAATATAAAAAATAAACAATTTAGAAATAGAATATTACACACTATGAAACATATTTAACAGTTTTAATTAATAATATATATGAACTCACTAACTCGCTAAGTGGGCCACTTTTAAATAGAACCACAGGTGGTCCTCTTTGTGAGGTTTTACTACATTCTTGATTAAAATGTTAATTTTTCAACAAAGTTATCAGTTGTTACTTTTAAAACTGCAGTATTTGTTCATAGCAGTGTATTTTCATTGACTGAAATGTATAAAGATAAAGAATAGAGAATTACTTGTCTGTACGGTTTACAAATGCCTGATCTACTGCATATAAATACTTCAGTGGGTGCATAACAAATCTTAAAAAGCTAATTCCTTTACTCACATAGCCATTTCTTTTCTGACTCCAGGTAAACTTCTACCCATTCATTCACAGTTTCTGAAATATACAAAAAAGAAAAATCCTAGGACATTTCTCAGATCAAATGGTTGAAAAAATAAAATGTTCTTATATCTAAGGAAATATTTCTAGATTTAAAGATGGTATCAGACATTTTGCCTGTATCTTATATAAGGAACAATATCTGACCTTTGTTTGGGACATTTGTACATAATTTCTGCAGATTTTTTTTTATATTTTAGTCCAAGTTTTGACGATTTTCAATGGTATCTCAATTTTTAGACAAATTTCAATTTTTGGATTTTCTTTTCAAATCTATAAATAAGAATACTGGGATTCCTGATAAAAATAGACATAGACGTCAAAGCGGATGACGTGGATGAGCTAAAATGTAGGTGGCCACCTGGTTTTCTTTCTGGTAGTTTAAGTCTAAAATGTTAATAATATTTTGGTATGGAGATAAATACAGTCACATACAACTGTCCTCACACCTGCCCAAAAAATATAAAAAAGACAAGAGCAGGTCGAAACAGGTGATGCTCCCTGAATAGGTTCTGGACACAGAGAAGTAGTTTGTCCATATCCATAAAGTGTTTACCAAATTCAGCATAGAGATATTATGTTGTGGGTAGTTTTTGAAAAAGGTTATCTGGCACATTGTGAATCCATGGCAACCTGCTAAAAGCCTCATGACATCAAAATGAGAAAGGAAGTATTAAAACATATAAAACATAATGAAACTGTACATAGGAAACATAATAAAAACGTACATATGACACATAATGAAAAACAAGTATGATAATCAAGGACAATAAAAAGTATGAAAATAAACAAAGGGCAATTACAACTCCACAATTATAAAGTAAAGAGTTATGGTTCTTAGGCATTGCACTTCTTCATTATAAGATCTATCCGCCTGTGAAGTTTCAAGTCAGTAGTTTTCAAACTGTTGGAGTTACATTGTGGACAAAAAACAAATATAGAAAATAACAAAGGGCATTAACTCAAAAGTTATGGTGTAGAGAGTTATGGTTTTTATGCACTGCACTTCTACTCAATGAGATCTATCTACCTACAATTTTTCTTGGTAAAACCTCTTGTAGTTTCAGAGTTATGTCCTGGAAAAAGTTCAAAGTGTCAAAATGAATTAAAGGCAATAACTTCAAAATTAGGCAAAGCAGACTTACTGTTCTTATGCACTACACTTCTACTCAATGAGATACAAAAGTTTCTTGTTAATATCTCTTGCAATTTTAGGAGTTATGTCCCAGACAAAGTTCAAAGAGTAAAAATGAAAAAGGGCAATAACTCCAAAATTAGGCAAGACAGAGTTACAGTTCTTATGCATTGCGCTTCTACTCAAGGAGATCTATCTACCTACAAAGATTCTTGTTAATACCTCTTGTAGTCTCAGAGTTATGTCATGGACAATGTTCAAAGTCTAAAAATGAAAAAAGGGACAATAGCTCCAAAATTAGGCAAGGCAGGGTTACAGTTCTTATGCACTGCTCTTCTACTCAATGAATTATATCTACCTACAATGTTTCTTGTTGATATCACTTGTTGTTTCAGAGTTATTTCCCAGACAAGAAAATGCGGACGGACAGACGGACAAAGGGGCAACTATATGCTCTCCCATGGAGAAGTATAAAAAGGCTAGTGCAAACAGGGAACTGTACCTGCTGATGTTACAGAAGCTTCAGAGTCTGAAGATACAACCCGTTTGTTTCTTCTCCTTGCTGGAGGTGTTCTGACTAGTGCCTTAGTCCTCATCATAATGGTGCCGGCCTCAAAATCATCATCACTTGAAAATATAATCATGTATAATCAGAAAAGATATGAAAATATTAAAACAGATTCAGTATTTTTAAATTGAAAAACTAAAAACAAAAAATCAACTGAAAAAAAACTTACTGTTGTAAAAGACTTTCATTAGGTCTAAGGAGAACAATTATAAAGTTGTCAGATATTACTTTTAAGTCAGAGAAAAACAATATGAAAGTTCAAGATTGCTGTAACCTTGACCGTAATGCCATTGACCTAAGAACCATTTATCTATTCATTAGAAGTGCTCATGGCCGAACGGTTAGAGTGGCTGACTTGTAACTCCTCAGCCTCTCAACTCATGGGTTCGAGTCCCGGTCAGGGCGATAACTTTCATGTGGGCAGGTTTTCTAGCTAATCTGCGGTGCACCGGTGGTTCTACCCAGGCATAAGTCTGGTTCTGGGGTCTTCCTCCATCAATAATTAGCTGGATGTCGCCAATATAACCATAATTGTGTTGGTGCAATGTAACAAAAAACAACAACAAACAACTATTCATCCATTCATTATGAACAATCACTCTAGAAAGCATGACAATTGTTGACTCATGCATATCTCAGATATTAACAGGAAATTAAAGCCTATTCAAGGTCAGTATGACCATGATCTTTGAGCCTTTGACTCCAAAACCAATAGGGGTTATCTACCCATCATGACAAATAATTTTACTAAATTTGAGGATTGTTTGTTTATGAGGTTTATGGTCCCTACAACAGTATTTCAGTTATCTGGAGACGGTGTCCACTTGAAGCAGATATAGTAATGCCTTCACTGTGTATAGCATGCCGTGAACATCCGGGCACGATACCACACCCAGTCACATTATCTTGACACAGGGCCAACCAGTCATGGCACTTCCCTTATATTTGTTTGAGCATTAGCAAGAGAGTTATACCACTACCATTTTTGACGACTTAGGTATGTCACAGTCCAGAATCGAACTCTGGGCCTCCCGTACCTGGAGTCGACACGCTACCAATTGCACTACCAGGTCCAGTCTTAGGTATGATACTACATACATTAAAACATTAAGGAGAAACAACTCTCTTTCATGTTGTATTGTCTGTATCATATGTAAACATATCTAGAAAGTTTCCATGTGATGCCATAGGCACCAATATGACAGTTTAAGGCAGCCATCTTTGAAGGCAGAAGCAGGCCGAAATTTGGAAATATTTGCTATACAGTCCACTCTCACTTTCTCGACTACTTTTATTTTGACTTTCCGTTATCTCGACCAGGTTTGTTAAGTCCCAATTTTGTTCGTTCTTTATCTATTATAAAAATAAATGTTTATTTCGATCTTTTTATTTCGACAAATTCAGTATGTCGACTAGAAAATCTAAGTCCCAAGCTACTAGATTGCTATTTAATGTCACAGTTTATCTCGACTCGCGAAATTATCAGTGGCGACCGCAAGAGGTGTGAATAAGATCACCCGCCGATCATCACTCGCTGCTAATTGGTGTCGCAAACTGATGTCGTTAACGAGTGTCGTTAGTTACTCAACGCTGTTTGCTTCCATACCCAAGCTGAATAAACAAAAGTGTTTATGTAATTATATGTAATTAGTGTCGTGTCAAAATATGAGCAATTCTGCAAGGTGTATAAATAGCGTTATGCTTTTAAAACCTACGTCAATTTTCATGACTCTCACGACTATGTCTGAATTGTCTGAACGCCTGTCGAACAATCCAGAGAAGGGCCCGGGATCCATGGGTTTTAATTTGTCCATGTTTGTAAATTACCTGCTTTATAAATGTTCTTATGTTTATAACTGTTACGTGTATGTAATGTTGTATTGTCTTGCTTGTTAATCTTTTTTAAATTCATATTGAAATAAAACATGACAAAATTAATGTCTCCAATCTTAGTTGTTTGCAACCATTTGTAATTTTCACGTAGTGTAAAATTTCCGGTGCTCTAATACTGCAGAGTAACTCCCCTTTAGATTAAGTGTGCCATAAACACAGCTACTGTTATCTCGACAATCTGATATCTCGACTTAATTTGAAAAGTCCCGACGATGTCGAGATAACGAGAGTCGACTGTATTAAAATCACAACTGTGTTGTTATTTTTCAGTCTATTTAACTGAATTTTATATCAAATTTAACAGCTTTTATAAAGTATTTTAAATATCAAAACTGTATTTTGATAGTTGAAAAGGTAAAAAGAATACAACCAAAAAAGTTCATGTTGTTTAAGAATGAGCCAATAATTTTACCATTATTTATTTCTGTTTATTTATATATGTGCACTTGTCAATTTAAAAAAAATATTGCATTCTAAAAATATGACTTTCAAGACCTTTTAATGATGTATACCGTAGCTTTTAATTTTTGGACCACAAATGAAGAAATTAAAAATAAAATAAAATTTACGCTTCTATACAATTCATTTGAAAATCACTTGCCATCAAAGATGGCTGCCAAGATAAGGAATCTTCACTGATGTGGAAACTATCTATTATGGGCTAAAGGCCTTATATTTGTTCAATTTACATTCTGCATTGAACAAGGTAAGGATAAGGCAGATAGTGTAGAGCTGATTAGCCAGATTTTGCTGGGATCTGTCTGATCAGGGTCCACATTATTTGCTGTTATCTATAGGTAAAAGCAAATAACTACAGACAGTTTATGGAATATTAATTCACACAGCATGAAAAATGACAACCTTAAAATATAAAAACACACAAATTATAACAACAAACAAATAAAGACATACTCCTCATCCTCCATCATCTGCTGCAAGTCACCTCCTGTATCTAAACCTTCACTAGCCTCATCCTCATTGTCCTCATTTTCTGGCTTATACTCATCCTCGTTATCCTCATCCTCATCTTCCACCTTGTAGGCGTCACTGGACAAACGCTTTGTGCAGGCTCGCTTTGGACCTCTCACTTTCTCCATGTCATACTTCTTCTCTTTATTTGTCTTTTGTTTCTTCAAATTCTTGCTCTCTGATGAGGTCTTACTATCTCCACTGTCCTTGTTCTTATTTGGCTTGGGTGATAAGATTTTCTTAGATTTTGATGACTTTGAAGCTGTATCTGTTTTTGTTGACAATTTTTGTTGTGTACTTTTCTCATTGCTTTTCTTAGATGATTTCTTCTAAAAGAATAGATAATTTATTTTTTTTATATAGCAAATTGTAATAAAGTAGACTGTTTGTTATATTTACATACATGCAAACTTTTTCTGAAGCCAAAGTGGGAGATTTTCACTTGTAAAGTGAGAGATTTGTTATTTTCATATAAAAAAGAAAGAAATTATCTGCTTCCAAGTAGGGAGATTTCTGGAAAATATGTAAAACACCCTTCATTTTCAAATAACTTTGAACCTTAAAAGTGGAAATCTCCCTCTAAAATTGAGAGAGTTCACATGTATGGATTTAGAGACCCACCTTTACTATTCTAGTTATCATGAATAATGCAGATTTACAGTGAAGAGCATGCTGTGAACATGTGGCATGTTACTAATCCTAGTCATATTGTTCTGACAGAGGTAGGACAAACCCCACCCCTCGTGAAAAGACAGGCATGTCTAGCTTTTGAATCAAGCCTCTTCATTGTATCATAAACTCTTTCAGAAAATAAAAACTGCTTTTCTAACCCAATACAAGGAATGGCAAAGTTTACAAAAACGGTAACCATTAACTGTTTCAATCCTTTTAAAAAATTAATCTGAACAATATCACAAGTTTGTATTTTTACTTAGAATAAAAATGGTCTCCAATTTAGCAGTCAATATTTGTGCATTCTGTTGACTTTTGAGAGACTTTTGTCAAAAAATACTTTGTGCAATACATTGATCATTATAAATTTATTGCTGTATAAAATAAAAAGACCATGTGATAGTTAAATATCAGTAGACAATATCTATGATTTTTATTTCACTGTAATGAATTTGGTTTATTACCCTAACCTTCAACTTGTGGCATATGGCAAACAGACATAATAAATAACATTATGCACTACAAATGAATGTTTAAAGGTTTTATTGGATTAAAATTTTGGTCTTTCTCAAGCAATAAATGATAACAGATAATAGTAAATAGATCTTTCACATAAATTTATGAGAATGTATGACGTCCAGCTAATTATTGATGGAGGAAGACCCTAGACTTATGCCTGGGTAGAACCATAGATGCACCACAGATTAGTTGAAAAACCAACCCACATGAAAGATCTCGCCCTAACTGGAGCTCGAAGTACCCAAATCTATATCATACACACTATCCAAATTCTGTTTATTAGAACAGAGTTACCAGTTTCAAAACACATAACCGGCTAACCAACATGTGATGGAGTAAACGTTTTATATAGGATCTGATATGAATGTTAATTAGATACTGAAAATATTAAATGAGTTGGATGAAATGATACTCGGCAGAGCCTCGTGTCGTATCATTTTAGATGAGTTTAATATTTTCAGTATCTAATGAACACGAACATTAGATTCTATTTATCATGTAACAAAACATCAGCTGTTTTTTGTTAGTTTATAATGCATCATCTTTTTATAGAATGAACAGTCGTCCTTGAAATGTGTAATTTGGTTAAGGAGAATCCACACAAAAATCATTCCACTATTTGTTTGACCATTTTTCATAAAAAGGGAACAGATTCGTTTATAACATGACTAAAATGTTATTTTTTTATTACTAAAATAGAAACTGTCCAACAAAATGCATAAATCGGGGATAACAAAGGGATTAGGAAATGGCATATGCACGACACATACTTAATGATGTCACAACTAACTAGTGTTAGTGTATGCATGAGTGTTACCTCACGCTCCCGCGATAGGTTATGTGATAAAACAAGTTAACCTGTTTCATCCCTACTTTATACCATTATTCATTTGTTTCTTACCCTAAATGGAAAAAATAAAAACAGCACAGATCAATATTGTCCTTTGAAATTATAAATTGAAATTATAAATTTTCTAAAGTATTGTCAATTTTAATATGTTTATGTGCTGTAAAGGTTCTGAAAAATAAACTCATAAGGGCTGATGTATCAACTTCAGTATTTGTCCATAATATAAAGGAACATCACTTGAACACAAAACTCACATTTTTAATACAAAATACATAATAATCAGTTATACTTGCTTTTTACCAAACCGTGTGACAATTACAAGAATCATACATGTGAACTTTTTCTGAGGCCAAAGTGGGAGATTTTCACTTGCACAGTGGGAGATATGTTATTTACATATAAACAAAGAAGAAAGTTATCTGTTTTAAAATAGGGATATTCCTGAAAATGTGCAAAACATCCCTCATTGTCAAGTAATACTGAACCTTAAAAGTGGGATTCTACCTCCAAAAGTGGGAGAGTTCATATTTATGAAGAATAACTTACTGGTGTGGCAGTGGTCTTCAATGGTACTGGGCAGAGGGACATCATGAGGCGAGTCAGGAAGCCAATTTGTCTCAGCAGGGTCACATACACCTGGTAGGGGTAGATGCTAATTTAGTTTAAAACTGTGACTCCAATTACATCCCTTCACCTGGGGCATATAATGAATGGGCACATAGAATGTGCCCATTATATAAAACCATTTGTGAAAATTAGGTCAGTCTTAGTGAATTGGTTAGATATCCTTTCTTCTATGGCATATTAATTTTAAGCTGTAAGTATAAATTAAAAGTTATACATTACGTTTTTATTTTTTTTAGTGAGAAATAGCAACCTGTTTAATTTAAAAGCTACCGGTATATACAAATTTCCAAGTCTGCTGCATTCAGTCCTGTTAAATGCACCCCAAGAAAATGCTAGACAGGTGTACTTATTTAAGTACTTTTAAAACTCTGATGTCTTTTCAGGATGGTAAAGATAGTTAAAGATCTGTGCATATTTAGACTCTCAGGTTTGTTGCAAAAGACTTTAAAGTCTTTAATGTGTCTATTCCAAGTTTTGAAAATCTTTCTACTGGATAAAGGCCAGGTTTACTGAAGGAGAAACTGACAATAAACACAGGCCAGCTGATACACATTGACAACATATATATCTTTTCATTGTCATTGTTTGTGCAATTTGGTGCAGTGTAACCTGGGCTTAAATGTATATATAGATATATATATGTATATATATATATATATACACACATATTATTTGGTATTTGTTAAACCTATAATTAAAATGAGAAGTAAACATTTTATAACAAAGTGCAGCTGTGTGGCTGTACAAGGCTGCTGAGTGTGACTTTTATATTTTATACTAAACCAAACAAGAACAAATCTGTACAAACCTACCAGCGCAAGTTCTAATGGGCTTGACACACAGCTTTCATGTAAACATTGTTCGAGTCTCCTATCCTGAAACAATGTCAACCATACAATTATTTAACCCATATCACTGATTTACAAGCTATACAAAATCTTAGTTGTAAGATAACTACATGCAAATGTAATGAAACAAATTGCTAGACACTTAGCAGCAAATTGGAAAGGTTTTTCTCAGACTGCAGTCTGGCAAATTTGTATCTACTGTACATATTTTTGCCAATCCTGAACAATGACTGCTTAGTTCGGATGTAAATGATACTCAATTACTTAAGTACTGCATTAAACATAGATACTCGAGTACTGAAATTATTATTCAAGTACTTGGATAATAAAAGAAATATGTATTTGATTTCAAAATAAAATTCAGCCAAAATGGCAATAATTTCATGAATCTAGAGCTGTTTTTATACCTTTGTGTTTGTTTTTTTGTTGTTGTTTTTTATCAATTACAGCCAAATTCTTTGATGTTACAGCTTGCTGATGTACATAGGCCTCCAAGAAAAAACAAACTCAGTACCAGAAAAGATGGTCAAAAGGCAACAAAAGGAGCTTATGTGCACCAGAATGTGGTTATTTGGGATCTCCCTCGAAATGAAGCTTAAATATATTCAGTCTTGCATAACATATTAAGACAATTTAAGGACCAGCAAGTGTAATACAGAATTAAGAGTTGCCAAATACAGGCTAACACTGCTGTCAACCGCTTTAAAACTTGGAATTGTGGGTTACGAAGCCATTAAGTTTACAGGTATGCAAGTAAAATAACAATATGAACATCACACTATTGAGGCCAACTTTTTTCTTTCTATTTCTCTTTGATCCTCATTACTTAACCACTTATACAGATACCAAGTCTTTTCTTTATTTGCATTTAAAGAAATAAAGTTTGTATAAAAGTTACTTAAATTTTATAACAAATTCTGAACCTGATATACACAAAATCTACACAATCAAAACCACAGGATAATAGCTTTATGACAGTTGTGAAACAAATACATACCAAAGGTGTGCAACCTATCTCCTTTCTCAGTTCCTCCCTCACCGTGAACTTTTTGTTGATCCAGTCTGATATCCTACTAAGTGTTGCCACACTACACTGTGCTACTGAAGACAAAGTGAGCTCCCTTGTTACCATGACAATAGACATGGCCTGTGCTGTCACCGTCTCATCATGACACACTGTGTTCAGGTACTGACACCGGGACAATAGGCACATCAAGTTTACCTTGATGAAGTAACACAACATTTTCAAGCATAAAACAAAATAAAGCATTAATATAACTTCAGGTTCTTTCCCTATTTAGTTTTTTTTTATAAATTCACCAACACAATTATGGTCATAATGACAATGTCCAGCTTTCATTAGTGGAGGAAGACCCTAGGCAAATGTCTTGGTAGATCCACCAGTGCTGCACATGTCAGCAAAAAGACCTCCAAACAGTAAAGTTCTCATTTTGCTAAGTCTAACACTTGGTGTAGGGCAGACTATTTATATATTTATTCAATAACAGCAAAATACAAACAAGTAGGCCATTATGACCATGAGTCATTCAGCTGTCAACAATGGCTTTCATTATCACCAAGACTAAATGTACACAACTGTGTCTTTTGCATCTAGTAATTGTGATTTATTTGTTGAGACAATCCTTGCATACATTAAGCCATTAAGATGTCCATGCAGACAAATGCAGACCCATGTGACCCAGATATGAACTAATTCAATATTTCATGCAGACAAACATTCTGACCAAGTTTGGTGAAGATTAGGTTATAAATGAGGCCTGCATCTGACAAGGTTTTTCTAAGATTAAATCTAGTGACCTACTTTTTTTACCCCACATGACCTATTTACTAATGCATCCAAGATTTCATGGAGACAAACCCTCTGACCAAGTTCAGTGAAGATTGGTTGTTGAAGGTGGTATCCGACAGTTTGGACCACAATTTATTTTCTCAAATAACCAATTAAGTCATTATTACCTAAAAAGGTCCTGCAAATTGCTGTTCATATATGTCCTAGATCTGTGTGAACAGCTAACCATTAATCAACATTCGTCATTGCAGGTATTTCCTATCCAAGCCATGCTGCAGAGATAGCTATTTTTAAACTGAGCAAACCATGTGACCACTTACTGTTGAGATTACATGATATAGTCATCCGGTTAAGCTGCTCAGTCATCAATATCTATTTTGAACAGAGATCAAGCTTTTAATACTCATTCACATTCAGAGTGATTTTTTTTCACAAATAATTGTATATATCAATTCAGTCAGTTTTCAGAATCATATTTCTTGAGACTAAAATATTTGTGTATACCAAAAATATGCCAAAATTCCCCAAAGCAATGGTGCAGACTGTAGGATATCACCTTTAAACGTGGCCTCTAGGGTCTTCACAAGCTTTTTTCTAGGAATTGACCTTGCGACCTACTTTTTTATAACACAAGATGCAGTTACAAATTCATTTATTTGCAGACAAATTGCAGATTTCTTAAAAACAATTGTTCTTACCAAGTTTGGTGAAGACAGAGATATGAATGCAGCATTCAAAACTTGTAAAGGTAGCTCTAAAATTTGGCCAGGTGACATACTTTTTGACCACCTACGACCCAGTTATAACCTCAACCAAGATTTCAATCAGACAAACATTCTGATCAGGTTTGGTGAAGATTGGATTAAAACTAGTATTGAAAATGTACTTAAGCAAACTGTTGATGTCATGTGTTGCATGATGGTCGATGAAGATTGTGTCAGCTGCCAAGTAATGTCCTTAAGTCATAAAATGTTTTCAAATATTCCACTAAAACCATAGTTAATCCCAAACTGATTTTAATAACATCATATAGCAAATACTGAAAAAAAGTATAAAACACATTAATCTAAAATTGGTGAAGTTTAATATAAAGCAGTATACAACTATACCTTATGAATGTCAAGTGCTACTTCCTTTTTAAACTTGTTCACTTGCCTTCGAAAATATGCTTCTAAATCAAAGCCTTTTTTCTTCCTGTGAAAACAAAAGAGAAGTGTTATGAACTATTGAATGATATTAATTTACATTTACAAAAGTATATATAAACATGTTTTTAAGACATAAAATTTACAAATTTTAAGAAATTATTTTCTCAGAATGTTCCCATATATGATTACATCTCTAAACATGTTAATTTTCAAATAAGTGTATGTTTTAGAGTTGTTTAGATAAATTTGACTTTAGAAAAAAAATCATCTTACTATAATCATTTTTCACTTTAGAAGAGCATGTTTAAGTTTCCTTATGATTTTCTGTTATTCTTCGCAATTCACAAAAAAAGCAAGTTACCTCTTACTGTGTATACTTGAAGCCTCCAATGTTATTTCTATTGGTTTGTCAGGTAACTGGGACTTCTTTGGCGATGGGACATGATGGTCTGTCAGAGATGAAAGCATCAATGGCAAATTATACTGCATCATGGATAACAATGTCAGAACTTGTCAAATATCAATTAAGGTCAAATTTTAATTAAACTAATGAATATTTTCTAGATAACACCAAGGCATAATGCATAGAAATCGCAATTCAATATACCTGCTACTTCCTCCCACTCTCCTTCACTGTCATCATCTGTGTCATCAAGCGCATCCACTTCTTGCTCCTTCTCCTCTACATCTTCCTCTGAACTAGCATCTGACATTGTTTCTTCTACATCATCCAGGGCCCCATCACTCACAGTGGTGGATGTTGATGGTTGTGCAAGACCTTCCATGTGCAACAGGACTGCAGTAACATCAGTATGATCAATCATGTTTTTAATGTCACTGGGTCTTTTCTTAATAGCTGGGATAACAGACTTTGGTTTCGTGGTCATGTTGGGCTTGGCATTTCTCTTGTTCTGTTTTGTAATGCTGTTTAGTTCTTTACCGTCACAACTTTCAATTGTCTTTGTGTTTACTTTTTCGGATTTAATTTGCTTACTCTTTGCTTGAGAAGCCTTTACCCCTTTAGCTTTTCTTGCTTGCTTACTGGCAGGTTCATCTTTGACTCTGACTTCTTCTTCCTTAACAACATTCTCCATTTCCAAACATTTTCTTTTTTCCTTTCTCCCATTAACCTTTTTGCACTGCTCCTCTTTTTTATTATTGATGTTAGATTTTATCCTTTTATTTTTTTCACTTGCTAGCTGCTTTACTTTTTCTTTTCTTTTCACCTCAGTTTGTGCAGGAGATCTTATTCTCAAACTCTCATCAAACTCAGAATTGCTATCTTCAGTAGAATCATGGGCTTCTTTCCTTTCTCTCATGTTCTTAAGCTTAGCGGCAACAGCAGTTGAAGGACTAGCACAGTGATCTTTGACGCTGTTTTCTCCATTACTCTCTGCTGAGGTATCAAAATACTGAGAGACCTGTTGTATATCAAAATCCTGTTTGGTTTTGTTTCTTCTTCCTCTTGAATGTTTAGCGGGGGAAGCTATGACTTGATTCAATGCAGTATCTGTACATTTTGTTTCTTCTACTTTTCTCGTTTTTCCTCTTCTTGTTTTTGCAGGAACTGTAGTCTGATCATCTTTACCTCTTCGTTTTGTCATAGTGTTTGCTTAAAAATAAATTATATACAAATTAAAGAGCCTTCTCTATCATTTCGCTAATAAGAAACATCCTTATTTTTTTGTTTATTAGGTTTATCTTCCTTTCAACAGTATTTCAGTTATCTGGAGGGGGTGTCCACTTGAAGCAGACATAGTGCTGCTTTCACTGTGTATAGCATGCTGTGAACACCTGGCATGATAGGACACATTATCCTGACACCAAGGCAACCAGTCCTGGAACCACAATGATATTTGCTTACAAAGGAGCTTTAGCACTACCATTTTAATATCTTTAGCATGCTGCGGCCCAGGATCGAATCTAACCTCCCATACCTAAAGTCAATGCTCTACTGAATGCAAAATGCAAATTATACTAAAAAATACTGTATGCATATATTATATATTGTATTTTTATCAACACCTTAAGGCTGTTGTAATTTTTTGGTGAGCCAGTGTGAGAACAATTTCAGTAGTTTCATACGTCTTATAGATAATCGGGGCATCCATGACATAGTGGTAGCAGTAGAATAGTTCATTTTAACTCCTCTGACTGCTTAGCCTCCCACTGCAAGGATTCGAGTCCCACTGTACTGAACAGTACTTGTCCCACTGTATTGAACATACCCAAAATCAAAAATCTCAGAATATTAGATGGGTGCAAACAGTTTGTTTTAGGCTACTAATCTTGTAGAACTAAATGTCATAATGCTGAATGGGATTAGTAAAACAACAACACAGGAAAATTTACTTGTAAAATGGGTGAGTACTGTAAAAGGCTCTCCCAATAGCAGCTTACAAAATTGGAAGAGCATCTGACTCTGGATGTTTTTCGATCCCCAATTGGTTAATTACAATGTAATGAACGCACTTTTAGTCCTTTGATTTTCGCGAAAATTCATAAAAGGAATTGCTTTGCTGTTATAGATTGATAGTTGTAGCTATTTATTTTAAAATTTCTTCTTTCACAAAACAATTAAAATAAAAATTATAGTGATTAATTGAGACAGTACCTTTACCAATGTCAATGTTGACTTCTAGTTGAAAGCATGAAGGTAAAATGTTTACATAACATGTTAGTCTCTAATACCAACACAAGTTAAGCAATTATAACTTTTCTTGTAATATGTATGCATACATGTATTAAGTAGAACATAAAAAAATTAAATGTTGCTTTTTATATGTTTTCAGTTTCGATCCAAGATCCAGAACTGCAAAATACTATTTATTTATTTATTTATTTCCATTTATGGAAGATAATTAGTGCCAAAGACAAATTTATTTATTTTCAACCTCTCCGTCCGACAGCGATATTTTTCAACAACGTATATTCCTATAATTTGATAATAAGTAGAATTTATTCCGAACACAACCTTAAGAAGATGCGAGGTACGAACAACAACACAGATTGTTTTACATTTGTTTTCGACACTCAAACGGCAATCGGAACAACTCGGTGGAATTACCGGAAGAGTTCCGTTTGACTCAAACGGATCACCATATTTATTATGGAATTCCCATGTTGTCTAAAAATAGCGAAGCCTCTACAAACGCCTTGTCTATATTAAACGCAACTTTTATTAAAGTGCTTTGATATCTTGCTTAAATCCTCACAATGAAATAAGGGGAATCGGATTTTTATATATGTTTTTAATTACAAAAATATGTAAACACTGTAAAGTTACGAGCATAACTCTACGTTTACGTTGTAGTTCTTGGATATAATGTATTGCCTCCCTTGTTGTCAATCGGCAAACCAGAAAAGGACACCTGGCAATGCGAAATGGAGCGCTTTCGCTTGTTAATTCTTTTATTTTGCTCTGCGATTGCTTTTGGGGGTGACACTTGCAGTAAAGATGACCAAAACTGCGAAGATAACGCGTCAAAGGATCCAAGCTCGGGAAAGTACCAAACAGGTATAGTTTTTACTTGAAACTAATGAAAGTTCATGTATTCTAATACAATAAGGCATAGCTTAATCATTAACATTTCCCACACGAAGACCCCGTCACTGCAGTACCCTATGTGCATATACAATAAGCTAAATTAGTCTCACCTGGTTCATAGAAATGATATGGATTTAAGAAATACTTTGATAGATACTGTTTTCAAACCCGAAATTTGGTTAAATAACATATTTGTATAATTTAACAAAAATAATCAGAATAAAATGCTTTTCAAAATGATAACTAATTTATAAATTCATGCATATCATATGTGTATAAAAACAGGTGAAAATTAAAAGCAAGGCTAAATTTGTAAAAACTCATCAGTTTTTATTTAACTTGTCATGGATAAACTGCTGTAAACTAAAAAATGATTAGCTAAATGATGCAAATATTTTATTATCTGCATTAAGATTGCTATTTTAATCAAATAAGTTGTCATATACAAAATTCTTAAAAGTACCACAAATTCAAATGATAAATGATAAATATGCCTGTGGAAGAGGAGGATGATAAGGACGAGGGGGGAATAGCATAAAGGACATATTTTGAGATCATATTTTTAAAAATGAATTATAATTGCAAAAAAATAATGCAAATAACTACTTTAACTATCATACTTATTTAGTTTCTTCAGCGCAACATAATTTACACATCATGATTATGGGAAATTCTTTGGAGAAATAAACAGTGTTTACATTTATGTACAAAAACACATTAACTTAACTCATTATTTATATTGCCTTACTTTCATGCAGTATTGCATGACCATCTATAAGAGTTGACCTTAATGACCTTAAATGTTTTAAACCCATGTTTCTGTGACTTACCATTCCTTTCACACAAAGGATTGTGGAACTCCTTTGATCTTTGTCAAAAATAAAATCCCTCATCTACCCTCTCTTAATTCTCCAGAACCTCCCTCGATTTCTACATAGTGTTTTGTGTTTATGTACAATTAAACATGAACTTCCCATTTGGTGATCAATATTTCTTTCACTTGAGTGATATATGACCCTGACAATGTATAGGTTCACAAGCTAAGAGTACAGCCTTTGTGATTAAATTGATATGCATCTGAACTTGAAACAATGATATAAAGGGCTTTAGATCAAGCAAAGTGAAAATCTATTTCCTAATTTTATGATGAAATAAATCTATCTATAATGACACAGTATAGGTCAGAGATCTGTAAGGGGGACACACTTTGGCTTCACAGTTAAGATTTTATTATAAGTGGATTGTGTTACTGGATGTGGATTTTGTAATACCAATAGGTAAGGGGCATCCATATATATCCTTTGGTGTCCGTTGGAGCAGATTAGAGGGACGGCTGCTATTATCTTGGTAATGAACATGCCATTTTTTGTACTTGTGTATAATGTTAAAGGTCTAGTGTACATGCATATCAAAACAAAATGTAATGTAGACAGTCAATGTCTTCCACTTTATTTTAAGCTTTGAAAAAGGGAGGCTCAATATCGCTAATTTATGAATCATACAAGAGTAGCTTAAAATGGCGGGGAGACATAAAATGATGTACTAGTATGTATGAAGGAAAGGGTTAAATTAATATATTTCACCATAAATTTTAGTACATGTATTTCTTATAAGGTTTATATCTGTACTTTGTCTGATATCTGTTAAAGTATAAATATATCAGCATATAAACAGATGTGATTAGCAATTGGTCATTTTTAGGATTAACATGAAAGTTGACAGTGACCCTGACTTATATGTGAATAGTTTAATGTTCATGATTTAGGGCTAAAATCATTTGATACTGGATCTGTTTAAAACCTAGACTAACCTCCAGATTCTGCATACATGAGCAAGTGGTAAATGGATTCCAGGTCAAGTGTCGGGTTCAGTCTCCCCTCTCAGTGCAATATAACTTACAGTATTACACTACATTAGTTAAGAGAGGCTAAGGCTACTCAGGCTTGCAATTTGACTAGATGAATGTAGGTGCCAAATGCCCTTTAATTAACTGTAATGGGTATTAAGGGAACAGATTAAATCTTACCCCCAACAAAAATGAATTAGAGGGACTGTGTAGTGGTCAATTTGGGGGACAGTTGAACTAACAGTGATGTAGTGCAACCCAAGTTGAGTTGGGAATTGATTGCCCGACATGGTTACAAGTGAAAGGAACTTATGTGTAGAAACATAAATGGCAACATATAAACTTTTATAAATGGAAGGTATCCAGCATAATGTTAAAATAAGGAAACTGTATAAGGGTCACTTCTAAGCAAATATTCAGTTACAGAGGAGTGCACAATTAGCATAGTTGTATATTGCTTTATTTTGGAGGGGCATTTCAAGGTCCAAGGTATATTTTTGGTGAAAGGTTTTTCTTGCTGAGTTTACTTTTATGGTGACAAGGTTAATTAATTCAATGCCTTTTACATTTTACTGCAAAAAGGTGTATTTAGCCACCAATTAAGGGAGAAGGAAAGTAAGCACTTGAAGTCTTCACAACTCTTTACCTGTGAAACTCAGGTGGTTGACTAGACTAGAATAGAGTAGTAAACTTAGTTCTTTCATTGCTGCCCAACCTAGTATGTCTGCCTTTTTCTCTAAATGTTTGTATGTGTAAAATCACAGCTAATTCCACTTTTCAAAAGTACACAGAAAATATATCTTTTACAATTTTTAATTATTTTTATGCCAAATGTTTGGACACTTTGTGGAAGATACTTTGTTGGTTTTTGATTTTACAAAAAAACCTCAACTTGTTATATTTATGCAGATCCAAGATGGACAAAATATCTGAAGAAGATAGAGGAGGCTGTTAGGGAGTACAAAGAATGTCAACAAGATGACTGTTCTTGCCATAAAAGGTATCTACTAATATTAAACCCTTACCCAGAGCCCATTTTGAAATTTCTGTACTGTAATTAACTATGGTTGCTCCACTTCATTCTCAAGGAATGTGTTTCTCAAGGAATGTGATGGAAAGAAAAAAGAGAGAGAGCCTAGTCATAAGTCACAAAGTAGTTAAATATTGAAATAAGAAAAGAAATTCTTAATACATTTGTTTGAGAGACCTTTTCACTCAACTTTAAGGTAAAATAACCTTGCATTAAAGTTTAATTCTTACTTATGTTATGTTTAATATGATTTTTAAGGAAACATGTACTTGATGTTCTAGGAAAATATTTCTCCATTTTGGATGACAGCATAGATAACTAAGAGTTACATGGTACATGTACACATATTCGATTTACTACACAGATGTTGCCAGATGGGAAATTTTGTTTGATAGCTACACATATGTTGCCAAATGAGTGAATTTCTTCCTCATTATGGATGCAGACTAAATCACAGATGGTTGAGAGGCATGTAAGCAGTCACACAGACAAATGTTTTTTTTTTTTACTTTACGATTTTGCTTCACTTGCATCACCAATCTCAAAAAAGAATAGATGGACTTGCTCAATAACAACTTGCTTGGCAACAAAAGGTGTCAATTGCAATATGGGATGGCATCAGTTAATCACTTAACATCTCCCTATGTAGGTAAACTGATTGCAAATACTGTAACTGGTTAATTGCTTTAACTATTAAAATGGGGTATATTGAAAAAAAATATTATTCACTATTTAATTGTCTCTTTCGCCAAATCACTAGTTGAAGTAATCTTCCACCCCCCCCCCCCCACACACACACACACACCCGCAAATTGTGAGTACATATGCAAATGGATGTGTCTTACCCAATGTACCAAATTAACATTGTAATATCCTTCTGGTTAACTGGTCAAACATATAAATGGGTTAACTGGTTACTGATTTCATAGGAGCGCCCATGGCATAGTGGTAGAGTTGCTGATTAGTAACTCCTCTGACTGCTTAGCCCCTCTCCGCATGGGTTCAAGTCCCATTTGGGGTGAATGCCTTAATGTAGAAAGGCCTTCCAGCTGGCTTGTGGTGTAGGTCTGGAGTCTTCTTTCATTAAATAACTGGATGTCACTATAATGCTCTAAATGGTTGCTGCATTTCAAAAAAAAAAAAAAAATGATTTCATAACCATTGTCATCCCTACTTAAAATCTATTGTATTCTTTCAGTGTGATGGATGCAGACCTGAAAGTGTGGGAGAGTGAGGGTGGGATCTCACAGGAGAAGTTTGACGAGGCCAAACAGTATGGGACCCATTACCAGATTATCAACCATAAGCTTTATCGGGAGGAAAGCTGCATGTTTCCTGCCAGGTACTTTTTTCTCCAATTTTAGATTTAATCTGTACCCTTACTAGTGGTATCTGACAGTTTGGACCAATTTTCCCCTCTAATAAGTCATTGTTAATTGAAAGGTCCTGCAAAATGTTGCTCATTGATGCCCTAGATCTTTGTCAGCAGTGAAACATATATTCCCATTTGTCATTATATGCTCAAAATGTGCCTGAGTTAGGGTCAATATTTATAAACCGTTATTCTTTATTTAGGTTAATGTTTGCTTGTTTGTTGCATTTATCTTCCCACTAACAGTATTTTAGTTATCTGGAGACAGTGTCCTCTTGAAACAGATATAGTGCTGCCTTCACTGTGTAAACGTGAACACCTAGCATAATATTAAGTCACATTTTCCTGACACCCGGCCAGCCAGTAGTGAAACTAGCCTTATATTTGCTTGAACTTAAGCAAATAGCAATGGAGCTATACCAATATACCACTACCATTTTTTACGACTTTGGTATGTCTTAGGACTGGGTTCCAACATGGGGTTTGACTCTTAACTGATTGCAATTCCAGGTCTGGTCAGCTTAATGATTCTAGCCAATATACATGTAGTGTGCTTGCCAGTACAATGTCATTTCTGTTGATTAATCCTTACCACTCTGCTCACTGGACAAACATTTCTAACATCTTACCAGCTTTACCAGTACTATGTCACAGCTGTGGATTGAACCTTTGACTTTCTGCTCACAGGACAAACATTTCTAACACCTTACCAGCTATACAAGTAATATGTCACAGCTGTGGATTGAACCTTTAACTTTCTGCTCACAGGACCAACATTTCTCACACCTTACCAGCTATACAGGAACCAGACAAAACGTCTCATGCCATTTGAGGGGGTTGATAAACATCACATGTCATATTGACCATGGAATGTTTTGTCATACGTTCCAGCTATACAAGTACCATATCATTGCTGTGGATTGAATCTTTTATCTTCTGCATACAGGCAAACATTTTTCTCAGACCTGACACTATAGCTGGTATGTATGTTGTGGGATATTGAAATCAAGAATATTTCACTGTTCTATCAGCGGATTGCCTAGGCCTGTTTATCAGTACCTGCAATGTTTTTAAGCCTTGAATGTGCTTTTTTTCCCCTAATGAAACTGTTTATTTATGTGTGTACATTTTGTTTTTTAGGTGTAGTGGTGTTGAACACTTTGTGTTGGAGATCATTAAGAAACTTCCAAACACAGAGTTTGTCCTCAACACGCGAGACTGGCCTCAGGTTAACAAGTACAGATCTGCGCTTCCTGTCTTCTCCTTTAGCAAAGTGGTGAGTTACTATGGCTACTAGACAAATATGTTGTCCATTTTATAATTTTTCATATATATGAACATATATATCTAGGACCTGGTAGTGCAATCAGTAGAGCGTCGGCTCCAGGTACGGGAGGCTGCAGGTTCGATCCCTGGCAATGGCATACCAAAGTTGTTAAAAATGGTAGTGGTACAGCTAACTAACGATTAAGCAGATGGAGTAGTTCCACAACTGGTTGGCCCTGTGTCAGGATAATGTGACTGGGTGTGGTATCATGCCAGGTGTTCACAGAATGCTATACACAGTAAAGGCAGCACTAAGTCTGCTTCAAGCGGACACTGTCTCCAGATAACTGAAATACTGTTGGGATGATAAACCCAATAAACATATATATATATATATATATATATATATATATGAAAACATAAATAAAAGTGATGGGAATGATTACAAAAAATTATGATTGATATATCATTTTAACAAATCACTTGATTCATTGATTAGTGGATAAGTTTTTAAATAAAAAAGTATAAAAGTAAAATATTTATAAAAATGGTGTGAATGTTAATGTTAACTTCAATTTAGGATGAATATAACAAAACAATGTTTTTTTTGCACAATAGTTTACGTAATTTGTTTATTTTATGCGGTATCTAGTTTTAATAATATTCACCTTAATGCAGAGACTTATATATGGTAATATAATATAACATATATATATATATATATATATATATATATATATATATATATATATATATATCCCAGCTTGCTGGGAGCCTCTTATAGTGAGGAGTGGGATCATAACTTACTAATTGCTATTACTAAATCATGTTACACAACAAATATTATAATCATAGGGAACAGGCAACAACAGGAGCCAGGAGGATTATAAGACGTGGAGAACTGCATCAATGTGTCAATAGTGCGGAGGGGAAAAGAGTCACAGAAAGCTTTTTCAAACAATTAATCTAACAGAATGTTAGTATTGATTAATCAACGAAATGAAGAATCCATTGATGCTATCTGGGCAGGTGGCCTGCGGTTCAAAAACCAGGCTATGACATACCAAAAAATATTAAATGGTAGTGGTTTGGCTCCTTTGCATACACTGAAGCAAATATAACGGAAAGACTGGCCAGCCTCTGTTAGATTAATGTGACTAGGTATGCTATCATAGCAGGTGTTTACAGCATGTTGTTAATAGTGAAAGCAGCATGATATATGCATTTAGATGACACCATTTCTAAGTAACTAAGTTATTGTTGCTGTAACATTAAACCCAACATATAAACAAACTTTCACAAGACTATTTATGTGAGATGGAAAAAAAGAAGTTGAATACCTTTTACTATTCTATCCTGTATGGTTAAGTGTTGAATAGTATGAAGGTTAATCGAATTTATTTTTCAATCAGGTTTGAGTAGTACTTGGCTTCACTCTTATATCATGCCATGAATAATGGAAAAAATACAGTTGATCACATTATCTTCATTAATGACCAACGTTGCCTGGAACATGCCTTATTTAGTTAGTTATTTAGTTATATTTTGTTATAAATTAAGAGTCTTAGAATGTGAACTTAACTGTTTTATATGTTGTGTAATCATTTTAGGCAGATCAGTCATGGGACATAATGTATCCAGCCTGGACCTTCTGGGAAGGAGGACCAGCCGTCTGGCCAATCTATCCTACAGGACTTGGGCGCTGGGATGAACAAAGGGAGATCATTCCAAGGTAGTTGTCCACTCTCATGAGTCAGCACTTTTAATTATATATTTGGTTATATATCATTTAAAAGACTTAACCATATCTGCAATTAAAATGTTTTTGAAAATGAAAACATCAATAGTTAACGTTTGTTTTCCTTCATTTCTGAATGAGCTTGAATTTATCTGAATTCAAACTTTATTTATCATTTTGTTTTTTCCGTACATGTATCATCTAAACTCGTAAGCTTTTTTAGCAAACTGAATGACTGCAATAACTTGCAGAGCTGCAAAAGAGTGGCCATGGGATAAAAAGCTTAACAAGGGATATTTCCGTGGTTCCCGGACTAGCGATGAGAGGGACCCGCTGGTCCTATTGTCTCGCAGGGAACCAAACCTGGTGGATGCAGAATATACCAAGAACCAGGCTTGGAAGTCAAAAGCGGTACAGCACTTAGTATTTTGAAGATTTTTTTTTTAATGAAAAGAAATATATGAGTGTGCTTCTAGTTAACAGTGTTTCCTTTGACATTTATCATATATTTTTAGATGCAAGGTTTAAGTCTTTAAATAATGTACTGGATTACAAATAGTTTTAAGTTAGTTTGACCCAGCGCTAAATTGTGTGACCAGTTGAGCAAGGCTTGTGGACAGTCCTCGGGTTATATAAACTTTACTTATCACTGTTATCGATTTAACCTTGATTTTGGAGAGAAGTTCTCTGTGGCTCTTCCGGGAAATGTTTTAAGTACTTTTCCACCATAACAGTTGAATTACTCCATTTTTACTTTTTCATTGCTATAAAGGTGTATGTTGAAGTTATACTGACCTGGGTAGTGTGATACGAGAAACAAGAGCTGTCGCTTCACTTTTCGAAATACTGAAGTGTCATGAAAATTCGGAGAAAAAAGGGGGCATAACTCTGCCAAAATTTAGGGTTACCTATCCTTAGAATGTGTCACATATTTGAAAGTTAACAAGTATTTCATGTTAGAAGTAAATATATTTTCAAGTTTTCATGACATGAACCTAAACAAGAAAATCAGCTAATGTTCACGAAAGGTCATGGCAATGGCTTTTCTTTGAAAATTGGAGCTAAAAATGAAGGGTGTATGTTGTTAGAGGTTTTGCTACCTACAACAACTTTCTTGCAGATTATAATGTGTGTGTTTTCATAAATCAATTACAGGACACCCTTGGCAAAGATCCAGCTAAAGAGATTAGACTGGAGGACCACTGCAAGTTCAAGTATGTATAAATTTCATATATTTAATTTATCTTGAACAAAATGAAACTGTTTAATTGTAAATATGCAGATTTTAAAATTTCATGCACCAGCTTTGTTTCTTGCAGGTACTTGCACTTTACACAGTAACATGTGACATGTGAGCACATCAAAATAACCTCACAGCACCTGGTGTATATTGCAGGTATTTGTTCAATTTCCGAGGAGTAGCGGCCAGTTTCCGGTTCAAGCACCTGTTTCTGTGTGACTCGTTGGTGTTTCATGTAGGAGACCAGTGGCTTGAGTTCTTCTACCCCGCCATGAAGCCCTGGGTCCACTTCATACCCGTCAGACAGGACCTTTCGGATGCAAGGTAGGTAGACAACTCTTTGGTCATGTTTAATTCTCCAAAGTAGGTAGATACCTCTACAGTCATGTCTATTTCTCCCAGGTGGGTGGACAACAATACAGCCATGTCTAATTCTCCCAGGTAAGTAGATAACACAACAGTCATGATTAATTTTGCCAGGTAGGTAGATACCTCTATGGTCATGTCTAATTCTCCCAGGTAGGTAGATAACACTACAGACATGTCTAATTCCATCCCTAATTCTCCCAGGTAGGTAGAATACACTAAAGTCATGTCTAATTCTCCCAGGTAGGCAGGTAACAAGACTACAGTCATGTCTAATTTTCCCAGGTAGGTAGACAACACTACAGACATATCTGATTTTCCCAGGTAGGTAGACAACACTATGGTCATGTCTGATTTCTCCAGGTGGGTAGATAACACTACAGCCATGTTTAATTTTCCAAGTTGGGTAGACAACACTACAGCCATGTCTAATTTTCCCAAGTGGGTAGACAACACTACAGACTTGTCTAATTTTCCCAGGTGGGTAGATAACACTACAGACATGTCTTATTTTCCCAGGTGGGTAGACAATGCTAGGGCCATGTTTAATTTTCCCAGGTAGATAGGCAACACTACAAACATGTCTTATTTTCCCAGGTGGGTAGACAATTTTATGGTCATGTCTAATTTCCTCAGGTAGGTAGACAGCTTTATAGGTCATCTCTTATTCTCCCAGGTAGGTAGACACCTGTGTAGTAATGTCTAATTCTCCCCGGTGGGTAGACAACTCTTTGGTAATGTCTAATTATCCCAGGTGGGTAGACAACTTTATGGTAATGTCTAATTCTTCTTGGTGGGGTGGACAACCATATGATAAAGTCTTACTCTCCCTGGTGGGTAGACAACTCTACAGTCATGTCTTATTCTCATGCTTTCCCATGTAAACTTAGGCAGTTGCCTGGTAACAGCCACTAAAAATCGAAGAATGTTAGCTTACTGCATGCTAGCTTGATGATTCCCACAACAAATGGCTCATATGGGTCTCAGACTCACTACAGTGTGAGACAGGCAGGTACAAACTGTGATGCAATCCATTTGACCACTCGCCTTGATAGTCCATGTAGAAATGATAATGAACTCGTAGCTTGCTTATTGCAAATTGACCTAGATAAGGCAAATATTGTACATCCAGATCAGCTAAGTATGGGTCTTGTATAACTGATGCATTTATGGTAAATTTTAAATTTAGAATCCTCATTTGGATGAGAATAAAAACCAAGCAGTTTTATAATAAAAATCCTTGTTTAGATGAAAATAAAAACTAAACTGTTTTACAACAAAAATCGTCACAAAGATGAAAATAAAAACCAAAATTTAATGATAAAGATGAGAAAAAACAAAAACAACATAAAATGTTTGAGTGATGATAACAAAGTTATATTTCATAATCTTATGAGAATTTTTTCTATTAATAAAATTTGCATTTACTTTTTTCCAGAGAACTTCTTGAGTTTGCACAACATAATGATGAAGTTGTACATCAGATTGCTCAAAGGTCAGTATAGCATTAGTGTTTAATTAACTTTGTAATGACTCATTAATTATTTTGATGTACTACAGCAGCTGTGAGCTGTCAAGGTCATCTCGAGAAATCTCCAAACACTTTATTTTTCAAACTTAAAATAAAGCAATATGACGCATGGTCTTAACTATATTTTGTTCTATTATTTAAAACATTTCGGTCTTACTTGTGCTCAAGCTGTATCATGTAGAATATGCATGTTTCTTAGTCTTATGTTGCTTATAATATTCAGCTTAATGTCCAAAAATATTTACTGCTTTTGTGCTGTACAACTTACATGGTGGCGCCACTAGCGTAGTGGTAGAGTGGCGGACTAGTAACTCCTTTGACTGCTTAGCCACCAACTGCTTGGGATCGAGTCCCATTCGGGGCAAGGACTCAATGTAGGAAGGTCTTCTAGCTGACCTGCGGTGCGCCGGTGGTTCTACCCTGATATTTGTCTGGGTCTTCCTCCACCAAATAGCTGGACGTCGCTATGATGATCATAATTGATCGCTGCGATGTATTTCAAAAAGGACACACACACAAAAAAACATACATGTACATATATGTGTATTGTATAATACCAATATAAACATTTTCATATTTTTTGTTATTTAATTACTGAGCAATCTGAGATAATTTTTACATGTGTATTTTGCTATTACAGAGGGCGTCAGTTTATATGGGACCATTTGCGGATGGAGGATGTTTCATGTTACTGGTTCAATCTACTGAAAAGATACACAAAGTTGTTGACATTTACCCCCAAACGCAACAAAGAATACAAGGAAATCAAAACCAAGTGATGAGTGAAAAAGAACTGCTAAATAAAGATCTTCACAAATTAAATCAAAATATGTACATATAGAGCAAACTTTGATTCAGGAAAATTTACTCTTTTTTATTAAATATATATCAATTTGTCTCATTCCAAAAATATTGGGTTATTTTAAACAACATTAATGAGGAAACTTAATGTTTGTCAATATGACTTTAAAACAATTGATCTGTTATAGTAAAATCTTGTTTTTAGAGTTAAAAACAAGTAGTTATAATGTATTTTATGGCAATTTAGACTTCAGGGTTTTGTGTCTGAATTTTTGTCTAATCTCATGTGTTAAGGTTTGGGGTAAGGGACAATTAAATTATGTTATCAAGCTTGCCAGATCAAGGTCAATCAGTTTCCAAATTGCTTTTTAGTAACCATTGAGTGTCAATCAAATTTGACCAATCAGATAGTAAACAATGGTCTGCGACTCAAGATCATAGTAAAAAAGGTGGTATCCGACGAAAACATTATTGTTGCCTGAAGAGACCCCACATAATGTAGTTTAAAGAACATAGTAAAAAAAGGTGGTATCCGACTAAAAAATTATTGTTGCCGGAAGAGACCCCACATAATGTAGTTTAGTGATGTCTTGCATCTTTTTTTAAAAAACAAAGCATAACACTCCATTCATTATAATCAACAAGGCGAGAGCAAAGTTTTGGACATCTGTGGCATCCCTTAAAAAAATCAGACAATTAAGTAACACTCTTAAATAAATTGGAAACTGAAGGGGTCTCAGATTGACAATTAAGTACCACTCTTAAATAAATTGAAAACTGAAGGGGTCTCAGAGTGACAATTCAGTACCACTCTTAAATAAATTGGAAACTGAAGGGGTCTCAGATTGACAATTCAGTACCACTCTTAAATAAATCGGAAACTGAAGGGGTCTCAGATTGACATATTCAGTATCACTCTAAACCTGGATTGACAGTGAAGTTTGCGAACATAGCAATAGTCTTTAGTATTAAATGAAGTTGCTTATTAAATATATTTGTTATATTCTCACATGTAGCAAATTCACATAAAACAGAAAATAATTTCTAGTTTTTTTAAATGTCAGTTATTATGTAGATATCTTGATATTTATAATTTAATTACCTGTTTAAAAAGATGCAAGAGGCTACCTTCAAGGTAACCACTGGAAAGGTTTCTTGCTGTTTTGTGTGTGATTATACATGATTATGATATCCATTTCATTTGTAAGCAAAAAGTGCTTTATATAAATATATACTTTATGTATTTACATGTAGGACTCACAAAATTTGTCAAAGGAAATCCTTGTCTAATTGTCTATTTCACAACTTTATGAATGGCTAACGCTTTAACAAGGAAAATGGTCACTTCATATCATAAATCTTGTTTATATGGCTTTTATTGTTTTTAATATATAATAATAATGGTATCTAACAGTTTGCCTGTATCTAATACATATAAAAACATCTTGGGTCTGTTCTGGGACTTGGCTCAGATAGAAAGTATATTTTTGTAATAACAAATGAGGTGTTATCCTTTACATTCCATGTTGGTTAGGATCTCAGTAAACAGCATTTTGTGGGATCTTTTCAGGTAACAATAGTTTATTTAGTTGCATGAGGAAAACAAATGGTCCAAACTGTTTGCTACCATCTTTCAAGTGACTCGTTGACAATTTTGCACAGGTATGTGTCACATAGAACCACACAATCCTCCCGTCATGTATTGGGTTATTTTGTCATTACAAGCCACTGTATTTTTTTTATGAATCTACCAATACAGGAATATTTACTTTGTGAGTAGTTCAGAGATATACTTCATGATTACTGTTACTGGACACGGTAGCGCAATCAGTAAAAAGTTGGCTCCAGGTACTGGAAACCACGGGTTCAATTCCAGGCTGCGACATACCAAAGTCATTAAAAATAGTAGTGGTATAGCTCTCCTGTTAACGCTAAAGCAGATGTAAGGGTAGTTTCACGAATGGTTGGCCCAGTGTCAGGATAATGTGACTGGGTGTGGTATCATGCCAGGTGTTCACGACATGCTATACACAGTGAAGGCAGCACTATATCTGCTTTAAGTGGACACTGTCACCAGATAACTGAAATACTGTTGCTGGGACGACAAACCCAATAAACAGCTTTGTTGTTGAGTTTAAAGGACCAAAAAGGTTGCAGTGTCACATGTTTTTGATTCACTTATCCTCAAGACAACACAGTCATTTGAAGGTCAACATGCTCCCACATTAATAAATAATCAGAGGTAATATTTAAATATCCAGTATGGATCATTGACATTTAAATCAAACTTTATGAAAGCAAAAAATTGACCAACTGTGTGTAAATGCCAATTTAGGAATTAATGTGTGCCTTGCTATATATTTTTTTATCAGTTAATTCATTCTTTAATATATCCCAGATGACAGATGGTCAGAAAATCATAAATGTGTTTATAAATCGTGTAACTGTACCCCCCCCCCCCCCACACACACACACACACACACACTGACACTCCTTCCGCACATACATATTTTTTAATTATACATTTATTTTGTGTATTTTTATTTTTAGCTCACCTGAGTTTGTAACAGGGTCATGTGTGGGGTCAAAAAGTAGGCCACTTTTCATTATTGTGAACTATATATGCAGTTTACACATGGCTTCCAGTGTTGTTTTGCTACGTGATGCATTTTTTATGTACACATTTAAATATACTATGATTTATTAATAAAATATTTAAGGTATAATTTAGTTTATTTAATAACATATCACACTGATAAAAATGACTATATTGTCATTTCCGTTTTAGTGCTAACCTATTCTGTGAATGAACATGAAGGATGTCAACAACTCTTTAATTCAACTAATATTTATTGTTAAATCAACATGAATTTATCATTCTTATATTTTTATAAAATCACTCATTGCTTATAAGTAAAACTGTTGCATTTAATATACAGTCGAACTTCGGTTATTCAAACTCGGGTTGTCCAAAGTCGAGGCATTATTCAAAGTCATTGGATTATTTACCCATTATTTCCTTATATAAATCAATGTTAAAAAAACTCCCATTAACCAGTTGCATTAATGAAAGTTTCGGCATTATTCGAAGTCAATTTTGGTCCGCAGAGTACAATTTTAACGCTATCTTCACACAATTTATCCAAAGCCCGATCACTTCACCGGTTCACTGTGTATTATCACCAGTCAAACTGCAAAGGGAAGATACTCCAGTTACATTAATGTTTGGCTTGGTTAATTGGCTGGCTGAAGTTGTTAATTGGATATTACATGTTCATTAGTTTGACAATCAGTTACTATGTATAATCAATTAAACCGTGACAATCCAATTTAAGATTGACTTGTATTCACTTTGTCTCACAGCAGTACTGCAAACTGTCAGGGTGGGATAATATAAATGCCAGCCAATATCACTGTCATCTTAACTGAGAAATGGCAAGCACAATGGATGAAGTATTAGCTGAGTAATTTGTTAACATCTTTTTCAATTATAAATAACATTATTTTAAAATTTTAATTTCAATCTGATTATACTCTGTTCTCATTAAACTTCATTGTATAGATAGTTTCCACATCAGTGAAGATCCCTTATCTTGGCAGCGATCTTTGATGGAAACTTCAAGGGATTTTCAGACGAATTGTATAGAAGTGTAAATTTTATTTTCTTATAATTTCTTCATTTGTGGTCCAAAAATTAAAAGCTATACACTATTGGAAAGCTCTTGAAATTCATATTTTTAGAATGCAATATTTTTAAAATTGATAAATGCACAAAGAAATAATACACATAAATAAAATTATTGGCCCATCCTTAAACAAAATGAACAGTGTATCTTTTTGGTTGTATTTTTGTTTACCTTCTGAACTTATCGAAATATAGTTTTGACATTTAAAATACCTCATAAAAGCTGTAAAATTTGATATAAAATTCAGTAAAATAGACCAAAAATACAACACAATGGTGAGTTTAATACAGAACATATTTCCAGATTTTGGCCTGCATTAGCTTCTGCCTTCAAAGATGGCTGCCTTGAACGGTCTTATCAGTGCCTATGACATCGCATGGAAACTATCTATGGGGTATACCCAGATCAGCTAGAATTTAAAACTATGTGATTTAATACTTTGTGGTTGTAACCATGTATGTTGGAATGTATGTTGCAGTTTCTTGACGATAATAACATTTTCACGTTGATTTGACAATTTAAACATACATGCAGAAATTTAAGTTTGAAAAAAAACCCACTTAAACAAACCACAACAACAGGATGCTTAAGCTGTTATTAATTTCTTTTCCAACAACTTACTTATGTTTCACTGTTAAAAGTATTATAGTAGATACATTGCTTTTTTTATTCCAACCTTGCATTGTTCGAAGTAAATCGGTGGTCCTGACCATTTCGAATAACCGAAGTTCAACTATAATTTACATATATATGTCTCTTGAAAAAAGACATAGAAGATATTTTTTAACTAGGATAAGATTTAAATATATTTACACAAGCTATAAACACCAAATACATACTTTTAAAAAATATTATCTATATTTTATACTAAATCTGCTTAGGTACTTATATGTTCTGTAGCATTTAACAAATACATTAAATCCATACAGCATTTGATTCACATGCAGTCAAGGCAAAGACTCCTAGCTGGATTTAAGTAATTTAACTTCTAAAAAACAATCAACAGTTTTCTTAAAAATCATATGGGTTGAGCAAACTGCCTGTCATTCTGTCTAAACATTTACTCTCTAGCAGCAATTGCATATTATAAACAATTCAAATGCATATACTGATTTATAATTCATATAAATATTAACAAAGCGTGCTGTGATAACGACCAATACAGCCGCACATACACCAATTTCCGGCTGAGTTAGCTGGGCCGATTATCGATAGTAAGCCAATTTAACAAAAATGTACGACGTTAAGAGCTTAACATGACATCACAATTGAACAAAACTGTCAACAGAAAATTATGCTAAAATACTCCACTTTCATACCTTGTTTAAACTGGCCAACTTAGGAATCACATCACATATTACATTCAGACAGCAAAGGTAAATTACACGATATGTACTAAAAATGAGAAAACATGGTGAAGCTGGGCCAAGAAAATAAAACCTGGCCCTAGTTAAAGTAACAACTTGGGAGGCCCTCATTGTGTTGCTGGCGAGCCGATTGTTAGACCTCAATCCAGCTCCATGTATATTATTGTCTAAATAAAGTATAAACTATACTAATATGCAATATTACAGGCATGTACCATATATATTTCCATATCATTTATGCAAATTAACATTTGTTTTAGCACAATTTAGCAGTATGTTTTTATTTAACAAAAAAGTGTCCCCAATGACATCACTTTTAAATGTATCTGACATGATATAATATTTTTCACTGATTTCAAGGTCATTCATTTCTGAAAGTGTGCTTGCAATGATACTGCAATTATGCGCAGACTGAACAAGGACTCATTCGTTTTCGGCAGTGTTATTGCCAAATGTCAGACATCTTAGAGTCTGAGGTAAGGTAAGCATGAAATATTGTGGGATTAAATTTTTTCTCTGACCGTTGTTTACAAAAGAAAGCGTGGTCTTGTGGATACTTTGGTTGACTATGAATTAAAAGGATACTGATTCGAATCACAATTGTCTGAAATCTTTTTGTTTTATTCTGTGTGTTTTTTCTGTCTTGTGGGAAGTTATCCTCAATATACTTTAACCATAAACATAATGCTTACTGTAAAGATTATACATGTATTTAATTTTTTACATCAGTACAAAGTCTGAGGAAAAATGATCAATATACAGTTTAATCTCACTAGGGGTGTTTGTGGCACTGTCTGTGCTTGCTGTTTCCAGGTAAAAACATTGTAAGAAACAAGTTGCACATGCAAAACATTTTTAGTTTAAAAAAAAACACAAAAAACCAGCAAGATTCGAACCAGCAACCATATACATTTCTTTTGTAGGAATCAACAGCATAACTATTTGAGCTATCTCAGGACATGATTAATCCCAAATCAAATTCGAAATCAGCCCATCGTATTAATTTTCGTAAACCCTTAAATTTATGAATATTCACGAATGCCAATATAATGTTACCAAATAATACATAGAAGAAAAACGCATCTACAATAAAAACAGTTAAACCAGTTTTTTGACAAGAAATTGCCATTGAGAGGGGTCATAACAATAGCTCTGATTTGATACAGTTTAACCCTTTTCTGCATGTATACGTCATTTTACGCCTATACAAACCATTCACAATAATTAGCAGAATCTGAATGACTAAGGATTTATGTGTAGACTGGTTCAGCCTTAAACTATTATTACAAGTTGAATATACATTTATTAAAATCCTTTTTTCTCTTTTAAAGAAAAACAACAAAGTCAGGTGAATTTTCAAAGTTACAGATGAACTATGAAAAAAAGGGTTAAAAAAAAGCTGGTTAAATAGTTTCTTTAAATCATGATTAGCCAAACATACTTTCAGTTTAAAAATCAAACTTGAAAAAAAAACTAAATTGTACCTACAATGTTTTAAATGAACATGTAAGTATAATGACACAGCATTCAACTATATAATGCTGTAACATCGATCTATATATCATTTATAATTGCATAAATCACAACAATAAAATACATATTTAGCAGCAACCATAACATCAGAATAATACAATAACAAAACAAACAAAAATTGTCAAACAATAAGATAACAAAAAATATTATATAAAAATCTGTCAAAATTTAAAATAACAATAACATTGTTTAATGTGTTCTGTACTTTAAAAGTCTTATAAATGTATGAAATAATATTATGCAATACGAAAAATAGCCTGAATTATCTATGAATCATTAACTTTAAGAAGACATGGGCATGCAAATCTTGAGGAGGACCTAGTTCTGTTGCATATCAGCAAAGCAAACAGACACATAGTTTGAGTATTAAAGAAACACTTTACCCAAGACTACTGAAAGGACATAAATCGCACATAAATCACAGATAATTCAATCATTTGTGTCAACATCTTGGTTAAAGATTATAAACCATTGAGACTGAGCCCCAGACAACTCTCAAGTGTCTGATTGGTCAGATATACAGAATGCAGCCAATCAGATAAAAGAGTATTGTCCCCTACTAAAACTCAAAGGATGTATAACCTCTAACTATATATATATCTGCAAACCTTTTAAAGTGATTTACCATTTTGGGGTCACAATGATCTTGTCCTTCCGTAAACACACTGTCATTAAACACATTACATAAATACTTATAACGGTGCTTTAGTCACACCCAATCCCAGTCATCTTAAGCAAGGACTGACTTCATTAAAATGAAATTTTCAACACAAAAAACAACAACAAAACTATTTTTAGTTCTAGTCTCATGAAAAACTCCATTATATAAATATTATTTGTACTAACTTGGTTGCTTGTATCAAGCATGGTTTATAAATAAAGAAAATAAAAATACTAACAATTTAAATTGGTTTGAAAAAAAAGTTAAAAATTAAGATTTTTGCTTTTCCACTATATGAACAACTGTTACTTAATAGACTTTGAAAACAGAACAATATCTACTTGAAATTTTCTCAAAAATATAACAAAAAGTTTAAAAGCATCCTCTAGCTCAAGGTTGAATGATTTGTGATAAGTCTAGGATTTAAACCCCGGACCTTGACGTTCAAGATCTTAACTATTAGACTATGGATGCCCACTCATTTTAAAAGGTCTTGTACATTCAGAATAAGACAGTAAGCTACAAGAGATGGACAATAAACATTAGAAAGAATGATGCCAACTTAAAACAGTAGATAAATATGTCAATTAAGAAAGATTAATTATATGCTAGAATGATACGCAAATTTTGCGAATTGTCGATTCAAACTTTAGTGAAGACATCCTGTTCATACAATTAGTTACCGGTATGTAACTTTTCAAAGTTGTACTCATAGTTTTTCAGGAACATGAGTTGTACGCCACATTTCTCAAAATAGTCCGGTCCTATGAGGTTCTTCAATCGTGCCTGTAAAGTTAATCACATATATGTATAGGAAGGTTATTTCGAAAAAATGTTATTCATGTAGCAGAAACAAAAATTATTTTTTCATAAAGTGTAATGTAAAATACACACATAACAGATACAAATATTTAGCTTACGATATTTTGTATGTTAAGAGGAGCTGAAATTTTACTATATCTAAATTTTACAATTTTATTCTGCTACAAGTAAGAGACTCTTACCGCCACCCGGCCATGGGCGGCCCTAGGTAATTGTAATTTAAACTAGTAAAAACTAATCTGAAACATGACTTAAAGATTTTAAAGCAACCATTGAAGTTCTCTGTTCTACATCTTTTTACACATAGAACTTTAGAAAATTTGACTTCCAAAATAAGAGTATATATGGCTTACTTCGTGGCAAGAAAGGATATAACAGATATGATTTTGGATAATAAAATGCATGCAGTATTTTTAGGTAAGAAATAAATAAATAATTCTGGAAGCAGCAATACCTTCAATTTTTTATTTACATGTTATACATACCTCAAGTGTTTGGTCATCTTTTTCTAGGCCTAAAGTCTCATGGGCAGCTGTGAAGAGGTCTATTCCCATAACTTTTGTACAGTAACTGTAACAAAAGCATACCCAATTAATTCTAAGAGCACTTTAAACTATTTTACATAGAAGCTTGTGCAGTGGTTTCAATAATTTACAAATAATCAATATACTTTTGTTTCTTGATTTGAATTCATAGTCATTATCCATTAAGGAAATCATGTATGTTGATAAACTTACAACATGCAAATACGTCATAGGTTGTAAAGTTAAGTAAAATGGAATTTGCCCCAATTTTGGTGAAGCCGAAATACCAACCTCCATTGTTTAAAGTAATTAATTTTTCCAGTATGTTATCAACATGTTACACAATAATCCACATTACTAAGTTTTTTTATTACATCATGTATGTTTGTTTATTGGGTTGATTGTCCCGCAAACGGTATTTCGGATATCTGGAGACAGTGTCCACTTGCATGATACCACACGCAGTCACATTATCCTAACATCGGGTCAACCAGTCATGAAACTATCCTTATATTTGCTTGAATGTTAGCAAGGGAGCTATACCACTACCATTTTTTACGACTTTGGTATGTCACGGCCCAGGTTCGAACCAGGGGCCTCTAGTGCCTGGAGCCGATGCTCTACCGATTGCGCCACAAGGTCTGGTGCTTACATCATGTAACTTACCACATCCAAGGGAAGCTTACCCAGTGAAAATGTTGTTTTACTCAGTGAATACACAATAGGAACTTATCAGGTAATTCTGTTCTCAGGACAATCATCCCTCGGATGTATCTGGTGCAATGATACTTACTGAAATCACGATCATTTTGTTTGTCAGAAGTCAGAAGAAGAATGTGCCTAAAATGTTGTTCGCACAAAACAATAGCATCGTTTGACAGCTGTATGTCTGCTGTACTGAGTAAATTAAAATTGGATCATTTAAATTTGAAGCCGCCACAAATTAAAGTTTTAGAGGAATCGTACTATAGTTGTCATCTTTGTTTTGACGTCTGTCACAAAAGTAGTCCTATCAGGGCTGGAAAATTTTTCTTTTTCATGACTAGTCCCGGACTAGTAACCAGGACAAAGATGACTTGTCCGAAAATGTGCATCATTTTCAATAAATGGACACTAATTTGTCATATACTCGTATATACATAACTAACAAACAAGGTATAAACAAGTTTTTGTTTTATTTTTGTCTGTAAAACAGCATATAATCTAACACAAAAGTAAAGAATAAATAAGTTACAACTGATTAAATAGCTCTTGCAATGTCCTGATTTTATAAAGAAAATACATTACGTGTACATTGTTTTTGTAACAATGTCAAATTTTAATCATCCTGACCCTGACACGTAAATGTTGGGCCAATACACTTGTACACTTTATGGTACTCACTTATACAACTACTTTGTCTCCATAACATATTTACAGTATTCTGACATTACACCATGGTAAGGCAAATTTCATCGGTTGCATCCTGCTTCAGTGTCTCTGCTATTGCAGCAATGAACTCATGGGCACCATGATTGTTATCATAGTTGTCTCCAATATTTACACCATTCTTCTTCATCAGGGAACAAAGAAAAGACATGTCACTGAATGGTCTGTTCTGCAATGCGATTGAATATGCACAGTTGAATAGCATTCTCATTTTTTCTTGCTCCTTTTCACCAAGATTTAATATTGCCTTTAATATTGGCGATTCTTTAGCTGGCGTTCCAGGCACTGATTGACCCATCAACACATCATCCTGGTCATGTAGGTACTGGGTAGCACATTTCTTGTGAGGGTCACTATTCTCGTGGGAGCGAATTGATTCTATTCTGAAGTTGTTTGACCCAGTCACAAACACAGGGATGGTATTGGGAAACTTAGCTGATGTAGCTAACTTCGGATACTTTGAACAAATCCTACAGAACATCAAGTCTTCCTCTTCTTTATACAAAAGCCATGAAAAATCTGCAAGCCACTTATCCAAAAAAAAAATTCTCTCGCTTGTCCTCGTATTTCTGATCCTTTGATATTGTTTTGCTATCAAGTTTTGCTGACTTAATTTTCGTTGGAGTGTTAGGGCATTCTTCAAGTCGCCGTTTACTTCCGCCAGTTTGTGACTTTGATTGTTGATTTTCATTCAAAGTGTAAGAGTTCGTGTTTCCAAATGTAAAATATTTCAAGAGTGACATGGCTGCATATTTTACTACTGCGTTGTGCACAGACTTGATGATGGATTAAAATTAAAATCATCTTCAATCTCGTACCAAGATATACCTTATACCCACCTTAATTGGCATCGAGTATTGTTTAATTGGGCTATTGTATTCAGATATGACAATGAAAGTAAAGATCATCAAACTGAGACTTACCTGGCTCTAATCCCTTTACTCTTCGCGTGCCGAGTTTAAAAAGTTCGCGAATCAATTATCACTTATCACATGTACTTCAATATGCAGTATTAATGCCATTATTTGTCACCTACACATTGATTGGCCGATCATGTTAAGCGTTGATGTATCGAGCGTCGTGATTGGCTGTTTTCGGATGCGTTTGAATTGTCTATGCGAAGCCATTATGTGGTGTTGAAAAAACGCCCCAGGCGATAGCTTGATTGGTTGCATCGCTAATTAGGTACCGCTGTGTATTGTCACTTGTACGGCCGTCTATTTAATGACTAGCCCGGGACTAATTTAATGACCAATGGTCAGTAGCCCGAAACTACATGTTGACTAGTCCGGGACGTCGGGCTAGCGTATTTTTCCAGCCCTGCCTATTTAAGGAAATGGCCTAGGTGGTCCAACTACCTACATACATCCGAGAGATGATTCGTGAATTATCTGAGGTGTTCCGATTGAGTGAATAGGATCTATGATGGAGCATCAGCAGTATGCTCCACCAATCAAAATGTGTTTTCCTTATTTAGATCAAATAATAAATATCCTTATTGTGACAATGCAAGTTAAAAAGAGTAGTTGTAGTTACTATTGAAGATGCTCAATCTGCCTCAACATCAACGTCTCAGGGTTCTGGGTCCCTGTTGAACAGAAAAAAAAAATCTCCAATTATCCATCGCCATGTTAATATTTGAACAAATACCAGCTTCTTGGTTATCTGCATCCAACTTCATGCATAGCTGACAAAATGAGCTGAAAAACACTCAGAAGCAGAAAGCTTAAATCCTGATCAGACAGTTCCTCGCAGGAACTAAGCAGCCGGTAACTGTTTAACATATATGTATTTAACATCTATCTAAATCGAAACTACATTTTAAAATTCTATAGTGAATTAAAAGTTCAACAAATTTACAATTTTCTCAACAGAAGAAAGTTGAGGGATTTTTCAAATCAGGAATCCTCAGCAGGAGAAGGTAAAATCCTTGAAAAATTGGTTGGGAAGGAAAACAATTTATTATATATTTTCAAGATGTTCAAGTCAAACATAATTATGTTTGTTTTGTGTAGTTAGTTTAAACATTTGTTTTTAAAAAGCAAAGACTTTGGTAATGGGTGTTGAATTTCATTATTTCTAAAAAATGGGGACTGTTCATAAAGTTGATGAATTGGCAATTTTCCAGAATGTCCACTAGAATTTCTCTACCATAAATGATTATTCAGTTTATCATTGGTTTAAGCTGACCCATGTGTTTATGCACAAGGCATTATGGGTAATTGCAAATAAACAATCATTACAATGGAGAATAAACTAGTTAACGGTAGTAATTTTGACCAAATAGTTAACAAGGGCCATGATGGCCTATAACTGCTTGAAGACATAGGCTTCTAGTATCTGGTTTCAAGTGTTTAATAGTTATTTACTGTAGAAATCTTTGGTGAAGATTGGGCCATAATTAAAAAAGGGTTTTTCTAAGACTTGACCTAGTGACCTAGTTTTTGTCCCAACATGAACCAGTTACAAACTTACCGAATTTCTTGCAGACAAGTATTGTGGTCAAGTTTGGGAAAGGTTCGGCGATGACTGTGGCCTCTAGCATGTTCACAAGGCTTTAATGAGATGTGACCTTGCGCCCTATCTTTTGACCCCACATGACCCAGTTATGAACTCATCCAAGATTTCATGCAGACAAACATTCTTGCCAAGTTTTGTGAAGATTGGGCCACAAATGTAGCCTCTAATGAGTTCAGAAGATTTTTCTAAAATTTTACCTAATGACCTACTTCTTAACCCCATGTGACCCAGTTACAACTAATCCAAGATTTCATGCAGAAAAACAATCTGGTCAAGTTTAGTGAAGGTTGTTCTATGATTATTTTGACCTAGTGGCCTACTTTTTGACCCCACTTTACCCAGTTACATTTTAATATATAAAATATAGCAGGTTGGTGCTTTAGAACTTGTTTACCCTTGCCTTCTACCTTGTGGTATCTGGACCTCGCCACATACCACAAGGTAAAAGGAGAGGGTAAATAAAACCAAAGTCATCGCCTAAGAACCTTTAATAATAAATATATATTAACAATCCATTTTGAATACATGAAGTTTTTTAAAAATGTGTAATATGTAAATGATATGTGTAATATGTAACTGATAAGTGTAATGTGTAACTGATAAGTGTAATGTGTAACTGATATGTGTAATATGTAACTGATATGTGTAATGTGTAACTGATATGTGTAATATGTAACTGATAAGTGTAATGTGTAACTGATAATTGTAATGTGTAACTGATATGTGTAATATGTAACTGATAAGTGTAATATGTAACTGATAAGTGTAATGTGTATTTGATAAGTGTAATGTGTAACTTATTAGTGTAATGTGTTACTGATAAGTGTAATGTGTTACTGATAAGTGTAATGTGTTACTGATAAGTGTAATGTGTAACTTATTAGTGTAATGTGTTACTGATAAGTGTAATATGTAACTGATAAGTGTAATGTGTAACTGATATGTGTAATATGTAACTGATAAGTGTAATATGTAACTGATAACTGTAATATGTAACTAATAAGTGTAATGTGTAACTGATATGTGTAATGTGTAACTGATAAGTGTAATGTGTTACTGATAAGTGTAATATGTAACTGATAAGTGTAATGTGTAACTGATATGTGTAATATGTAACTGATAAGTGTAATATGTAACTGATAACTGTAATATGTAACTAATAAGTGTAATATGTAACTAATAATTGTAATGTGTAACTAATAAGTGTAATGTGTAACTGATATGTGTAATGTGTAACTGATAAGTGTAATGTGTAACTGATAAGTGTAATGTGTAACTGATATGTGTAATATGTAACTGATATGTGTAATATGTAACTGATATGTGTAATATGTAACTGATATGTGTAATATGTAACTAGTATGTGTAATGTGTAACTGATATGTGTAATATGTAACTGATATGTGTAATAAATAACTGATATGAGTAACTGATATGTGTTATATATAACTGATATGTGTAATATGTAACTGATAAGTGTAATATGTGAATGATATATGTCATGTGTGACTGATATGTGTAATATGTAACTGATATGTGTAATGTGTAACTGATATGTGTAATATGTAACTGATATGTGTAATGTGTAACTGATAAGTGTAATAAATAACTGATATGAGTAACTGATATGTGTTATATATAACTGATATGTGTAATATGTAACTGATAAGTGTAATATGTGAATGATATATGTCATGTGTGACTGATATGTGTAATATGTAACTGATATGTGTAATTGTAACTGAGATGTGTAATATGTAACTGATATGTGTAATGTGTAATTGATAAGAGTAATATATAACTATACATACTGTTCATGATTTCTTTTTTTTCATCTTCATCACCCTGTAACAAAAAATATCTTTTGAAAGTATATAAAAAGCATTATACAATATGGCTACTGCTAGTCACTGTAGTGTTTCCCTTGGCAACCTCTCAAAGTTTCTTACAGATATGAGGTCCTTGTATTTACAGTAATGTCCACTCATAGCATGCATCCACTCAGAATCTTACTGTCAAATAGGAGCCCCTTGTGAAACATTTATTAATAATGTATACCTAATATTAGTTATTTGACAAATTATCCTATGGATTAAGTGGAACAATTTCTTGTCAAGCAAGGAATAGTTAAACTTTGTTTGGTTGTCTGCTTGTCTCTGAATGGTACATGTAACATTATGTTCACTGCTACAACAGTGAAAATAAAAATTTCAATTTTTTTAAAAAAAAAGTTAAATAAATTGAAATATAAGCAATAGAAACATTAGACAATTTCAAAATAATCTATACTAATCCTTACTGTGATACGGCCAGTCATTGTTCGTACAATCATCTGCATAACATTGAAGGCCTCACTGGCTGTCTGACTCTGTATAGCTTTGATGGTCGTGTCAAACTCCTCCTTCTGGTTGGAGCCAGGTTCCCGAATATACATTGTAACCTGTGACAAAGAAACCATTGTGGCATTTGGATCATAATGACGTGGAGTTACCGACCGAACAGTGATGTTTTTGATTGTCTTATCAAATCTTTTCTTCGGTGGTGTTTTGAAGGTATCTGCCATGATATTGCCCACACCTTCTAGCTTACCATCATACTTCTTAGGGCTGGCTCCTTTTAAATCTTTACGGGGTCCGTCTTTATTTGGCCCCTTGCCAACTGCCCCGTGCACCTTGTCATCCTCTTCCCGTACCATGGATAAGGTATCTAGCAGGTCGTCCATGTTGAATTTTCTATCCCCAGCAGCTCCTTCATCAGCCTCTTGTTTCACTGCCTTTTTGATGACTTTCTTACTAGGAGCCTTTTCCTCAGGACTGATAATTGAAGTAGGCTGGAACAGTGTAAGTAAATGAATACAACAGTTGAATCATGAAAAAAAGTTTTGTTTTCATTTATCGATCTACAATAGAATCATTTACATTCTTTTGCATAATTTTATAGTATTCTTTAATATACATGCTAAAAACTATTATTTTAGGAGTTTTTATTTACTGTGATGTTCATTTTACTCAGCAGAAGTTAATATAAAAAGCATCACTAGATCTCAAATAGTTTTTATGAAAATGTTCATTGTCAAAATCAGTTTCTGCTTTTGAAACCTAAATGGTTTTCATGACATCACTGTTCTAAAATTTTAAATATCTATACCTTCAGTTTAAATCCCATTTACGGGAAAAGACATTCATTTATCTATTTTCAGTTTAGTGGTATGATGAAAAGTTAACTGGCATGTGATGCTCAAGAAATGGCAATAACCTGCAAAGTTTCTTGCTATTATATTTATTTGACATCATAATATATAAATGTTGATACATGTGATACATAAGAAATATGGTGAATTCCTTAAAACCTTTCATGAAAATTTGATATCTTTTATTATAAAAACTGTTTATTATATGGTGTTAACAAGGTGGAAAAACACAGTCTGCCTTCACAAATAATTTCTGAACTTTTTATACATATTTAATAAGAATTCTGACCCAAATGTAGGGGCCAAACAAACAAAAGCAAACTGTACACTGCTGTAAATGAGATGAGAGCACAATAAAGCTTTCTGTTCTTTCTTACTGGTGTGTCATCTGCATCCTTGAAGAAAGCATGTTTCAGAATGTCTTTTGCAGTTGGACGCATCATGGGATCTTTTTGTAAAATAGATGTCAGTAACTCTGTGAGCTCAGGTGGGTAGTCAGTGGGCATTTTTGGTAGCTAAAAAGATAAAAAAATGAAACTCTATCTATATGTTTGCTTTGTTTTTTGTTACATTGCACCAACACAATTATAGTCATATTAGCGATGTCCATCAAATTATTGGTTGAGGAAGACCCCAGACATATGCCTGGGTAAAACCACCGGTGCACCACAGGTTAGCTGGAAAACCTCACCACATGAAATTTCTAGCCCCAACTAGGACTTGAACCAATGCGGTGAGGGGCTGAGGAGTTACTAGTCAGCGACTCTAATTGCTCGGCCACGGGCGCCTCCATGTATGAATGCCTCGCAATTTAAACGCCTATGGGCAAAAGTTAACAACATGTATGCTTAGTGTTTTGTTTTATTTGAAAAATACATCAAACTAGAAAAGTTATGGTCAATATGGCAAAATCCTGGACAAATGGTGTCAGATGACCCTGAGTTAAATGTCTGTGTAGAATCACCAATGCAACACTGGCCCGCTGAAGGATTTCCACACATGAAACATAAAACACCTCTTTGACTTTGACTCTATCCCAAACAGTGAGAGGCTGGGGATTATAGATCAGGGATCCAGCCATGCATGTACAATGGTCTACTGGCATGCTGTGTAATATCAGTATAACCAGATATTGCATCTATCTTATGACAAATATCAAGAACAATAAATGCAAAAACAACTATGTAAAAGAGTGCCAAAGTGCCACAAAATATGCCCATTGAAAATTTTGGTAAATGGTTGAAAAGTTTGACAGAGAGATATTATAGACATCAACGATTCCACAAACATTTATGAAGATCAACAAACAACTATTTCACGACGGTCAGAGACCAATTTAGCAATTTTTGAAAAAATTAAGAGCCATAACTATGAAAAGTGAAGGGCGATTTGGCTGGTTATCGAGATATTATGCCCATAAACATTTTCTCCAAGTTTTGTGAAGACTGGACAATAACTGTTTGAGTTAGAGAGCAGATAAGGCGAATTTGCCATTTTTGTATAAAGGGTCATAACTCTGAAGTGGCTGAAGTGATTTGGCTGGTTATTGAACTTGGCCGAGATATTATGCCCATAAACATTTTTTTCAGTTTCATGAAGATCGGACAATGACTGTTTGGGCTAGAGAGCAGATATTGCTGTGGACGCCACCGCCCACCCGCCACCTGCCCGCCATGGGTATTCCTATATCAACCGCCTGGGACGGGCGTATCAATAACTGGAAAATCATTAATATCAAATGCTTCAACCTCAGACCTACTCAACAAAAAGTATAAATATTAATTTAAGTAGTATAAAGCTGGCATGTGACAGTCGGCCTGTATGAAATACAAGCAACAATCTTTCCTCTCTTTTTAGGAATTTGGGTATAATATCTCCATGAACTCATACTTAACTTTCAGTAAAGACTTTTTTTGAATCCTGCTTAAATTGTTAGTCAGAACAGAAACAAATCACTCCAAATGTTCATTCTTTCTAAAACTGTTACAACAATTACAATAGGTTGACAAATGAACCATTATTTTTTTGTTTGTTTTTATTTTTTAGCAATTATGTCCTTATGCTTTTTATTTAGGTAAATTTAACTAGTCTACTGATTTTCATGGTGTAATAAAAAACTATTGTAATGTATTCAAGTAAAAATAATTCGTGTTAAAATCAAGTAGAAACTCCAATATGTTGAATGATGTTCAATTTGTGTATTGTAATGTATTCAAGTGAAAATAGCTATTTATCTGTTACACCAACTCCTCATATCCTGATTATATTATGCTTACTAAAAAGCACAAACATAAACACTTGTTGCAAAAAAAACTGTATTTTTTTTTAAATAGAGTTAACTTCCCCTACTCTTTATGACCAATTCTGAGTAGAGTTAACTCCCCCTACTCTCCATGACCAATTGTGAATAGAGTTAACTCCCCTTAATCTCCATGATCAATTCTGAATAGAGTTAACTCCCCGACTCTCCATGACCAATTCTGAAAAGAGTTAACACCCGCTACTCTCCATGACCAATTCTGAATAGAGTTAACTCCCTTTACTCTCCTTGACCAATTCTGAATAGAGTTACCTCCCCCTACAGAGGTCTCCACAGGTGATTTTGGAAAAAAGGCAACAATGCCTCTCCATGGGTTATTTTAAAATAAAGGTAACCCCACCTTCCAAATTTAAAATAAAAGTAACTTATTACCTCCATGAACAATTTTATAATGTAGACAACTTCTTCTTTCTGGGCACAAATTTAAATAAAAGTAACTTTTCCATCTTTATTAGGGATTTTGGATAAAGGTGACTTGTACCCTTCATAAACAATTTTTAAATAGACATAACTCTTACCCCTCCATGAACGATTTTGAAAACGAGCTGGTGCATCAACATTGCATCAAATGGGCGTTCCAGGGTTGCAAGCTCAAACACTATCACACCAAGTGCCCAGATGTCACTCTGCAAAAAAAAATGCGCACAGTAATATAAAAAAAAAAAATTTGACAAGGGCCTACATCAGTTACTCCGTTTCACCATTACACTTTAAAAGACGAAACTAGCAAAGTCAGATAAATATTTATAATTCTTCTCACAATATCATGTTTGGGATGTTAAGAAAAAACATTTATTCATCTTAACGGTTAAAAAAACAACAAGAGACTGTCGAAGATGGGTGATGCTCCCCGAATGCTCCCCGAATGGGTATTTTGTAAAAAAAATGGTTTGTTGTATAACTATGAAGGTGAATTTTGTAAATGGAGTAGTGTTATAAAATCAGACCTAATCAAACCTGTCCCTATGAAGGTTGAAGGGAATGGCTGTTTCAACCACTGAGTTAACTTGGGGAACAATGGAACTGGTCATACTAACAATGGCAAAGAATTCAAGAAATACAATTCATTGTGTATTGTATTTAATAAGGTAGACTGATAGACTAAAAATTGTATTGGCTGGACACGATTTTGCTTCAAGGTCACAGTGTGACCTTGATCTTTAAGGTAGCGACCAAAATTTAGCGCGTGACAATTTGTCTTGATATCATGACCATTTCTGTGCAATAATTTTCAAATGTAAACGCAAATAACAAAGTCATGGGCCGGACATGATTTTGTTTCAAGGTCACACTGTGATAGTTTAGACATATATATAAAATTGGAATCTTTATAATATACATAAACTTTATGTAAATTCTGGAAACTTTCTAGGATGAACCCCCCACTTTAAGAACAAGATCAAGCAGGCTAATTTCATTAAAAGTATTTTTTCAAGAAAAGTGGTCTTAATAGAAGGATGATTTCAATTCCAGAAATTAAGGCACGTCTAAGCAGACTTGCCAGCATAACAGCACGGCATTCGAACATTGAGGTCATTTGTCAAAGTAACCTGGAATGAATTTCAAATAAAAAAGTTATTCCTTAGCTTTCTAAACATGCATTTATATGACTTTGGCAAATAGTGTAGATCCATATCAGCCAGCCAACAGTATTTCTATTATCTAGAGACAGTGCCCACTTGAAGCAGTTATAGTGCTGCCTTCACTGTGTATAGCATGTTGTGAACACCTGGCATGATACCATACCAAGTCTTATTATACTGTCATTGGGCCAACCAGTTGTGGAACTACCCTAATTTTTGATTGAACGTTAGCAAGGAAGCTATACCACTACTATTTTTTATGACTTTGGTTTGTCACGGCCAGGGTTCAAACCTGGAACCTCCTGCACATGGAGCCGATGCTCTACTGAGTGCGATACCAGGTCCATTGTCAAAGGGATGCTGGAATGCTAAAAGAATTGCTGGCATGTAACCTTACAAAAACCTAATTCTTTATCAATGGTGCATGGAATTAGCTTGTTTCCTGTTTATCAGTCAATCAGTCTACAACTTTGTGCCTTACAAGTAAAGAAATATATTCAAGTCACAAATTCCTTTCATCGTTATTTTGGTTATCCTTTGTGTCAACTGACAAAAGCTAGTCTTCAGCATTTAAAAGAACAAAAGCACATTGAATGATAAATGTGGAAAAAAATGCTTAAATATAAACATTCATTTTTATCATGAGACAACTGATTTGTTAATTAAGGTCCTATGATACATTAATGTTGTGTCTTACTATTTGACATTCTACCCTCTTAAGAATCATATCAAATAAAACTGGTTTCCTACCTTGAAATCATATGGTTTGCACGAGAAGATTTCAGGTGACATGTAATATGGGCTTCCACAGAATGTCACAGCTTTGGCACTGGGTCGCTCAAGCACTCTGAAAATAGGTTTATAAAAAGAATACAAAAATTCATTTAAACCTTAGTAGAGTATCCATATTTTTTGGCCAACAGAACAGTCTTCATGAAAGAAATTTAAAAACACTGGACCTTTGGTCCACCAAGCTGGTAATATTTACTGGACCAGACCAAATTGTACTGGATCAGCACGATTATGGCATTGTGACAACAAAGTTTGGTAAGCTAACCGAGGTGTTATGAATGGTTGGGTTCTGTAAAAGGCTGAAAAGTGCTGTTTAGTTTAGTTTAGTATATATATTTTCATTTTCATAATTCAGAATTTTGAAAATGATGTGGCTTAAATTTCTGGTGAACAAGTCGGTCCATTTAACTTATAACATTTAGTGAACTGACAGAGATTTTGTGGGTTCGGGTCATGGTCCATCGGGTTGTGTTTTTTCTACAACTGACACAGAACACAAGCTTTCAGAAAAAAATTATATATATATATATATATATATATATATATGTATATGTTATATATATATACACTTAATGTTGTTATGCTATAAAATAATAGACAGCATTGACAAAGTGGAAAATATTAGCTTAACAAAGACTAACATGACTGCTAGCATAAGATCAAAGGAGTCTGGCCCTAGTTTACACAATGCATGTCACATACCAGTAGTTTTAACTAACATTATTAAATAACTATACATTATTAGCCCTAAAAAAGCACCTGCCATGTTTAATAACATGACAGCCTGCTTTAAAACAGTGCCAATATCAAATTCACTTTTTCAGCCCTGGGCCGAAAAGTGATAGTGATATAAAGCCTGCATTTGAAGTGATTTGATTGGCTAATAAGGCAGGGCCAAAAATTTATATAGATTTCAGCAAGAAGCTCTGGCAAATGGAGGCTATTTTGTTTTAACTTGGTCTATGTGTAAACGTCGACAGGTTACATAAATTTATGAAACAAATTATTCTCAGTGGCATGATACCACACCCAGTCACATTATCCTGAAACCAAGCCAACCAGTCGTTGAACTACCCTTATATTTGCTATAGCGTTAGCAAGGGAGTTATACCACTACCATTTTTAATGACTTTGGTATGTTGCGGCCCGGGATCAAACCCATTGCTCTACCCATTGCGCCACCAGGTCCAGTCACATCAAATGTGGGAAGTGAAGCATAATACCACACTTGTCATCATAAATATGTATTTCCTATTTAATATAGAAAACTGTTCAGTGGAGCTCAGATAGGAAATATTTGTTTGTAATGACGAGTGGGGTGTTAATCTTCATGGTTAACCTTGATGTAGGGCATCGAAAATAAGCATTTCACAGGATATTTTCTGATAACAATAATTTATATTGTTGTCTGAGAAAAAAGATCTGGTCCAAACTTTCGGATACCAACTTTAATATATACACAGCCAGTTGGACCACCTCGAATAATTCACGAATCATCTCTCGGATGTATGATGAGAAAAGCCCGCATATATAAACATGTTGGTGACTACGAAGTAATAAAAACAACAAAGATAAAGGTTTTGATATCGCTACTGAAAATGCAGTAACAATTGTATCCCTAACGAGAGGTGAACAGTTAAATTGATAAATTAAGTTTATAGGACGAAATCATTCTATACACTACACCTGTCACTTTTTTGAAGAACATTTTTTGTGGCCTATTCTTCCTCTGGCAAACAAAACGATCGTGATTCTGTAAGTATCATTGCACCAGACACATCCAAGGGATGACTGTCCAGAGGACGGAATTACCCAAAGAGTTACGAATGATATATAGTAAGCTAGGTGTAAAGAGGACAGTAGGACTGATACATACTTTGCTAATCCCATATCTCCGAGCCTGGTATCGTAGGATTCTGTCAAGAAGATGTTGGGTGTCTTGATGTCTCTGTGCATAATGTTGTTGCCATGAAGGTACTGGGAACAGGAATTGATGCATTGAAACAAACATCAGTCTAATACTTGAAGAAGAAAATAGTTTAATTAATGAACAGGAGAAGCCAGAGTCAACCTTGATTCTTAAGTGTCATAAATGCTTCAAAGACAACACTGATAAAACAAACAAACATCTCTTATCAAATGTTCATAATATTATAGTAACAGAGGGAATGCCAAAGAATTTTAAATCTTTGTATAAGACTATATAGATTACCACTGGACATGTTCAAGGGCCAATATATTGCTTAAAACAATTAAAAAAGGATAAATACTGTTTTTGTGTATTTTAACTCTTAACCTAACAACCCTTAGCATACATGTGAACTCTCTAGCTTTTAGCGGGAGACTACCTCTTTTAAGGTTAAAAATTATTTCAAAATGAGGCGCATTAAATCATTTCTGACATCTCCCTACTTGGAAACAGATAACTTCCTTCTTTGTTAGTATGAAAATAACAAATCTCCCACTTTGCAAGTTAGAGTGTCCCACTTTGGCCTTAGAAATAGTTCACATAAATGCCTTAGCTTGCTAAGCAAGTATTTAGAAGACTTAGACAGATAGTGTATATCCAGATCAGTCAGCTAACTGCTGGGAGCTGTCTGATAAGGATTTACCCTATGTGCTGTAGAGTCCTTAGCAGTATGGCTTTGGATCCTGTGATAACATTTTTAGAATTTAGTATAGGTTATTAACAAAAGTAGCAGTGTAAGAAGTTAGTACACGATCAGGCGTAGGCAAATGATGTTGATCCATAAATCTGCTTTTTGCAGGCTCTGCTTGTTCTGTTTGTTTGGTTTATCGTCCCACCAACAGTATTTCAGTTATCTGGAGATGGTGTCCACTTGAAGCAGATATAGTGCTGCCTTCACTGTGTATAGCATGCCGTGAAATCCTGGCACACATACCACACACAGTCGCATTATCCTGACACTGGGCCAATCAGTCGTGGAACTACCCTTATATTTGCTAAAGCATTAGCAAGGGAGCTATACCACTACCATTTTTAACGACTTTTGAATGTCGTGGCCCGGGATCGAACCGAGGCCTCCCATACCCATTAGAGCCGACGCTCTACGGATTGCGCTATCAGGTCTGGTTGTGTTTGTTCTAGATCTTCACTCTTAAGTGCTTTGTCTTTAGCAATATATTAGTTACAATTACATCAAGTTATAAACAAGTCACTTAGAATTAAGTCTGGGGTATTTATAAATAAAGCAAGAAAAGAGTTAAAGGTGATTTCTGACGGTCTGCATATATATCCAACATATGTAATAATATATGACCCCTATTTTGAGTATTTGTGCATAATTGCTGCAGAAGTTCATACTTTAGCGTAAGCCAAGACAATAATGAACACTACCTCCATTGTAAGAGAGTATAACTCTTTGATGTGTTTTTGTTTTGCTTTTGAGATACCTGGTACATCACAGTGACCACTTATGATCATTACAGTGAAGTCCAGCTGTTTTGGTGAAGGAAGACCCCAGACAATTGTCTGGGTAAAACCACCAGTGCACCGCAGGTCAGCTGAAAGACCTACCCATACTCAAACAGGACTCAAACCCATGCGGTAGGAGGCTAAGCAGTCAGAGAAGTGACAATCGGGAACTCTACCACTATGCCACGGGCATCCAGCTAAACTTTTGGAAAAAAAAACTCTCTAAATGTTCATACTTTCTAAATCTATAAATTAGCACTAGTGGCATTTCTGCTTAGAACAGAATCATCTTCAAAGTGAATTACCAAAATGATGATATAACGTAGTCTGAAAACTAAGTGGTCACAGGGTTTTCTTAGTATTTAAATATCATGGCTCTGATATGTTTGTGATGAAACATCACCTTGGAGTAGTGGTAGAGTCACCGATTTGTAAATCCTCTGACTGCTTAGCCTCTCACCGCATGGGTTCAAGACCCGTTCGGGACGAAGGCCTTAATGTGAGAAGGTCTTCCAGCTGATTTGCGGTGCGCCGGTGGTTCTACCCAGACATATGTCTGGGGGGTCTTCCTCCACCAAAGAGCTGGACATTGCTCTAATGATCATATATGGTCGCTGCAATGTATTTTAGAACAAAACAAAAACAAAAGAACCATTTATATGCCAAAAGCTAGATGGAAAGTTTTCTTACTTGTAACCTTTTAGTCTCAAACAAACAGCAGAGGGGAACAAATGAGGTAAGTCAATACCTTTATTGCTTGGCCATTCGCACTGCATTGAGTTGATAAATACAAAAGACAGGGAACTAAAAGTAAAAAGTTAAATGAGGAAGCAGGTAAAAAATTTCTTAACATTTATTTAAGTGTATCAGGGTGAATGTAGCCAGGTGATATGGAGCGAATGTATAAGTGGTCCGGTTAGCTCAGTCGGAGGAGCATTCGCCCTGTTAGTGAAGGGTCCCTGATTCGAGTCCTGGATTGGCTGCACATTTTTCTCCCTATGTTACATAAGTAAACCAAATTATAAAAAAGTAAGCGATGAAAGCACAACACATGAAATAAAGTATACCTCAAGAGCCATTGAAATCTGTTTAAACCATAGCTTGAGCAATGATGTCTCCAATTTGCGCTTATTGCGTCCCTCGAGATATTGCGATAAATCGCCATTGGAACAGTATTCGGTAACGATACACAGAGCTCCATCTCTTTCGAAAGAGTCAGTGAAACTCAACAGGTAATCATGTTTCAGTGTCTTGAGAAGATTAGCCTCGCTCACTGCCAGTTCTTTTTCTTCTTGGGGTGAAGTTCGCAAATCAATCACTTTCATAGCAAACTGAAATTATACATAACTTGTTAATTATAATATGAAACAGCATAACCATCATTTTATATCTCCTCCTAACACTGGAGGTGTATGTTTCAAAGTGACCAGGACTGACTTTTCTCTTAAAGGTGGTATCCGATAGTTTGGACCAAAAATATTTTCATTAAACATCATAAAAAACCATTGTCACTTGAATAGATATCACAAAATCCTGTTTATTGATTGTCCTACACCTGTCTAACAAGTGAACCATAACGCCACAATATCATTTCAAACATAGATTTCCTATCTGAGCCATGCTGTGCGGTTAGCTATTTTTAAACTAAGAAAATTAGATGACCACTTATGTTTTTAGCTCATCCACATCATCTGCTGTGACGTCTATAAATCTATAAATAAGAACGATTGGGATTCCTGCTAAAATAGACATCGACGTCACAATGAATGATGTGGATGAGCTAAAACACTAAAACATAAGTGGTCACATAGTTTTCTTAGTTTAAAAATAGCTAACTGTGCAGCATGGCTAAGATAGGAAATACATGTTTGAAGTGACGATTGTGACATTATGGTTCACAATAAAGGTCATCAATAAACAACATTTTGCGAGATTTGTTCAGGTAACAATGGTTTACTTTGATCTTTAATGAAAATATTTTTAGTCAAAACTGTCTGATACCACCTTTAAAGCCACCCTTGGTCAATATTACTAGACAGCACTCCACATATCAATCACATGACAGAAGAATTCAGAAGAAATGGAGCTTCCCATCTCTGTGTGTATAGGTGTGTGACTCCCTCTTGCCAAATGCATGGATCAGGAATCATCTAGAAACTAGAGGAAAGTGTATTACACCTGTCAAGATTAAACAACAGTAAATATTCAATAATACTATTACTATATAAACTTGAAGCGAGCACGGTCTTCCAAGAGCTGTTTCCCAGGTAGACCAACAGTTGAAATGTAAATATTGGATTTGAGGCTTTTCTTTACATGTTTAAATTTTTCATAGCATAAGCTATGATTGTAGAAGTATTTTATGTTAGAATATAAACAGTAATGAATCTACATAAAATGTGAAAAACACTCCTGCAGTACTTTTATTGAAGGACTAGATCTATCTGCCAAGGTAAAGTTGGTAGTTGGAAAAGTACCTGTGTATAGAAAATAGAGCACATCAATTACAACTCAGTTATTAGCTAAGGTCATTAAAATATAATATGGTGATGTTTTGTCAGCACCTTTGATTTTGTATTCTAATATATCAAATATAAGCCGATATAAAATATCAAGCATTTATTTCAATGCAATTATATTTTCGTTGTGTGAACTATAAGTCAAATCAACAACAGAATATATTACTGTCAATTTTGTACCAATATTTATTCTACTTTCGTTTTCAAAATAACCCATTAAATTTAAGCATAACGTTAGAACATACTCTTAGTTCCAACAAATAACAAAATACTAAAATATTGGAGTGAATCTGTCTTATAATCATATTCTCGGCTTTTCACTACGTTATCGTAAAAAACGCTGACCCAATTACGGCCAATAAAAAGTTTGTCTACCCATCTACAAAGTACAGATGCCAATTTGTTGTCAGTTAATTAACACATCACAACCTACCTGTTTTTCATTAGTTTTCGAAGTTACTAGGTACACTTTTCCAAATGCGCCTTCCCCAAGGGTCTTAGTTAAGTCAAACTCGTCCGCCGGCATTTTTTTTATATTACTTTATAATTGTTGCCACTTGTTTACTGTCAAGTTCTTTTAAAGACTTAAAACCCAGTTGCTAAAAATAGATTGCGAAGTGTAAATTCCGGCCCACGACTATACCGGCCCCAAGTACTTTTTCTACCAGATTTCTAAAGTTTATTATACACTTGTTAATGTTTTATGTATTAATGGATAGAAGGAAGATTTATCTTTTAGAATATGTATGGATATGTGCACTGTGTTCCTATATACTACATTTAATCAAAGCGCTGGAAAGCGGTGCAAGTTTAGCCTGTAAGCGATAACAGGTGTGCAAACAATGGTCAAAATTATTCCGTGGTAAATAAAATGTACAACGCATTGGAAATAGGAAAGCAGGCAAGACTTCAGCTAAAAAAAAAAACTTCTAAAATATGGATAAAACAGCTACAACAGAGTCACTATAACATCCGATAAAACAACAACAACATTTTATTGAACATTCAATACTTTTGATTTTACATTTTAATTTTAGTCAGGTCTTAATATATGCTCGTAAATGCTACGGAATGCGACCAATATAAACTGAGTTTAAAATCAACTCCACTTGGGACATCCCCGTGATGTGAATCTAAAAATTCAGGGCGCGCCATTCTTTTCCGAACGCATGCGGTAGCTTAAAACTGAGATGATAAGATGATACTACTGACTTCTGTCATTACATGTATAACCTGTCACAGAGCCTTATAAGGCAGCGAGGCCCCGCGCGGGAGATACAGATAACTCAGGTGAACATTCGTTCTAATAACAATTTGTTATCGTTTGGACATTTTCTCTTGTCTCAAAATGATATTACAGCGCGGCGTTGTCGTTCATTCATACATCTGTTTCATGTATATATGCATTACACAATATAATTACTTGAACATCTAGTTTAAACTGAATGCAATATTTGAAGCATGCCTGGGCACAGCTGGCGCATCGAAATTTCCTTCGACATAGGTAGGGCGACTGACCGTGAGTGGTCAAGATCATGCAGGATCAATCACTCGTGCTTCCGTAATTCTGCTTTCTCATAACTTTTGATTGAAAGATTAAAAGACTGCACAAAACCAGACAATTATGTATTAGCTACAGGTGGAAAACAATGGCCCCGAGTTATACATATAACGGTCATGAAATTGCCGATTAAACTATGCATTTTTTTTTTTTATTAATATTAAAATCCAAGTTTTATTGCACCGACAAGCCGCAGCCCCGCGTAATTGAAATCCGCGACACCAAATAAGTGCATTTATAGTTGTTATTTTATTCTAAATGCAAAGAAATACATATGAATGACAAATGACTGTCCCATGGCGATAAATTGGTTATTTTATATACAATGCATTACAATGATAAAAAATTAATTTATATCATGAATTATTTTCAATTATTTCTACGATATAAAAATTGGGTAAACACATTATATGTCAACTTAAATGTTTTTTCAATATTTACAATGACAACATAAAAACAAGCAAAGGATAGCAAATGCTTAACAGCCATGTTAAATAAAAGAAAACGAAATGTCCTTTTTAATTTCAGTGTAGCTCGCCTTGCCGAGATGAAACACAGAGTGCAATTGGTTACATAGCAAAAGGATTTACGCACAATAATTGAATGATGGAATAAAGGTTTCGTTGACAGTGTTAATCTTCTTTAAACATTACGAACAGTTGCAAGGGCGTTACTTAAAGTTTATTAAGGAGGCGAACAGGTAATTTACGGACTGGGATCAATGGAGATTTTAAGGAGGTAATTTATTTGTGGTTCAGGGCTTAAAAGTATTCATTATCTTAGACATAGAAGGCAAAACATTTTACGGAATTCGATAGACGCAGTTGCTAATACTAAACTTAAAGGTATATTCGTGTGGATATAACAGGGGAAAGCATCACTTATGCGCGTGCGTTCTGCAGTGAAAAAGGGACATATTAGAAGGTAGTGAGTTCAGTTCCAGCGACTTGCCAGTGAGGACAAAGCCTTACTTAGAAGGGAAACCTACATGGCGGACATTTGTTAGAAGTAAGGAGTGATTTCCAGTTCTGTACCTAAACATTGTAATTTAATCATTTCTGTTTAATGGCTTGAAATATTTCTCAAACCCATAGCTGTCTCTTAGGCTTAAATAAGTCAGCGTAGGGTGAGGGTATGTAGGTATATACACCAGATGGACCATTATTTAACAAATGAGTATGGATGTCATTTTGATAACAAGGGGTACAGATTTTCGCCTGGTCTTACGCCAGTAGTGCTTATGAAAAGTCTGAGTAGAAGCAGTCGAGTTTATGTGTTGGTACATATCGTTTATTACATTAAAAGATTTACCATTTACATTGTTGCAAAGTAGCTTGTGCTATAAACCTGCTCTCCAAACGTATCAAACGATTGCTTATGCCTCTGATGATTTCTATGACACATGATTAGTGAAAATATGATCTGAACAAGGGCAATGTTTTCTAAACACAATTTGATTTTCATTAACGCTTAAAGCCTGGCATTTAGAACAAAAGTAAATAATTACCGGGACGGCTTAGTGTTGTTTTTGGCCTTTATTTGTTGCGTCTGTCAAACTTCCCTTGTTTATATAAATGGGAATGGTGGCACCTCCTAGCCAAGTTGATGGAATATAACCAGTATTGAGGACAGTGTTAAATAGTGCAGTATAAACATAAGAAGTACATGTTGCAATGATTTGATGTGTTCATTTAATGGTTGTAGCATATTACTCATGTGAAGATGGAATTGAGGAACCAAAGTCCAATGTCCATCAAAGGAAATACACGTAACAATCCTTATAGGATGAATTAAATATCACATAGATTATATGCACTGGAAGTTTTTTACGACCGGCACACTGCACAGGTAACATTGATCTAATCATGAATAAGGACATATGACAAAGTCCTTTGAGCATTGCAACACATAGCAAAAGGTCATAAGACACATGACAAAGGTATTCACATGCCAGCTAAATTTAAACGTACACATCTATGACGAGCCATTAAACAAAAAGAGCAAACACCTCAGTTAAACCGGTTTTACAGAGCAAGACTGGCCAGGAAATGACTTAGTTATAAGTAGTGGCAACACAACACCGCTAACTTGGTGCCATGGGGCCGGAAGTTTATACTTTGCCCCAATTCTTCTACGCAGAGTTAACGTTCTTCACTCTCATTATGTAACGAACAGACGTATAGAGACGTCTGGTCATAGAAAATGGTCATTGTCCATCATATGTAAACTGGGGAGGCAGGTTTTAACAAATACCCGATAAAGTTAACATTATCAGCGATCCAATTTCACGTACAATTGGAAAAGCAGGAAAGGGTGTATATACTATATTGATAATTTATGTCACTAAAATCACAAAGGAAAATGGCACAGTGGTACAACCTCTGAACTAGAGCTGGTAGCGCAATCGGTAAAGCACCGGCTCCAGGTACGGGAGGCCCTGGATCGATCCCGGGCCGAGACTTACCAAAGTCGTTAAAATGGTAATGCTATATCTCCCTTGCTAGCGCTCAGGCAAATATAAGGGTAGTTCCACGACTGGTTGGCCCAGTGTCCGGATAATGAGATCGGGTGTGGTATCATCAGATGTTTGCGGCATGCCACACACAGTGAATGCAGCACTATATCGGCTTATAGATAACTGAAAACTAATGTTGGTGGGACGATGGACACAAATAAACAAACAACCTCTGAAACACAAAGACACGTGGGTCATTTCCGGTTAGTCGCGTTTAAGCAAATTTTCTTTTCATTCGAATAAGAAATATGCAAATACATTATATCCACGTGATACTCAGCCGAAACTTATTAAACTCAGTAATCAGTAAAACATATCGAATAACTATGCAATCACTTATGCTTGATGGCGGAGGACATGATACTGCTGTAGATTTCCTATCAAAGGTTTTCTTTGTCTTACCTGTTATTGACAAAGTGTTATCGGCTTTTGTTTGTTTTGCTCTTGCACGTTACTGCGACCAAGTTAGATAGATACGAACACATATATCTGCTTAACAAGTTTATTACACGCTTTGTATAAAAATTCCATATACCTGTATATATATATATATATATATATATATATAGAGAGAGAGAGAGAGAGAGAGAAGAGAGAGAGAGAGAGAGAGAGAGAGAGAGAGAGAGAGAGAAAGTGAGTTCGGGGTCTGGATTAGGGTGGGAAGGGACATCTAATTTCATATGCATACATAAATGAAAGAAACGTGTTTGAAATGCAATATTTATACAGTGATATTATTCTCTAACTTCTGCAAAATTTATATTTTGAAACCGCCCTCCTCCCACCTAAGGTAAAAACATAGATCCGCCCATGTATCGGGTATAATGTGACTTGTTTACTCTTTTCGTGTTTACTGTTCTATAAACGCTAAATCACGTTGTATTTAACGAAGAGCGGCGTGGTTAATTGGACCAGGAAGTAAAATACACCATTACTTACTCTTCACCTACATACAGGAAGTTTTGTGAGAAACCGGAATGGCAGGCCACGTCGGTGGACAGTTTCAAATGAAGGGCCTTATTGGACAGGGGGCTTTCGGTAAAGTCTACCTACTGGAAGACCCAAGTGGAAACAAGGTTGTAACTTATTGAAAGTTAAGTTCAAATATCGCACTTTCGTTTTCAAGTAAAACGAAACTGAATTTTTATTGTCGTATTTTCAATAAAGCATCTGTACAAATAAAGAATCTGTACACGTTTTGAAACACTTAATGAAGTAAACTATAAAATTAAGGCAATAAACTCTTCTTTATTTAAACCTTATAATAATTATCTTAATACTGTCATATTTTCTTTGGCAACTAGAATAAGACTATGAAATTCCTGTATGATTCATTTGTGTATACCCACCTCGGCGCTTAGAAATTCGTAATGCTATACATAAAAAACGGTTGAAATATGTTAAAGCCCCTCACAACGGCTGTTCCAGGGGTGGGGTGGGGGTGTATGTGGTTATAAGAGTTCTGCTACAGGACCTCGTTGTTTTTGTATGCGGTCAGCGTTAGTCTAATCGCGGTAAATGCTGACGTTTCTACTAATATAGAAACATTATTTTAAACATTAAGAAATCTAAATAATTAATAAAATATTCAGTTATAAGCTTTAAGAGTGAAGTACAACCTCTTACATCGTTCACTTTTATTAAAATAACACAATAAATGTGATATATGTTAACTTGTAGAGAGCCTTAAAAGTCATCTCCTTTATTGGTGTGGGACCTCAAGTACTTAAAATGGCTTTGCAAGAGCTCCTGTTGTTAGCCAAGCTCGACCATCCACACATTCTGAAATACATACACGGGGTACAAGATGGCTCCAGGCTGTGCCTTTTAACGGAGTTTTGCTCTAACGGCGACATTGACGGTTATTTGGAGAGAAACAAAGGAACGAAGCTAGAAGAACAGATCCTTCTGACATGGGTGAAGCAAATCACTGAAGCCCTGGAGGTAACTTTATACGATGTATTTTGCCTTTCCTTTTGACAAATGTGTATGTTCGTATGGGTTGGCTGTCCAAACTGCTGACTGGAACTAGATCTATAACAAAAACAACAAAGCCCAAAAGGTAAATTTCCTGTTGATTTTGGATTTTAAAATCTGAAAAAGATACAATTAATGTGCAAAATATTCCACTTATTTGCCTTTAAATTACCCGGATGATGATATAACATGATCTCAAAAATAGGAGTGACGTGGTTTTGCTTCAGTATGGCTTAAATAAGAAATACATGTTTGTAATGACGATCGTGGTGTTATCCTTCACTTTTCACAAATATGTAGGATATCATAATCAGCATTTAAATGGTTGTTTGCGGGGGAAAAATGATCTAAACGGTCAGTTTTCACCTTAAAACATTTTTGTTGATTTTTAAATAGAAAACGACAAGAAACAATTATTTCGCTATGGCATGTACGAAGTTGATTCAATTTATCCTTAGAACGGGGTGTAACTCATTCAGAAGTGTCTTTAAAAACCAGGAGTTGTGTAAGTGTAATAATATAGTTTATGGTATTCAATGTCTTCTTGTTTATCCAACGGTTTTATACAAGTATGAAGGATATTCGCTTAGGTTTTTGGTTTAACCAAGTGCTTCTACAAACATTTTAATATTCCATGTGGTAGCTTCGATTCACTACCTTTACTAGGGGGTTATATGGTTGACGTTGTTTTTGTTGTTAATTGGTATACCAACTAATTATGGAGCAGAGATTGTGTTATCGTTATTTGCGTGGTTACTATTCTCGCGAATAAGCGCCCATCATTTAAGCTCACGGCATATCCGGTAACAGGACTGATTAAACTAAGTAACAATATTCGAGACCTGCGCTTTCTAATCTGCTAAATAGCCTTGTGATTTGTTTTGTCGACAGTTTCTCCACTCCGGCAACATTATCCATCGAGACCTGAAAACCGCCAATGTCTTCCTGGACGAAAACTGGGACACAAAGCTAGGGGACTTTGGAATAGCAAGGTGCGTCGCTTTGCTTCCTGGTGTTAATTTACATAAGTCTTATCACTATCTCGTAAGGAAGAATTGTATAACTTGTCCAATGTCTGTAAGAGCCTTGTACACTGACTGGAGGTTTTGAAACGCAAATGCTTGCTCCGAAAATTTGTGAGACTTTAACGAGAAAGTAAATATAGTTGAAAATTTAAGGTTACAATACAGTGGATTCATAAAAAATGGCGAGGGGTTAGGGAGTGGGTTTGCTGAGCTACCAGCGAAAATCTTGATTGCGATAACTCGGAGTACCGATATTTTAAACTTTTTTTTAATATTTTAAATATTTTGAATGAAATTTAAATGACTATTAAACTATTGTTAAATCTAGTACACATACATTGAACCCGGTTTTTCCCATCAAATATCAATAACGAATAAAGCTGACTGACAGTTAAAGGCCATAACCCACGCAACTGAATGGTTAACGACGTTCAGCTTGCTTGTTTCCCTTTTCTTAAACATTTGTTATCAAATGTAAAGACGATATATTTAACAATAGGTAAATAAGAAAGTTGCCTTTGTATTATTTCATTTTTTTATATTTTAATGCTGTAAAAATATGGTAAATTATTATAATACGTTTTACTATACAAAAATTGGATGGAAAAGTTGTATCTTGGTTTAGGGTATTATATAACCTTATATGAATTCTGGTAATAGGCACTACCTCTGCATAATACAAACCTACTATATCTTATTGCTGAATTAAAATTTACTAGACATGCTAAATTATTTTTGATGTTGCCTCTGGTAATGCTATTCACATGTAAAGTCAGAATGTTTTGTTAAAGATATATTTATCATTCAACAGTTTTTGAAACTATCACCCTTCTTCGTGTTGTCATAAACCTTAAAGCTCTTACGACAGTTTTGTTAAACTGGAATCAATTGTGTTGCCCTTCTTAGTATATGTTCTATCTTTATGATATTCTTCTCTTTGTGATCAACACCATTTGTAACAGCTAACCAGCCACTTTACGCACAAGCAAAGCAAAGGTAGAGCATTGGTCAGATAAATATGGAGATGACAAGCTTGTAGTCGAATTTGGTGGACTTCAGTTAGAACCTATAGTACTGAAGCCCATTGGATCAATGCTGAAGGTTGATGTGCGTCGCTCTGGCTAATGTAGATGTGGCTCCTTCTGGTTCTGCAGATTCCTTCCTGTCTGCCAACAATGTTAATAAGACTTATCAAGAAAACCACGCTACTTCACGTACTTGTATCTCTTGAAAAATGCATACTTGCTGAACAGACTTGAAATAATTTAGATGTGTAATCTCTTTAAAAAGTGCGATGCAAGAAAAAGTGCCCACTGTTTTACTTTTTTTATTCAATAACAGACCTGAATCTGACAATTTTGACTCTGCTATGTTCATATGTTCATATAGTAAACGAAACTTTTGCAGTTTGTTTTGCATCACGTTTAGAACGGATTCCTTTGTTTTTGCCAAACAAAATGAGAATTATGCACGATCAGTTGCTGTTCGAGATATGATGGACTAAGTAAGCCAGCATCTAGATACTGCTACAGATTTTCAAAAAGGGAAATCTTGTTGCTCGGAATTCAGGCAGACATTTATCATAAATGTCTATTGATCAAGCAAACAAACGAAATATAAATGGAGATGAGGAGCCATTCGTCTGAACGAGCTCTTCGAAGATGGATGCTAGCTAGGCCAGAAAAAGCTGATTGGTTACAAAATATAACGTAGCATCAGGAAGTTAAAAGAAAAAAGACAGCCATCACTATGAACAACCACTAACCACTCAAAAGTAGTTCTGTCTTAATTTCCAGCGTCTCACCACTATTATAGAAAGCATGAGAAATACAGTAAGTGAAGTAAATACAGAATGTTATTTATTGATACAAACGATATAGCAGATTCGTTGTTAGCAAAAGTCCTTGCAAGAAGTCCTGCGCAATGGAAAGAACAGTTAAAATAATTGGATCACATGACTCCCCTTGTTTTCCATTCAATTCATATATATTTTTATATTCCGCTAGTGTAATACAGTTTTCAATTAACGACATCATCGACGTCATCGTAATGCAGATCTCTCTAACTCTATTTCTCTAAATATTGTTGTACAATTTTCGTAAATTGGCATATTGGCGACTAAAGTCATGCGATAAAAAGAATCAGACATTCGAGGTCATTAATTACAAGTTACTTTAACATTTCCTGAACTCGTTTAAAAAAATTATTTTATTATTGTATTAAATGACAATGATTGTCAATTCCTATGCATGGATAACTGCAGACTTACAGTCACTTTTTTCTTCCAAACCACCAAGCTAAGCAACATTGTCTTTTCAAACCTGCACATAAGTCAACCCATAAATAGAATAAGAATATATAACAAAGTCCTATGGCCATTGCAACATATACCAAAATTTGAAAAGACACAGGAGACAAAGGTATTCACAATCAAGCCAAATGTAAAAGTAAGAACAAATCTGTGATGAGTCATTTAAGAAAAAGAGCAAACCCGACAGTTACCTCCATGTAGCGGTTAGTCGGCAATATGGACCGACTGGGGTGCTTAAACCGGTTTTACAGAGCTCTAATCTCGCATTTCCGAATGGGTTTCTCAAATGAAAGCACTGAAAAGAAAACCGATCTATTTGAATCAAAAATGTTCAAGCGCTGACGTTTTCTTTGATAAGTTATGACGAAAGAAGTGACGTCATTGAAAAATAGTGTTCATAGTGTTAAGAAGAGAGAGAGAGAGAGAGAGAGAGAGAGAGAGAGAGCGAGAGAGCGGTATTAATTCGATTAGAAGAACTGCGCAAAAATTGTTGATTGTAAATAAATTTACTCTCTGAATCAAGAAAAAATGACCAGAGTGCATGTGAAGATGGAATTGAGGAACCAAAGTCCAATATCCATCAAAGGAAATGCATGTAACAATTTTTAGATGATAAATTAAATGAGAACATAGATTGCAGCCGAAGCCGAATCTTATTAAGAATCTCCGTAATCTCACTGAGAATGATCGTTAAGTCATTTTTTGCCTCTCCATTGAAATGAGACAAAGCTATTATACCGCAGTAAAATCGGATTTTTTATTATGATAATGATAATGGTGGAGGTGATGATGATGATAATGATGAAGATGTTGATGGTCTATTTTTATTATTATTTATACAGCAATTGTTGTGAACGATCGCATGCTTTGTGTATTGGTTATTTATGATTTGTTGTTTGTGTTTTTCTCTCGCCTTCACCGTGCGATGCCTGTCGCACACGTTGTGGAACCGTCTCCCTCCTCTCAATATCTATACCGACAATAAAGTGACAAACATGAATCAATACACGTCTTAAAAATCGTTGTTTTAATCTAATTCAGGATTCTCTCCTCTCCCACTGACCTGGCAACTACAGTCTGTGGCACACCAATGTACATGAGCCCAGAGGTATTTGGACAGAAGCCCTACTCTGCAAAGGTAAACAATGCAATATTTTAAATCAAGTGAAGTTCTATTTACAGAAAGTTTCTCTTAACCGTCGGAATTTCAGAAGTGTTTCACACTCATACTTTCCGTGGTTTCCGTGGTTTCATGTGGTGATAGATGCCATACTTCGAATAACAGGACAGTAAATAGCAAATGGCAACTTGTACATCTAAGAGCTGTTTTAAGTACTCATTGGAGTGGGATTCCGATAAAACTAAGCATATTTCAATCATGTCACATTATCTAACAAAAAAAGCACAATTATCTAAAACTGCAACTGCTAGTTGTGGCAGAAATACGAAACAAAAAACTGAAAAAAATCCACTTTGATGTGATGTTTGACAATAACAGTACTAAATATAAACATTGTTTTACAATGTACGAACTGGTCCTGTAGCACATTTTCAGCAGTCACAACTATTTCAGACGGACATTTACTCGCTCGGGGTCATGATACTGGCGATGGGATCTATGGAATACGGGGTGGAGGCCAATGCCCATCACATTATGCTCTTCAAGATTATACACAATATGGTTGGTGCATGCACGATAATGATAACTTATACTATAGCTGTTGCATGTCTTTACCTGCTATGAGTTCCTCTCATTGTTTATCGTTCACATTACATCATTATTCAACGTGGTCAGGTTTTCTATGCATTTTTTTAAAGTATCACGACTCAGCATTTGCAACAACGCAGCCTTTGCTGCATACTACTCCGTATTTGCGCTGTCAGCGGTAAGGTCTCCTTTATCCTGCATTTGCTCTCTATCTTTTAAATGCATTTCACCTTCTGCTGTCACTGTCGCTGGCTTTTATTTTGATTCAATGTACAAGCATTGGACTTCAAATCTTTAAGCTCTGTCGCTGCTCTAGCATGCATGTACCCTTCATGCCACTTCAAAGATATAAGTGCTAGCCATCGAATAGTCCGATCTGGCCGCCCTATTTTCAAGCTCGAGCACAGGAAAAGACTTTAATGCCGTAACTAAAAAAACATGCATTTTTCACATATGCATTGTAAAACTAAGCTACATTGCAATTTCTTCTATGGAAAAATACTACCATATGTGTGTTTGTGTTTTATAAGTTTATCAACGAGAGCCGTCTTGTTATTTAGAATTATTGTTTGGGTTTTTTAGCCGCCATCCTTGCCCAAAGGCTACAGCGATAAGGTATCAGACCTTATGACGAAGATGCTAATAGCAGACCCGGATAAACGGCCATCTGCCAGGGAGTTGCTTCAGCACTCATCACTGACCTCGCTAAAGCTCAGCAAGGTATAGTCACAATATCTTCGCCATTTCAACTCGCCAGAAACCTCACCAGGAATCAAAAGTAGCTAGTGCTGGGACAGAACTATCAGACAGGTTTTGATTAAACCCGTCTGTTGTATTTTTTCTAATGCTTCTAAAGAGACTTACTTTTGCAGGGACAACATGTTTTGCAGGTGACGGTATTAAATTGGTGGTTGTCCTATGTGCCAAACATCTTGCAGCGATATAAAGGATTTTTTCTTTTGTTTTTCGGACATACTTATGAGTCATGACCTATATCCATCGTTTCTCTTTACGTATAAAATGTATAAATTACTTTTGTTTTTAGCAAATACATGTAAAATGCCTTATGTGGGCCAGTATACAACACAAAATGTAGCCTACCACGCTGAGCAAGGCGTTTCATATTCAATTCTATATCAAATAATAACATATCCAGAAAACCTTTATAAAGGATTTGTTTAATGTTTATCGTTTCTCAATTTTCGTTTTAGTTTGAGCTAAGTCCTGGCACTTTCATATTAAACGACACAAATTCGATAAAGATATTGTTGTCCTTGTACAACGACTGTAATTTATAGCATGGGAGCTTATACTCACTCTCTACACATATCAATATTTTCACAGCCAAAACAAAAGAGTCCAGATTTGAAATTGGCCGAAGACGACAAATCATTTGATTGGAGGAAGCTGCAGGGGACATTAACAGTTCTTGATCGATCGAGCCAATTTTCGACAGATTCCACGGAAACTGACCAGGTGTATGGAAGACTTCCCAATATGACAGAGGAGTTTGCGGTCAATCCTGTCATGAGCGTAGTTGAGCGAACGTTGACAAACATGGTAGGTATTACGTGTACGGCGGTGAATGGTGTTAATTATGAGCGTTCACCCTGTTCAGTGGACGTGATACATCTCGATGCTACGCCAGTCTTTGCAGAATAATTGGTGAGGTATTCGGTTCGACAGACCTAGAACATACTAAAACATATGAAGTATACGATATATTTCCGCTGACAGTTTGGCTTGGTTTAGGTAAACTTAATGAAAGTTATGCACGTGTTTTCACGACACACTGAATTCATGAAGGTGTGGAAGGGTGGGACAGTATTTCGCATCAAATGTCATATGGGACATGTTACTGTTTGTTTGTTGTTGGGTTTTTTTGTTGTTACATTACACCGACTCAATTACGGTCATATTTGCGGCGTCCAGCGAATTATTGGTGGAGGAATAGAACCACCGGCGCACCGCAGGAAAATCTCTCGATAATAAAATTCCCGCCCCGACAGGGACTCGAACCCACAGATAGGGTTACCAAACACTGATAAATCTTAATTGAAACAATTACTGAAATAGAGCTTTTCATACCTGTTGATATACTCATATATTTTTATCATCGTATTATCGGTTTTTGAACATGTCAAATAGTTTAGCTGGATGTTTTTCGTCTTCCACCGATGCTTTGTGGGATTCAAAATAAGGAACAATGCATGCGAACTTAATGATAAAAATTCTCAACTTTTATTTTTATTTCAGAACATCCACGTGTCAGCTACAACTTTTATGGTAAGACAGGCGGAAATGTTGAAAATGTAGGTATAATCTGGTTGCTGTTTTCGTTTAAAGGTGGTATCTGAAAGTTTGCATACAGGGAATACATGTAACAATATCTAACCCCTGCTTTGGGATAATTTCTTTGTATTTAAGTCAAAATGAAAACGAATTGCGAGGATAATCCGGCTGATAATATCAAGGTATTTCAATGGTAGGCGGTCACTTGTTTTTTCAGTTTAAAAATAGCTTACTGTGCAGCGTGGCTCAGATGGGAAATACATGTTTGTTATTTCGTGCGATGTGTTTATTTTCCTATTTTTACATAGATGTAGGTCATTAATATCCATTTCGACGGATCTTTAACATAATTTATTTGGAATTTCGTCAGTATGGCCTTCTGTTTTGTTTTTGTTTTTAAGGTATTTCGCAGCGACTAATTTTGATCGTTATAGCGATATCCAGCATAATTGGTGGCGGGAAGATCCAAGACAAATATCTGGGTAGAACCATCGGCGCGCCGCAGGACAGCTGAAAGAACTTCCCACAGCAATTCCTTCCGCCAGACCGGGACTCGAACCCAAGCGATGGGAAGCTGAGCAGTCAGAACCACGGCGCCCTTATACGCATTTTATACCCATGCGCATAATTAATGAGTAACTCTTAGTAGTTATAGAAAACTATAACTAGTAGTTTTTACCACGAAAACTATAACTATATGAACATATCTATACTGTCAGGTACTGCCTGAAGTGTCTTGACGATGACGAAAAGCTATTCGGTCAAGGCTGTGAAATTTTGGATACACAAAGTTCTGAAGAGGACATAGAGGTATGTTATTTGATCTCTTTGCCTCCGAATTTTAGAGAGCTGTTTGCTTATCTAAGACTTTTTGTCTCTTATATTATAGAAGGTGTTTTGTCTTTGTTGAAAATTTAATTTGTGTTTACTTCGATTGTGTCTCTCCGCAAATCGATTTCTGTTTCTTCTATCCATTTCTTTCGAACTGCATTCCCTTTTTATCAACCATCTGTGTTGAACATCTGTCTATTATTTTTTGTCGACGTAACCATCTTTAACCATCACCAAGTTAAAAAAACGAAATGTGGTCTCATTTTCAAATATTAAAAATGTCACCATTTTTCTGTAGGAGGCACTTATTGCACTTCTGGGCCATGAGAAGTTTGCCTTGTGCGGGATTCAACTTCTGTACTACAAGAACTTCACCTTTTTGATGAGGCAATAAGATTGACGTGACATCTCCAACTTTGTACAAGTTGTATAACTGTCAACCATGATGATGATAATGTAAATTTTTACCCTCTTAATGTCGACAAGGTGGCATATTCTACCTATCTTTGTACATAACATTCAGCATGTGTAAGAATCGGAACTAGTCTATTGATACAGTTATTACCTTCCTCTGATTAGAGGGAATAGAGTGGCCTCCCCTACCTACTAATACTATTATCCCCCCGCCCCTTGATGATGAGGAAAGAGAGTGACCTCCCTTTCCTACTATTTTAACTAGTGTGGTGTTGGTACTATAGCTTTCATCTATGATGAGGTGGCATCTTTAGACAATTAAGTACTGCTGCCTCTCCTGTAGTTGCCTGACTTAACTATTGAACATGGCTACATTCTACAAGTACCTGTAATATTATTTAAGAGTTTTGTTGTAGTTGTTGTATATAAGTTATCCAATTATTTAAGCTGACTTTGAATAAACAGGATTGTGTTGATCACTAATCAATTATGTAAAACATGGCAGAAGTGTCTCAGATAATAAGCTTAATAATAATAACTGCTTAACATAATAAACTTTTTAAGAATTCTTTTGACTTAATAATAATTTTCAACTGTGTCGTTTTATCTATATTTCTCCAAAAGTGTTTGAGAAAATTTTATTTAATTTGTTCCTAAATTATTAATTAATGTTGGATTATGTGCATTAACTCAACATTTCTTGACAAAAGAGAATTAGTCTGTATTTATTTTTAAAGAATATGACATAGTACATTAAGTTATATAAACTGATTCTCTACAAGTGAATTATAACACGAGTGTATAAACAGCAAGTTATATAATAGTCGCATATGTAATCAGTATTGTATATTTACAGTTTCTATGATATACCTCTTACCTGTCATACGTAAGTTTTATTTTAGTGGCAGCATCATAAGTTACATATACTACAAGATATGTAATAAACCAACTTTCGATTCCAAAGCTTACTTTTGCTGCTTTACATAGGGATGTTATATGTGCTTGATTAACCCTTCGCTTGCAATATTTTATAACTACTTACAAATGTTTAAGTACCTGCTTACAATTATATGCTAAGGTAACTTAACACACTTCTAAGATATCTAGCAGATTGTGCAGAGCTTTGTCAATGCCCCGAATACCGGTCCATCTGTTTCACCTCTATTAAATTAGGGTTAATCAGTATGTGCTCAGCAAGCTAAAAGCAACACTTTTTTTCTATTCTCACATTAACTTGAAATCTAAATTTTTAAAAATACACTACTCCATTTTATAAGTAATTTTGGTCTAATTTGCATTTTCAAGTTAAAGCACACAGAAGCAGACATGTTACAGGTTGAGTTTCTTTTCTTTTTTAAAAAACATCGCAGCGGCCAATTTTGATCATAATAGTGATGTGCTGCTACTTGATAAAGGAAAACCCTCGGCAAATCTCTGGGTAGAACCACAGACACACCACCACAGGTCAGCTATTTTAATTATTATTGTTGATATGTTAATGTTCTTTTAAAGAATTTGCTTTCAAACTAAAAAAAATGCGACTAGCATTTACATTTTAACCTATATTAGCTATTCGAAAATCCATGTATCGAGTCCATTATCAAATTATGGATGTGCGACTATAACTCAGTCTTATGGTCCTTAGTCATGACTATTTGTGTAGCGTACGTATATAGCACATCTTGTATCTGATCCTGTGTACAAATCTCCATGTACCCTTCAAATCATAGTAAGCCCGCCACCATGAATAAGAAAGAGCATGGGGTTTGAATTAGATTTTTTGAGATTACATTTGTATATTATTTTGGTATATATACCAATTTCAGTTTTATTCTTATGATAAAGACCGAGGAATGTTTGTATTTTTAACCAAAAAAATGTGTGATTATATTACATTTAAATGACAAAGAACATGTTTACATAGGCACTGATATATATGTACACAAGCATGATTTTTACAATGGTCTTGTGCTTTTTGAGATGGCAGTGATTGCTGTGACGGAGCAAAACGCAACCGAGGTGAGGAGTGTGCCGAAATGTGTCAAGTTTTTTTAGGTTGGTGTTTTTATAACCTTTCATAGTCATTTCATTAAATCATATTTAAGAGAAAAATTCGATACCTACAATGTGTTTGAATAATATGTAAAATTGTATTTTTTTGTAGTACGCTTATTATGTTTATATACAATTGCTTAAACTTTATGGCAATGAACAGTTCCCATTTATGACATGTATGTATTATTATTTGAGGTTGGTGCTTTTATAACCTTTCATAGTCATTTCATTAAATCAAATTAAAGAGGAAAATTAGATGCCAACAATGTGTGAATAATAGGTAAAATTATGTCTTTTTTGTAGCACGCTTATTATGTTTATATACAATTGTTTAAACTTTACTTTATGGCAATAAACAGTTCCCATCTATGACATGTATGTATTATTATTATTACAAATACTAGAAATAATGAAAAGTTGTACTTAACAATTGAAAATTGTTTTTGTTTCTTTAGAAAACATTTCCCCTTTTGTTTTCTTCTGATAAACCGAGCCAATAATCTGCAATTGCAATTACGTCCCATTTTGGTTTGAGCCAGATTTATGCGTGCCAGTGCAGATGTGTGTGTGTCCAGGCAGGTGAAGGTGTATGTTCATGATGTGTGTGTGTGGGGGGGGGGGGGGGGGGGAGATTTACTTCACAACACAAATATACGCTTTTGGGCAAGCCATGTAAAACAAATGTTAGAAAACTTAGATTTTTATTATGTATGGTTGAACCAAAATGTAGAAAACGAGATTTTTTAACATTTGGTCAAACACATGATTAGGGATTGTTATATATAAACATGGACATTTAAACACTAGATATATTTTACAGAATAGTATCTGATTTTGAATTTAAAACATACTTACATGCAATTAAATTAAATGTTTTAATTAGAAAAGCACTTACTCATCTCAAGCTATTGATCCTTTTGAATCAGGATGGGCTACACCAAGCAGTATATCAATGAATGATATAAAATGTATGTTTGACCATGTTCTAGAAGATGACTTCCACTTTGTTATGCAATGTCATATGTACAATAATTTTCGTAAACTCCATATACCAACTTTCTATTGGATACGTTCTAAAATGATGAAATTTACAAAATTGTTAACAACTGAAAATCATGATCTACCGAATAAATTATGTATATTGATACAGAAGAGTATGAAGCTTAGATAAATCATTCTCAAATATTTTGAAATATATTCTTAAGACATTTTAAGCACCATATTTTGAAGAAATGGTTAGAGTCTACCCTTCATAAATATAGAACGCTTAACTGTGATTTAAAATGTACACGAATGTTTGAATAATTTGCATTCTGATAGTTAATGTGTTGTGCTATATATTACTAATGGCACTAATAATACATATTGATACACATTTACTAACTCTGCCAATGACTCGAGGAAAATGTAATTTTCTTCAAATCCTGTACTCATAGCCCAGACGGACTTTTGTATTGAATAAACTATACCAATATAGTCTTCCACAATATGTACACAACATTCAGTTGTAATGTTCAATACAAAAACATACAGTTTTACCTGTGGAATTGTTTATTCATTTTAAATACAATGTATGTCTGTATATTAAAAATATACATGGAAATAAACTGACTAAAATCTACTACATTGAAAAAAAGATATTTAGTCACTGGAAGAAAATGAATCCCAGCTTTATCAGTAAAATTACATAAAACATACAGACTGGCTAAAAATCTACAACATTTTAAACGGATCATTGCAAAAAATGCTTCTAATTTATTTAAGGCTTCAAATCTATACCTTTATATTACGGTGATGGGCATACGGTACTCATGAAATTTAATCTTCCAAGATGACTAGTCTACACATATTATTAATAGTCTATATTTAAATATTTTTTCGCTCCACATGTTTAATTAATAACCTTAAATGAAATAAAATAAAACAATATGAAGCAAGACATTAACCCATAATTGAAAAACAAGACAAAATAAAAAAGACTAAAGATGCAACAAAACAGTAAAATCACATTTACAAATCTTATGGTAACAAAAATGATAGGCAATCGATCTTTCAATATGGCTAAAGTGCGTTAACGTCTGTTTACAGAAATGAATAATTGTATGACAATATCATACTGCACTCGACAATATTTTGTCTTCTTTGGGCAAGACGAATAAAAGATAATGACAATTATTTTCAAATGTTTTTGCATCTTAGCTCAACAACATAAAATAGCCTGGAACTTCAAGTATTAAGTAGTCACATATAGTACACTGATTGGCTCAATATAAATCTAATAAATAAAAAATAAAAATAAAATGAAGCACGGATCATGTGGATCTTTGTGTCATATAGATGCGCTCAACTGCGACCAGACGACTTGATTGTTTAATTTGTTTTGTTACATCGCAACGACGCAATTACAGTCAAAATTGGCGACGTCGACCTAATTAGGCCCCAGACTTAAGACTGGGTAGGGCCACCTGCGCACCGCAGGTTAGCTAGGAAACCTTCCTAAACGAACGTCCTCGCCTGAAGACTCGGTTCCACGCAGTGAGGTGCTGGGGAGTTACAAGTCAACGATTCTTACTGCTCGACCACGGGCGCCCCCAGGCGATTTAAATTGTGTGACACATTGGGTTTACTACTGGAAATTAAACTCAAATAAAAATCAGCTGTGGCTTTAAATCAAGCATATTTATCGTCCTGCTCAATCAATGTTTTTAGAAGCAAAGTCGACTCAATACGTTTACAATACGTTTTAGAAAGAAGCCTTGTTTACAATAATGGCAGTTTGTTTAGAAATTTGTCACAATATTTTCAGTGTTACACTACATATATAAGTAAGGATATTTATAACATTACATTTTCCACTTATATCAAATCGTGCTCGTTACACTAATATATATATATATATATATATATATATATATATATATATATATATATATATATATATATATATATATATATATATATATATATATGATTTAAATCACTTTCTTTTAGTATAACTTTTTCTAGGTATCGGAACAATTGTAAAAGAAAAAGAAATTAACACAAGTTATGTTGTATCTCCATATCTCCATTTATGGCCAGTTTGAGAAAGTAATATGTAGAAACATGAATGTCATCTAGTAGCAAATTGTAAACAATTAACAAATGAAATAGTGATGAGTGTTCGTCATAAATACAACTCCAAAAGAGCTCTGTCCACTGTTTGCTCACAACCTGCATAATAATGTTTGACACAAATACTGCACAAGTGACGTTGATGATACAGTGATGGTACAATAAAACTACACTACAATAAAAAGTTCTACTATGTGTATAATTTACACAGAAAAACAAATTTTAACCGTGTTACTAAAGGTATACATAAAATACTCCAAAATATATTTTTCAAAAACAGTAAAAATCAGTGTTACTTTGGAAAAAAACTATTGATATACGTTTCATGTTACACTTTAAAGCACACAATGAATAAAAAATATATTCTACAATTATGGCATTGATGACTTGTTAAAAAATGACATAAACGTGTTTCCTTAAGACATAGGTGAGTGGGGAAATGATTCAGAACCATTTCCCCAGCTACAAATCATGAAGAGAATACGCTGCAATAAATGGACATGTTTACAAAATAGTTTAGGCAACAGTCCCATTTATAATAAATATACAAAAGCAGATGTATACCAAACACATAAATTACACCAACACTGGTACTTTAAGTTGCTTTTTTGCTTAGTTTAGAGTGCGTTAAATTTAGACAGGACACAATGGACATGTTAAATATATATATATCAAAGTAGAAAAATATCAATAAACATGAACTATATGATTTGTTTTATTGAACTTCAAATCGATTTTGATCCTTTTCTTTTTCATTAATGTAAGGGCAATATCAAAAGGAGTAAGCCCTTATAACTACTTTTTAACAAAGATAAATTACTGGATAAATATGATTTTTGCTCAAAATGTTAGTTGAAGAGATCATAAAAATTCAAGGGTTGTGCATCTTGACAAAATCATTTCTTAACATTGAAACTATAATTTGGAACATTACTCCATCCCTCGACAGTAACAAGAGTTGATACTCAATTACCTCCCTTTACTGAAATTCAAGTCGATTTTGATGTTTTTCTTTTTCATTGATGTAAGGGCAATGATAAGAGAAGTAAGCCCTTAAGCTACTTTTGAACAAAGATTAATCACTGGCTGAAAATGCTTTTTTTTTGCACAAAATGTAAGTTAAAGAGAACATAAAAATTCAACGGTTGTGCATCTTGACAAAATCATGTCTTAACATTGAAACTATAGTTTAAAACATTAATCCATCCCTCGACAGTAACAAGAGTTGATACTCAATTATCGCCGTCATCTTCTGTTCAGTATACACTCATGTCTATGCATAATATATCATTTTTTTATAAAAGATATATTTTATATGATTGACTTATATGATAGTTTTGATGATTTTTTTTTCGAAAGTTTATAAATAAATGTGAATTATGTCTTTTATGGCTTTGATTCGTTTGAAATACGTACTCAGAACCTTGCCAAGAAACAAGTCTAAACATCAAGTCACATGTTAATTATGTCTTTAGGCATATTGTCCTTCCACCTGCTTGGACTTCTACGCAGTTACACGAATTCCATATCAATGAGATTTCAAAGTTCAAATCGGTTTCCGGTCTTTCGACGTCACAGTATGTTGTAGTCTAACTATCTCAAAGCCAACCTGTTTGTCGTACCTCCCTTTCAAATGTGTTTTGATAGTCGACCCATCAGTACCTTCAGTCCGTTGATTAGGTCTACGTTTTTTCCATATCTAGGCCAGTTGAAACTTAGAAGAGTCAGAAAACTGGTTAACTCTGGGTCTTGATGACCCTAAAACCAATATCGAGTATCGTGTGACTTGTTTATTTTTCTATAAACGCTAGATGACATTGTATTCAACGAAAGGCGGCGTGATTAATTGGACAAGGAAGTAAAATAGATGGTCAGATAAACATAAATCGAGACATTTACAATGGCGGGCCAAGGCGGTGGACAATATGAAATGAAAGGGATTATTGGACAGGGTGCTTTCGGTAAAGTCTACTTGTTAGAAGACCCAAATGGAAACAAGGTTGTTACTGCTTTAAAAGCTCAAATTCTTATTTAACTTTTCAATTTTAACTAATTTTCGCACTTTCGTTTTCAAATAAAACGAAACTGATTTGAGCATTTGTTGTCTTTTTCAATTTATATACGTTTTTAAACAAAAATGAAGTAAAGTATGAAATTAATGTTATAAACTCTATTTTATTTAATCATCTTTCAACATAATTGTCTAAATAATGTTATGTGTTTTTGGCCACTAGAGTAAGACTATGAAATTTGTGTATCCTTCATTTGTGTATCCCTCTCCCCACGGCGCTTTCAGCTACGTAATGCTAAACCTTAAAAACAACTTGGTTAAAATATGTTAAAGCCCCGACAACTGCGGTTCTCGTTCTCGTGGGCTGTATTGGGGTTTAGTACATAATATTGAGACATCTATTTCATTCCAAAAATATTTGGCAATAGTTGTTACCATTAGAATTTAAAGGTGGTATCCGACAGTTTGGACCAAGGACTTTTTTCTCAAATAACCAAATTAATAATTTTAACTGAAAAGGTCCTGCAAAATGCTGTTCATTTATGCCCTAGATCTTTGTGAACAGAAGAAGCATAGGTCTACACTCGTCATTGTAAACAGGCAATTCCTATTTGAGCCACGCTGCAGAGATAGCTATATTTAACTAAGAAAACCACGTGACAACTTACTTTTGAGAACGAGTTATATCGTCATCTGTGTTGTCCGCTCTGACGTTGATGTCCGCTATTAGCAGAGATCACTATCGAGCTTATTTAGACTTAGAAAGAATGAATATTAGAGTGATTTTAGGCGCAATATATTGCTTATGATATAGTAAGTGTTCAAAATCGTAATTAACTAGATTAAAGAAGGAGTTTATGCAGAAATTATGCCTAGATTCACCAAAACAGTGTGAAAATATTGTCAAAAATATTTGATTTAGGCAAATTGTCGGATACAACCTTTACGGGCAACATCTTACTGGGTTCACTTTATTTAAAATAGCACAATAAATGTGATATGTACTAAATTGTAGAGAGCCTTAAAACTCATCCCCATTGATGGTAAGATAAGGGAAAGTGCTTTGCAAGAGATCGCGCTGTTGTCCAAGCTCGACCATCCACATATTCTAAAATACATACACGGGGTACAAGATGGTTCCAGTCTGCGTCTTGTGACGGAGTATTGCTCTAACGGCGACATTGACAGTTATTTGAAGACCAATGAAGGGGCGAAGCTAGAAGAACAGATCCTTCTGACATGGGTGAAGGAAATCGCAGAGGCCCTTGAGGTACCCTAAGATGTTATATTAAGCCTTTTGACAAACGTGCATGTCTTATGGCTTGGCTGAGCAATCTGCCAATAGGAACTAGATCTCCTAAAAAAGCTATTTTTTCTGAATAAGATATATGTTTAAGTTTAACTTGGGTTTGTTTTTTAAAGTAAACTTCCAGTTGTTTTGATTTTTGAAATTTGAAAAAAAGAATCGTAGAATCAAAGATACTATTCATGTACAAAGTATTCAGCCCATGTTTTTTTTTTTTTTTTTTTTTTTTGTTTTTGTTTTGTTTGTTTTTTAATTTAGACAATATACTTGTTAGCATAATATCCGATAACAAGACTGATAAAATTGAATAACGATATTAGAGACCTATTCCATCTTATTTGCTAAATGACACTGTGATTTTCTTTGTTAACAGTTTCTCCATGCCAAGAACATTATCCATCGAGACCTGAAGACCGCTAATGTCTTCCTGGACGAAAACTGGGACACAAAGCTAGGAGACTTTGGAATATCAAGGTTCGCCACTTTACGTTTGTTTCCTGGTTTTAGTAGTTTATATCACCAACTCGTTAGGTTGTATTATCTAACTTGTTAAATTTCTGACAGAGCCTTGTACAATGTCTGGAGGTTTGAAATTAACGAGAAAGTAAATATAGTAAACAATAAAAGGTTAGAATACATTGGATTCACCTAAATGGCGAAGGGCTATGGGGATCGTTTGTTGAGCTTCCGGCGAAAATCTTGATTGTGATAACTCGGAGTAAACAGATTTAAATCTCTTAAGGGTTCTCCTTACATTTCAATCATAATCATAAAATATAAATTTTCTAAAAATCAGATAATCTTAAAGGACAACTATTCTTCTACGTGATGGTATATTTGTTATTTTTATAGATGCGTGTTTTTTTTTATCTTATTTTACTAACCTACCCCCATTGTCTCAGCTGACTGCTTAGGCTGACCTTATTTGGAGCAGCAGTCAGCTCATAAGACCCAATGGGGCCCAAAACAGGGTAAACAGTCAATTCTCATAAATAAGTTTTAACTTTGGGCAGGATTTTTTCTTTTAAGTTTCAGCTCATTGTATTGTGTGACAATTAGAGCGTGTGTTTAATATGTGGTACCTTCCAAATTCAAATAGTGTCCAGTACTGAAAATGCGATACCTTCAAAACTTTAGTAACTATTTTGTAGTCGCGGTAACAATTGACGTTTTGGTGTATGTGATCATTGACTTGGGAGTTTGAGAAATCAGAAAGTTACGAAAACTGATATTACCTGGAATATAAGCCAACTGCTCTAGACAAACGCAATGATGACCAGGTTTTATAATACGAACATATGTAGAAGACCGATCTGTATCATTCATAGTTTGAATGCCGATATTGGTAAAGATATCGCATTAAGTATCTACTTTGAAATTGATAACCTATTCTTCTCCCCTCATGCATGTGTCGTGTTATGTATATAGTCTGATTCATAATACTTCAAAACATTACTTCCGTAAGATAAATGAATTCGCGATTTTACATCCTCTTAAGCTTAAAAGAGTGAAATACATCGACTGTATACATTTTGTTTGAAATGTTGTATAACAGTCATATGACATTGCATATAAGCAAAAAATGGTATGTTGATTATCAAGATTACATAACAGCTGCGGTCAAAATACCCCACCCCTGTCACCCCTCTAATCAGCACGTAAACAAAAGGATGTATATGGATACCCCGTACCACTTTACATATTACATAATCCACTCATAACAAAAGTGTGTCTCCATGATTTACCACTGAAATTTAGGGTGTGATTTAGGGTGTAATTGAAAATTTCCTTTTCTCTAAGCTAGTGAACCGACACATGGTATGGGTCGTATATAACTGTGCACTAAATGGGGAGTTTATGTTTAATTGCACAACACATGCTGCATTAATCAAAGTTTCTGTGAGAATCTAAGAGAGGGTAGATTTTTTCTTGGTGTCGGCAAAGTGAAGAGAGATCAAAGGAAATTTTACAGACCTTTGTCTGAAAGGAGCGGTAAGTCACAGGAACACTAGCATGGGCACTAGCACTAGCATTTGAAACATTTAGGGCTAAATCTTGCCGATGATCACAACAATACTGCATGAACGTAAGGCAATATAAATAAATTGTAAATATTAACATAAATGTGTTTATTATTTGAAAAAAAATCCAATAATCATTATGTGCCAACTATGTTGTGTGGATGAAACTTTAAAGGTTTAATAGTTAAATTAGTTATTTGCATAAGAAAACTTCACAATTATTGGATTTTTTGTTTTCAATATCATGCCAAAATTTGTCCCTTGTAAACATCCCCTCCTCCTCACCAGCATCATCTTTAGATAAAAGTGATATCTGGCATTTATTATTTAAATTACTGGAATTTTAAAATAATTGTTTTTGTGAAGAAACTTATATCTGAGAACTTATTTTATTAAAATAGAAAACGTAATGAAGATACTTAAATGTTTACATCATTTGGCTAATCAATCTTTAGTTCAAAGCAGATTAGACATTACAAGTTGAATAAAATTGCTTAATTGTTTGCGAAGTTTGCCTTATTGTTCATTTTTCAATAATTGTTATATGTATATGGCATGCATAACTATTTAAATTTGGTATGATTTTTAAGTGCATTTTACTTTGGTAATTTTGTTTAATGAAACCATTGTTAGTTTACGATATATTTTCAATAAATTTGAGTTTAAGCACAGGACCCAGCCTTACTCCATATTACTTCTATGAACCAGGTGAGGCTTATCTGGCTTATTGTGCATGCACCTTTAGATACAGCAGGGTCAGAGTCTTCATAGGAAACGGATAAACACGATCATTATATATCGCAACCTTGTCAGGACCTTTCCATAAATTAAAGCAAATCATTAATAGGCGTGTCATTAATCTTAAAAACTACCCGGCATAAATTAGTGTGCTACAAACAGGTCCTAATTGTTTGCTCATTAAAAACTAATTCAATCCAATGTGCACATAATAGTATCTTTTGTGCAAATCTTATTTTGGGGTTTTAAAATATCTAAACTATTTCTACTTTTGACACAATAAAATAACAACTTTAATGAGTGTTTCATCACTAAAACAGCGACGATATAAAAATTTCTATGTTGTTGTAAATTCCCCCTGCTCCGAATGAGCCTCTCGCATTTTCAAGGGGCATGATCACGTGTTTGAAAGCGTCGCTGTGATTGGTTATCTTCAGGGGGCGTTTTCGAGTTTGATTTTTAGAAAGATGTCTAGTTTTGAATAGGGATAGCTCAAAGATGGCTTAATAGATTTTAATGCGTTTTTTTATAAATGAAAGAGAAATGAATGACGTGGGGAAACCGTCCCCAAGAATTTGTAATTTCCTTCTAGAAATTATTTGATCTTCGTTAAAGAGTTGTGTGATAAAAAATACAAAAAAAATCTTTAAAATGAAAAATGTTTCAAACAATACATCAAAAATTGTAGGCACAGTTCCCTCCAATTACGAGAGCAGAATATTTCGGTCAAGTTTAACCCCATTAACCTAGCTGTGTGCATATTAATCGCATTTAATATTGAATTCCTTATTGTTCGGGGCTGTTACAAAGTACTGAAATGAAAAACATGGATGCAATTTTGAATTTATTTATATTTCTATTACTTTATCATAGTTAACATGTTGTAAAGTCTAAATCTATCACAGAAAAAGGTAACCTCGATGATGACATTTTTGAAAGGAATACCCTTTATACAATTTAAGTTCGCTAAGGAAGCATCGTTAATTCGTATTTTTTAAAATTCGGATCGTTTTCTTCAGAAGGAATTGAAGCTTCTTTTAGTTTAAGCCTTAATCAGATGTGTTCATTATTGATGGTGCGTCACTCCTACATTCGAGAGTATGCGGTAAAAGATATCCCCCGCTTGTTCATTGCTGTAGTAACGCTCACACAAGACCAGACATCATATTTGAGATTTACCAAATGTCAAGCCTAAAGTCAGACCACTTTAAAACGAGTTAGATCAGTTAAGAGGAGAACTTCAGATACATTCCAAGCAAGATACATTGAAACTGGCATAGCTTTTATAGGAATATTTCAAACAAAATGGAGCTCGATCTCCCATTTTCTTGCAGGTACAAAAGCAGAATACTAATAACAATGTAGTACTTGTGATTAGGGACCAGCATGTTCTAACTAGCGTTTATTGGCGACGCGCTGAAGCGCGACACCTACATATAGAATGCTTACTGAAATGTGCACATGGAAAAAGTCTGTTTTGCAGACTTTCATAACCATGATAAAATACGGGTCCTAAATTTGTAAACGGCGTTCCTTTTAATTATATATTTTATGTAATTATGTATTTGTTTTTGTGTGCATGTAACTTTCTCACAAACATGGCAGAAAACGAGAGATATTGATTTATTTCTTTTTAAAATTAACATGCTTAAACCTTGAACGTAAGTATACAAGGAAACTCGGTACGTCCTTACATAATCATGCTTACGTAAGTAGCAAGGAATGTTTATCGGTACGTCCGTCGATGTTCGGACTGCATGTTAAAGTGAGATTATCTATTAGCAACGACACATAGCCAAAAAGGCTTGTAATATGATTGAAGCATTCTTAAGGTTATGGAAGTTGGATCGAAGGGTTTTTAAACAGATTCGATTTGGATAATCATTGATAAAGGCACATCGCACGAAGAAAGCATTTATAACATGCTTGAAGTATTCTTGGTCACAAGGTTAAAGTTCTGGGTTTAAAACCAAGACACGACATTAGATTTTACTCCTTGCTTGCCCAATTCCTTATTTTTCCAAACATTTTGCAAAAACATAATATGTCCAGACTACTTATTACTTTCGAGACCAGTTCCTTACTCTTAGATGTACTTAATAGTAGTATTCATTTGACAGCAACTTTTGTTAAGTTACATTTTAACGTCAGTTCAATGTGTAGTTATTAACCACATTAGTACATAATTGCGTAATTATTTTGCTGTGTAACAACGTCATTTCCTTTGAGTTGGGTGACATGTCAAATCGTTCTGTTTACTGTTTCTCTCAGTTTTTGTCTTCATCTATTCCACTTTAAAATGAGTGAAATGGGTTAATTTCAGGGTACACCTACATTTGTTCTTTGTGTACATTACACAGATACAAAAGTGTTTCCATGGAAAACAAATTTGAATATAAGATACTGAGAAAGAAAAAAAAACTAAGTTCCTGAAAAATACTACTAATGATTTGTTAAATGTAAGGCTGCTGCACTCGTGCATTTTCCGCTTGTACTCTTTATGTTTATAGTTTAGTTTTGCATTTTAATTTTGTTTTTGTTTTAAACCATTCTATGGTCTCAGGATTATTCTGCACGCTACTCTGCACATGTTATCTTCATTAACACTTGTTGACCAAAACGTTATGTCAGGAAAACTTCTATCTAAAAAAATCGTATTTTCATGTAGAAAAATCTGCTTTCTTTTTTCACTCGTATAATTGCAGTTAAACTGATAAGATAGCTGATGTTCTTGGATACTAAATCCTCAATAGTCTGATTTAATCTTTGAATATTGCCATTTGTTTATTAAAATGAGACAAACCTATTATCTCGCAGGTTTCTATTTGTATGATGACAATGCTGGTGATGATATATACCTAGAAGAAGCAGGTGTGACAGACATGTATAAATACACTTCTAAAAGTTAAAATTCATTGTTTTGATTTTATTCAGGGTTCTCACGTCCCCCACGGATATGGCCACCACATTCTGCGGCACACTAATGTACATGAGCCCGGAGGCGCTTGCACGTATTCCCTACACAGCAAAGGTAAACACTGAAGTGAAGGCATTTTGAAACGATTGACATACTATTTACAGAAGATTTCTCGCAACCGTCGGAAGTACAGAATTATTACACATTCATCTTTTCCTTGACCTCAAATTATTGATTGTTGCTATAATCATAATGACAGGACAGCAAACAGTCCAATTGCAGCTTTCTAAAGTGTCCACCATGTCACATTATTTGACACCTGGTTTACTAGCAAGATAAGGCTGCAGCTGCTAGTTGTTGAAGTTATACAAAAAAGGCTATTCTACAAAATCCACTTTGATGTGATGTTTGGCATCAACGACAGTATTAGATCTATAATTACATTGAACGAACTGATCCTGTAGCACATTTTCAGAAGTCGCAGCTATTATTTCAGACGGACATTTTCTCGCTCGGAATCATGATGTTGGCTATGGGATCTATGGAGGACGGGGTTGAGGACATGACCCAACACATTTTGCTCTTCAGGATAATACACAATATGGTTGGTGCAAGCACAAAGATGATAACGTCGCGTATACTACAACCATTGCAAGGCTTTACATTTTATGAGTTTCTGTCATTGTTTCTGCTTTCACATTACATCGTTCGCCAAAGCGGTTATTTTTTCTAGGTAAATTTTCATGTTTCACGATTCAAGATTTGCGCAAGGCAGCATCTGCTATATACTCTAACGCATTTGCTCCGTCCGTTTTTTTTTTCATGACTTTGCCCTCGCTTCAATGGACTTCCTTTTCTGCTGTCACTGTCGGTGGCTTCTATTGTTTTGATTAAGTGTACTTCGAATATGTACCATCGGCCGAATATTCCGATATGGCCTCCTTATTCTAAAAAGTGATGTACAGAAATTGTTTTTAATGCCTTAGGTAAATAATCAAGTTTTGTCACTTAAATCTATGAAATTCTGCTACAGTGAAATTTATGCTTTGGAAGAATACTACCAAAAGTTTAAAGACGAGCGTCGTCTATTTATAGTGATTGCCTGTTTTCAGGTGCCATCCATGCCCAAAGGCTACAGCGACAAGGTATCGAACCTAATGACGAAGATGCTAATAGCAGACCCGAATAAACGGTCCTCTGCCAGGGAATTGCTTCAGCACCCTGCACTGACCTCGCTAAAGCTCAGAAAGGTATAGTCACAATGTCATCAGGAATCATAGGTAACAGAACTACCCGAGAGTTTTCTATTAACCAAACGTATGTTGTGTTATTTTTAGAGGCTTATTTTGCAGAGACAACATGTTTTGCAGTTAATTGTATTAAAGTGGTTGATGTTTTACGCGCAGATACTTGCAATCTGAATATATAATGAGAAGTTTGTCCTGTAAAGTAAAGAACATTTTGAGCTTCTGTGGTTTTTCCTCTGTAAATTTGTTTGGTATTTGGCAAATACATGTAAACAGTCTTATCTACGACAATCAAATGACACAAGATGTAGCCTTGTATGCCATTTTAGACGTTTCAAATTCAATTTTATGTCAAATTGCAAAAGGAGAAGACTCTTCATAATAGATATATTAAATCTTTAGCTTTTTTCCAATTTCGTATGAAACGACTTTTATCTCTTTGACAAATTTTATTCGAAATTAGATATAAGTTTTAGATGTAAAACTACTGTAATTTATTGCGCGGGAGCTTGGCTTGTATTCACTTCACATATTAATATTTGCACAGCCAAAACAATCAAGTCCAGATATGAAATTGGTCGAAGATGACAAATCATTTGATTGGAGGAAGCTACAGGGGACATTAACAGTTCTTGGTCGATCGAGCCGATTTTCGACAGATTCCACGGAAACTGACCAGGAGTATGGAATACTTCCCAACATGGCAGAGGAGTTTGCGGCCAATCCTATCATGAACGTAGTTGAGCGAACGTTGACAAACATGGTAGGTGAACTTACGGCGGTATAAGATGATAATTATGTGCGTTTACCCTGTTCAGTGGACGTGATACATCTCGATGCTACGCCAGTCTTTGTGGAATAATTGGTAAAGTAGTCGGTTCGACAGACCTTTAACTTACTAAAACATATGAAGTATACGATATATTTCCGAGGACAGTTTGGTTTGGTTTAGGTACACTTAATGAACGTTGTACACGTGTTTTCACGACACACTGAATTCATGTAGGTGTGGAAGGGTGGGACAGTATTTGCATCAAATGTCATATGGGACGTGTTACCCCAAAACTGTTTGTTTGTTTTGTTACATCACACTGACACAATTATGGCCATATTTGCGCCGTCCAGCGAATTAGTGGTGGAGGAAAACCTCAGACTTATGTCTGGGTAGAACCACCGGCGCACCGCAGGTTAGCTGGAAAACCTCCCCATATGAAAATTCCCGTCCCGACAGGAACTCGAACCCAAAGTTAGGGTTACCAAAAACTGATAAAGCTTAATTTAAGCAATTACTGAAATTGAGTTTTCCATGCCTGTTGATATACTCATATATCCTTCAGTATAAACTCGGCTTATCGGTTTTTTAACATTTTATTTTTATTTCAGAATATCCACGTATCAACTACAAGTTTTATGGAAAGACAGGCGGAAATGTTGAAAATGTAGGTATAATCTATTTGCTGTTTTGTTTAAAGTGGTATCTAAAAGTTTGAATAAAGCGAGGTCATGTAAAAATATGTTACCCCTGTTTTGGTGAATCTGATCATTTCTTTGTATTTGAGTCAAAATGAAAACGAATTGCGAATTACCTAAAATTTTAGACAAGACAAATTGTAAAATAATTCGCGCTAAATATATTTATTCTTTCTAAATCTCTAAATAAGCACGATGGGGAATTCTGCTAAAAATAAACATCGACGTCAGAGAGGATCATCCGGCTGATGATATCAAATGATTCCAATGGTAGGCGGTCACGTGTTGTTGTTTTCTTTTAGTTTAAAAATAGCTGACTGTGCAGCGTGGCTCAGATGGGAAATACACGTTTGTTATTTCGCGCGGTGTGTTAATTTTCCTCTTTTACATAGATGTAGGTCATTAATAAACATTTCGATGAATCTTTTCCGGTAACAATAATTTATTTTGCTGTCTGAGCATCATAAATTTCGTCAAAACTATCTGATACCTCCTTTAAAGCCTTTGGTGTTGACTTTTATAAGATACATGCGTTTTCTTACAAGTTTCAATTCTGCCGCTTTGTAAATGAGCAGCAGCGCAAGTGAAGTAGATAAGTCGTTGTCTGTGATAGTGAAACTTGCCTGCATTCAAAATAACTGCTAGTTGGAATTTCGTTCTAATGATAGTATGCACTCCTTTTTGTTATTGTTTTAAGGTATTTCGCAGCGACCAATTATGATCATTATAGCGATATCCAGCATTATTGGTGGCGGGAAGATCCTAGACAAATGTCTGGGTAGAACCACCGGCGCACTGCAGGTCAGCTGGAAGAACATCCCACATCAATTCCTTCCGCCAGACCGGAACTCGAACCCACGCGATGGGAAGCTGAGCAGTCAGAACCACGGGCGTCCTTATACGCATTTTATACCCATGCGCATAATTATTGAGTAACTGTGGTAACTAATAGTAGCTTTATACCATGAAAACAATATATGAACATATCTTAACGGCCAGGTACTGCCTCAAGTGTCTTGACGATGACGAAGAGCTATTCGGTCAAGGCAGTGAAATTTTGGATACTCATAGTTCCGAAGAGGACATAGAGGTGTGTTAATTGATCTTTTTGTCTCTGAATTTTAGAGGACTGTTTGCTTATCTAAGTCTTTTTGTCTCATATTAAAGATGTTTTCTTACCTGTTTGTCTTTGTTGACAATTAAATTTGTGTTTACTTCGATTGTATCTCTCCACAAATCCATTCCTGTTTCTTCTATCCAATTTTTCGAATTGTATTCCCTTTTTATCAACCATCTGTGTTCATTTAAAAATTGTCTAATATTTTTGCCGACGTAACCGTAGTTTATGAAATGTCATGTATTTTTATCAATTATGTTTTGTTATGTTCTTTACACTAAGTTTAAATAACAAAAGTGGTCTAATTTTCTAATAAAAAAATCGCCATTTTTCTGCAGGAGGCACTTATTGCACTTCTGGGCCATGAGAAGTTTGCCTTGTGCGGGATTCAACTTCTGTACTACAAGAACTTCACCTTTTTGATGAGGCAATAAGATTGACGTGGCATCCCTTACTTTGAACAAGTTCTATAACTTAACCATGATGATGATAATGTAGTGATACAGTTATAACCGTTCTCTGATTAGGAGGGAAAAGAGTGGCCTCCCCTACCTACTGATACTTTTATAACCATTACCCCCACCCCCACCCCCGCCCCTTGATGAGGAGGTAATATAGTGACCTCCCTTGCCTACCATTTTTAACTAGTATGGTGTTAGTACTATAACTTTCATCTATAATGAGGGGGCATCTTCAGACCATTAAATACTGCTGTCTCTCCTGTAGTTGCCTAAATAACCATTGAACATGGCAACAAGAGTTTTGTTGTAATTGTTGTTAATAAGTTATCCAATTATTTTAGCTGACTTTGAATGAACAGGATTGTTTTTCTCATGGCAGAAGTATATATTGATTGGGCTTTAATACTTGTTTGTTGCTGCCAAGAGTGTGTATCATTGTTTTGTTATATTTAGTGTGTTCTGTTTTAGTCTAAATATTTCTTTAGTGTATTGGGAAATATCTATCTCTTACTCAGTCGGTGCTATTTTATTATTAAACATAACATTATTTAAGATATTCTGGTATTTCTTCTGATTACTTACTAAATAAGGAAACTGTGTTATTACCTAATACACGCTGCCAATAAGTTTTTTTCGTTTTCATTAAATATACTTTTTGCATACATGTATGACTAAGAACTAAATGACTAATTAATGAGACCTTGAATAGGAAACGTTTTAACAAATATAACAAAATTATGAACAAAACATCTCTCTCACAAATGGCACAATCGTTTAATCATTAATTAATTATGTAAAACCTAGCAGAAGTGGCTTAGATAATAAGCTTAATAATAATAACTGCTTAACATATTAAAAATTTATAAGAATTATTTTGACTTAATAATAATTTTCAACAGAGTCGTTTTATCTATATTTCTCTAATAATGTTTTAGAAAAAAATATTTAATTTGTTCTTAAATTGTTAATTAATGTTGGACCATGTGCATTTGTATCTTAGACAGATGCTTGTGACCTGCCATAACTTGGTTTATTATTGTATTTACTGTGAACTTAACTCAACATTTCTTTTAAAGAATATGTCATTGTACATTAAGTTATATAAACTAGTTCTCTACAAAAAAATTATAACACAAGTGTATAAACAGCAAATTACATAATAGTCTTTTATGTAATCAGTATTGTATATTTACAGTTTCTGTGATATACAATCTTACCTGTGGTACAAATGTATAAACAGCAAGTTACATAATAGTCTCTTATGTAATCAGTATTGTATATTTACAGTTTCTGTGATATGCAATCTTACCTGTGGTACAAATGTATAAACAGCAAGTTACATAATAGTCTCTTATGTAATCAGTATTGTATATTTACAGTTTCTGTGATATACAATCTTACCTGTGCTACAAATGTATAAACAGCAAGTTACATAATAGTCTCTTATGTAATCAGTATTGTATATTTACAGTTTCTGTGATATACAATCTTACCTGTCGTACAAATGTATAAACAGCAAGTTACATAATAGTCTCATGTGTAATCAGTATTGTTCATTTAAAGTTTCTGTGATATACATCTTACCTGTCATATGTAAGTTTTATTTTAGTGTCGGCATCATAAGAGATATATATATACTAGACTTGTAATAAATCGACTTTCGATTCCAAAGCTTAGTTTTGCTGCTTTACATTGTGATATGTTGTATGTGCTTGATTAACCCTTGCAATATTTTATAAACACTTATAAAAGTACCTGCTTGCAGTTAGCTCTTTTTAGATAAATGGAAAAAAATATCCGTCATAACCTTTTTTGCTTAGTTTCAAATCTGGTTGCATAAATTGAATTATTTGGTTATATTTATTTCATATTCAATCAAAATATGAATTATAATTAAAATGCTTTTTATATTACCATGTGTTTTTTACTAATTATTTTTGGTCAAAAATGTTAAACTTTTAAGTAAACAATTTTGTGTATTTTTAGTAAGCTTATTTACGATTGTATAAACTTAACTCTATAGTAATAAACAGTTTCCATTGATATTTATGTTTTGTATTTACTAAAAGTACTAGTACTATTGAAAACGTGGTAGTAGTGGACGATTTCTTGTTTCTATAGAAAACATTCCACCGTTTGATTTCTTCTGGAGAGAGAGACAGAGAGTGCTTAGCCAGCTAAAAGCATCACGTTTTTTTTCTATCCTCATATTAACTTGAAATCTAAATTTTAAAAAAATACACTAATCCATTTTATAAGTAATTTTGGTCTAATTTGCATTTTTTAAGCTAAAGCAAACAGAAGCAAAATTTGTTGAAGGTTGAGTTACTTTTCTTTTTTTCAATACATCGAAGCGGCCAATTTTTGATCATTATAGCGATGTCCAGCTACTTGGTGGAGGAAAGCCCTCGGCAAATCTCTGGGTAGAACCGCGGACGCACTCACCACCACTGGTCAGTTATTTAAGTTATTATTGTAGATATGTTAATGTTCTTTTCAAGAATTTGTTTTCAAACTGAAAATGCCACAAGCATTTACATTTTAACCTACTTTAGCTATTTGAAAATCCATGTATCGCGTCCATTATCAAATTATGGATGTGCGACTATAACTCAGTCTTATGGTCCTATCTCCATATACCCTTCAAATCATAGTAAGCCCCACCACCATGAATAAGAAAGAGCATGGGGTTTGAATTAGATTTTTTGAGATTACATTTGTATATTATTTTGGTATATAAAACAAATTTTAGTTTGATTCTTACGACAAAGACCGAGGAATGTTTGTATTTTAACAAGAAAAATGTGTGATTAACTGATTATATTACATTTAAATGACAAAGAACATGTTTACATAGGCACTGATATATATGTACACAAGCATGATTTCTACAATGGTCTTGTGCTTTTTGAGATGGCAGTGATTGCTGTGACGGAGCAATACGCAACCGAGGTGAGGAGTGTGCCAAAATGTGTCAAGTTTATTTTAGGTTGGTGCTCTTTTAACCTTTCATAGTCATTTCATTTAATCATATTTAAGAGGAAAATTCGATACCTACAATGTGTTTGAATAATATGTAAAATTGTATTTTTGTAGTACGCTTATTATGTTTATATACAATTGCTTAAACTTTATGGCAATGAACAGTTCCCATTTATGACATGTATGTATTATTATTACAAATACTAGAAATAATGAAAAGTTGTACTTAACTATTGAAGATTGTTTTTGTTTCTTCAGAAAACATTCCCCGTGTTGTTTTCTTCTAAAAAACCGAGCCAATTATCTGCAATTGCAATTACGTCCCATTTTAGTTTGAGCCAGATTTATGCGTGTCAATGCATATGTGTGTGTGTGTCTGTGTGTGTGTGTGTCTGTGTGTGTGTGTGTGTGTGTGTGTGTGTGTGTGTGTGTGTATGCCGGTGAAGGTGTATGTTCATGATGTGTGTGTGTGGGGGGGAGGGGGGAGAATGTCTGTATATTAAAAACATACATGGAAATAAACTGACTTAAATCTACTACATTGAAAAAAAGATTTTTAGTCACTGCAAGAAAATGAATCCCAGTTTTATCAGTAACATTACATAAAACATACAGACTGGCTAAAATCTACAACATTTTAAACGGATCATTGCAAAAAAGGATTTCAATTTAATTAAGGCTTCAAATCTATACCACATATTATGATGATGGGCATACTGTACTCATGAAGTTTAATCTTCTAAGATGACTAGTCTCTGATTGCAGAAATTAACAGTTTTATTCTACACATGTTATTAATAGTCTATATTAAAATATTTTTTCGCTCAACATGTTTGATTAATAACCTTAAATGAAATAAAATGAAACAATATGAAGCAAGACATTAACCCATAATTGAAAAATAAAAACAAGACAGAATAAAAAAAAAGCTGCAACAAAACATTGAAATCACACTTACAAACCTTATGGTTACAAAAATGATAGACAATCAATCTTTTAAGATGGCGAAAGTGCGTTAACGTCTGTGTACAGAAATAAATATAATAAATAATTGTATGACATTACCATACTGCACTCGACATGATTTTCTTTTGGGCAAGACGAATAAAAAATCATGGCAATTATTTTCAAATTTTCAAATGGGAATTAAACTCAACTAAAAAATAAGTTCTGGCTTTGAATCAAGCATGTTTATCATCCGGCTCAATCAATGCTTGTTGAAGCAAAGTCCGAAAAATGCGTTTACAATGTTGTTTTAGAAAGAAGCGTTGTTTACAATAATGGCAGTATGTTTAGAAATTTGTCACAATATTTTCAGTGTTACACTACAAAGTAAGGATATTTATAACATTACATTTCCCACTTATATCAAATTAAGCTTGTTACATGTATATATATATATATATATATATAAACGATTTAAATCACTTTCCTTTAATATAACTTGTAAGCGCATTGTTTGGTTATCATTACTATGATTAGGATGACATTCATACAACTCCAAAGAGCTCTGTCCACTGTTTACTCATAACCTGCATAATAATGTTTGACATAAATACTGCACAAGTGACATTGATAATTAACTACAATAAAAAGTTCCACCATGTGTATAATTTACACAGGAAAACAAATTTTAACCGTGTTACTAAAAGTATATATTAAATATTCCAAAGTATATCATTCAAAAACAGTAATAATCAATGTTACTTTGGCCAAATAATTATTGACATACGCTTCATGTTACACTTTTAAGCACACAATGAAAGAAAATATATTCTCCAATTATGGCTTTGATGACTTGTTAAGAAAAATTGACATAAACTTGTTTAATTAAGTATTAGGTGAGTGGGGAAAAGAATCAGAACCATTTCCCCAGCTACAAATCATGAAAAGAGAATACGCTGCAATAAATGAACATGTTTACAAAATAGTTTAGGCAACAGACCAATGTATAATAAATATACAAAAACAGATGTATACCATACACATAAATTACACCAACACTGGTACTTTAAGTTGCTATTTTGCTTAGTTTAGAGTGCGTTAAATTTAGACAGGACACAATGGACATGTTAAATATATATCAAAGTAGAAAAATATCAATTAACATGAACCAAATGTCTACTAGTATAATGTTACAACTGTTATGTATGCAAATCTAACTGGTAAATTAATACTTTACTGCACAACAGCATGTTAAATGATATGACACACATTCGTGCACAGTAGTACATCTATAATTTAAAGCAATTTACAATAAGTTTAATATTTGCACAATCCAAAATTGAGGACAGTTTCAGTTCATTTAAGAACTGAATAAAACTAAGAATACAGAAAAAGACCTCGCCCTAACATCGATTGTCATAACCATTTATAGGGCAACTTAAGAACAGATCAATGTTTATGATTTGACTTAAGTTAACGTTCCTCGTCAGATATGAACAAATCAAGCGTGGTTAGTAGCTATCAGAATAATGTGATTATGATATAGTCTGAAATGCAACAATTAACACACAACATGAAAGATGCAACAAAACAGTCACCATATCTATTCCTGTAATAATATAAAAAATCCTATTCAATACCAGAGCAATCAAAAAGGGACATCATTTGATCTACAAGGACACTGTTTTGTCAATTATCTGCTATGTTACCATCAGAAGATATATACAAACTTTTTATCAACTCTTAGTTACAAAACGTGTAAATATGAGGGTAATTCTTAAACTGAAAATAACTTCTTAGAACCTGCACTTAAGTGTTACGAGACATATAATGCGACACTTGGCAGCAGAAATTGCAGATTCTGGTTAGACAGTCCCCATACCATTAATTTCTATATTCAAGGTCGAATGCCTTTTTGGAAACAAAACAAATATTGTTTTTCTCGCAATTTTATAAATGATGCTATTCAAAACAGAAAATACGTAATAGTGAGAAGGTCTTACAAACTATTCCGATTTAGTTAAACCATAAATTGGCACCGACATGAGTCCTTACTGCTGCAAGACTTAATTAACTGACATGTCTATTGATATTGGAAGAGAGAATAGATGTAAAGTAATATAAGGAAGTTAACTGATTGCACACATTCATTTTTTGTAGTTGCATCTCCTAAGATGATACAGACAAGTTGTCAACATTGTCAATCAGACCAAAATCTGGTGTCATGCGTTTGCTTTGTGGCGCCCAATGAAGCTCATGGCCCATACGCAAAATACATGAACATTTTACTAAACTCAGAAAATGCTGTTACTTTGATCCAGATATGTCAGAACGCATTTCGTGCTTTCAAGAAATAAAAAACTTCCCGTTAAAGCCTACAAAATGAGCATAATACTCAATATGTTTTCATTTTGTAATGTTTCATTATTTTCTTGAAGTGGTATGGGTCGAGGAGGTTTTCGAGGTGGGAAGGAACGTGTGATTTCATATGTCTGTTATACATACTTAACGAAATATACGGGTTTTAAATACGATATTCATGCAGTGATGGTCAAACATTCATGCAGTGGTGGTCAAACAGACTCCTCCACCTTCCCCCACTTCCGCAGAATTAATATGAAGGACCGCTCCCTACACTCCTACCTAAGGTAAAAACCTATATCGGATATCGTGTGAATTGCTAGATGGTATTGTGTTCAACGCAAGGCGGAGTGGTTAATTGGACAAGGAAGTAAAACAGATCGTGACTTGTCTGCGGATTCTTCTCCATTAAGGAAGTGTTTTTAAGAAACAATGCCTGACAGCGGTGAGCTATATCGAATATTGGGGACTATTGGACAGGGTGATTTCGGTGAAGTCTACTTGTTGGAAGACCCAAACGGAGACAAGGTTGTGCTTCAAAAGCTCAAATGCTAATTAAACTTTTTAATTTTAATTTAATTTTCGCACTTTCGTTTTCAAATATAACGAAACTGATTTGAGTATGTGTTGTCTTTTTCAATTTATACACGTTTTAAAACACTAAATGAAATAAAGCATGAAATTAAGTAATAAACTCTACTTTATTTTATCATGATAATATTTGAACATAATTGTATAAACAATCTTACGTGTTTTGGCTATTAAATGACTCTAAAATTCGCGAATTCTTCATTTGTGTATACCCCTCCTCTCAAAGCTTACAGGTACGTAATGCTATGAAAAATGTTAAAGCCCCCAAAACTGTTGTTATTCTCTTGGGCTGTGTGTAGGTTTGGTTGAGGGTTATGCTACAGTGCCTCACTGTTTTTGCATGCGATCGATGTTAGTTTATTCACAGCATATGCTAATGTTTGTACAGATGTTGACAAAACTATTTATTATATTAAATAAAGCCATCTATTTAATTCCAAAAGTATTTGGCAATAGTAATAAGCTTTAAGATTTAAGCGCAACATCTTACTGGGTTCGCTTTAATTAAAATAACACAATAAATGTGATATGTACTAAATTGTAGAGAGCCTTAAAACTCATCCCCATTGATGATAAGAAAGGTGATAGGGCTTTGCAAGAGATCGCATTGTTGGTCAAGCTCGACCATCCACACATTCTGAAATACATACAAGGGATACAAGAAGGTTCCATGCTGTGTCTTTTGACGGAGTTTTGCTCTTACGGCGACATTGACAGTTATTTGGAGACCAACAAAGGAACGAAGCTAGAAGAACAGATCCTTCTGACATGGGTGAAGCAAATCGCAGAAGCCCTGGAGGTACCTTAAGATGTTGTATTTTGCCTTTCCTTTTGACAAACGTGTATGATTGTATGGATTGGCCGCGCCAACTGCTTATAGGAACTAGATCTCCTAACAAAAAGCTCATTTTTTCTTATAAGTTATATGTTGAAGAACTTGACTAATTTGGGTTTTTGAAAGTAACCTCCAAGTTGTTTTGCACCCCCCCCCCCCCCTGCCCACCGCCCTCCTCCGCTACAACTGTAGAATCAAAGATTTCATACATGTACAAAGTATTGAGCCCATTTGTCTTTTAATTTCACACTTATACTCGTTAGCATAAAATAACCAATTTAAATTGAAGTTGAGATATGTTCTGAACATTGCAAAGTTGCGGGTATTCAAGCGATTTAGAGAGGTTACCATCAGATTACCTATATCAGATCAGCGTACAAATATCTGAACCAACCCTGTTAGCGTATTTATGCATAATATCTCACTGGAAGCAGAAAGGATTTTGAATTCTACCTCAAGTGTAAGACAGTACAACTTGATAAACAACCAAAATCAAGATTATAATTTCTGCTAAAACTGACATCGACATCAAAGCGAATTACCCGTATGAAGACATAACGTAATTTCAAAAGTAGGGGCCAATCGGTTATGCTGTAGCATGGTTTAGATAGGAAATACATATTTGTGTAATAACGACTAGGGTGTTATGTTTTACCTACATGTAAGACAATGATCAATTAACAGCATTTTGCGAGATCTTTCCCAGTAACAATATAATTTATCTGGTATTTTGCTGAAACAATGATCCTAAATGTCCAATACCACATTTGAACGTTTTAAGTGATTTTTAATAGAAAAGAGACAATGGTATGTACAAAGTTAGCTCAAGTTATCATTAGAACGTGCTGTAACTGAGAAAGAAGTGTCTTTAGGAACCATGAGTTGTTAAAGTGTTGTTTATAATCAGATTTTATGATACTAGGTTTCTTTTGTTTATACAATGGTTATATACATATATGGAGGATAGGTGGCTTGTGTTTGTGTTTAACATAGCTTCTACATATTTTAACCTCCATTTGAAGATGAGGATGTCATACAAGTTAATAAAGTTTATCTCTAGCGTTGTGTTTCTTAAAAAACAAATGTGGTAATATCGGTTAACTTACTATCAGGAGGTTATATAGTTAACTAGACAATATTTTTTGTAGTTAATTGTTATATAAACTAAATATGCAGCAGATACTGTGTTAACATTGCTAGCGTGGTTACTGTTCATGCTAAAAAGCGCCTATCACTTATGCTCGTTGCATATCTGATACAATTATTGACAATACCAAATAAGAATATTAGACCTAATCTGCTAAATGGCATTGTGATTTGTTTTGTTGACAGTTTCTCCACGCCAAGAACATTGTCCATCGAGACCTGAAGACCACTAATGTCTTCTTGGACAAGAAATGGGACACAAAGCTAGGGGACTTCGGTATATCAAGGTGAGCCGCTATTGGTTCTTGGCTTTAGCTTATCTGTATCACAAACTCGTTAGGTTTCATTGTCTAACTTGTCCAATGTCTGTAAGAGATTGTACAATGACTTGAGGCTTTGAAACGCAAATGCTTCCTCCGTTAATTTGTAAGAAATTAATGAGCAAGTAAATATTACCGTGGGTTCATCAAAATGGCGAGGTGCTTGGGAAGGCGTAGGCTGATCTCCCGGCGAACAAAAGAAACGATTTCAACTTCAGTATTGTGAGTTATCCATTGATGGTGATTCGCCTCGGGCTGTCTTATATCATTTAAATATCTCAACGCAAGGGTTTGCAGGAGTTAGTATCAAAGTAGAAGATTTAATGCTAGAAACCAGTTCATTACTTCAAAATGGTGACAGCAAGGTTTTTGATTTCACAAATTAGGAAAAGCGCCTTTTTTCTTCCCCGCTATGGTTTTTAAATGAAATATAAAAGCAGTATGAAAACGTTTATGCAGCAAGGCATAAGCCATCCTGCATTTTATGGAAATGTTTTAAATGAGAAAAAAAATCAGGGGTCTCAATAACTTTTCTGACCTCTTTACAAAGCTTTGCACTTTACGTGATATTGCGCAGTAAGTATAACTTCGGGATTTTGTTAGCCTTTATTATATATGAAACATGCAAATTGCGAAAAATCCTCGGCTTTTAATAACATAATATATGGCTTTCATTACCCATTATCTCTTCACTTTACTACATTTTGTTTTGTTTGTTTGGATTGTTTTTTATATAAAATTTCATTGTTTCCTTTGTATATTTTTAACTTTCGCATTTAGACACATCTGACATATGTCGTCACTGCGTTTTAGTTGTATTACGTCATTAACTTATTCTTATTGTAGGTCATCGCTTGGGTTGTTTTAGCTGAAACTACACGCTCGTTTAGTTAGGTTGCCGAGACTTTATCTACTGTACATATGGAGATAGTGTATTTATTTTGTCCAAGTTTGTTTATTTATTTTGTCCACAAATCAGGTTTAAGCACTCCAGTCCGTCCTTTAACGACTCACTGTTCCAAGGCGGTAACTGTTTGTTTATCTTTTTGTGTGTTATGTCTCGTGCTGTGTGTTTGTCACTTATACATTTACTCTTTATGCTTGTGTCTAGATCTATGTATTATTCCATTTGTTTCATTTCTAATAGATAATTTTGTTTTGTGTTGTTTTTTTTCTAAATTAATCAAATGAAATACTTTAGAATATATTTGTATAATATGTATATTTTATAATATGTATAACCTATTATTAATTAAAGTAGCCTTTTAAAAATATGTGTCAATTTGAACATTCTCAGGTTTTAATGCATCCATTAACCTGGAAGGTAAAGTTATCATGAAAAGTTTTATTTTGGTTTATGCTATTATTAAGATTCGCTTTGGTCATTTTTGGTTGCCGAGTTAGCTTCAAAGCTATATAGTAAATGCTATTATTTAATATTAATTTCATACAACTACTATCCTATTGCTGAATAAAAATTCCGAATATCAGTATAACTCTTAGGTTAAATAATTTCTTGCTGTTTTCTCTGGTTATACTATTCACATTTAATGTCAGGATTTCATCCTTGTTCAAGATATATTCATCATTCAGCAGTTTATAGAACTCTATAAAACCACCTTGCATTCTCTTTAAGCTTAACGTTGGAAGTAAATATGGAGAGGATAAGCTTGTAGTCGTGTCTTGTGGACTTACTTTAGAGACTAGACGACAGCACTTAAACCTATTGGATTGATGCTGAAAGTAGGTGGACGTCGATCTGGTTGATGTAGATGTGGCTCTTCCTGGCTCTACAGATTCCTTCCTCTCTGCCAACAGTGCTTATAACACTTGCCAAGCACTCTACGCTACAGCGTGTGCTTGTATCTCATGAAGAACGCATACAACGGATATCTTGCTGAGCAGACTGGCAATGATTTAGACGTGTATCCTTTTGACAACGGTTAGACGCGCACAAGTAAAGTGCCACTGTTTTCCTTTTTGTATTCAATTCCGAACATGAAGCTGAAAATTTTACATCACTTTTAGAACTGATTATCTAGTTCTTTGCCAATCACAGTGTGAATGTCGATGAGCTCCAGTTCACCTTCGGGATATAAATTCATTTGAAAGGAAACTCAGTCATTTTCTTGCAGATACAGTAGTTAAAAGACTACTAGAAATTGATTAATTGTGAATAAGGATCATCTCTTACTAGCACCTATTACGCTAGTGTCAGTCTAAAATTGACTAAATGTAGCCTCGAGGAGGCTGAAGCATAAATATTCTTGCCTGCATGGTAACAGGTGTCCATGTAAAAAGTCTGGGCATGTTCTTCCATGAACGCGACTATTTAGCTGCACTAGCATGTTATCTTCTCAGCTGACCAAAAATGATATCAGAAAAGCTTCTTAGTCATGTGTTTTTATGCAGAAAAACTTTATCTTATTTTTTCCATTTTTACATTGAAGTTAAACTGATTAGATTGCTGCTGATAGATACATCAGCCTTAACATTCTGACTTAATCTTTGAAAATAGTCATTTGTGTATAAGGATGAGACAAACCTATTATCCTGCATTAATATCAGATTGTATTTGTATGATGGTGGTGGTGGCGGTGGTGGTGGCGATGGTGGTGGTATTGATTACAATGATCTGTTTTGCTGTTATTTATACTGCAATCATGTTAACGGTGATTGACTCTAATCTTTGGTGTCGTTATTTATGAGGATGTGTTAGTTTTGTTTTACTTTCGGCTTCACCGTGCTGTATCTGTCGCACACGTTGTGGAATAATTTCCCTCCTCGCGATATCTATACCATGATGTGGCAATGGTGACAGAAAGTGACAAACATGAATAAATACACTCTTAAAAATCGTTGTTTTGATCTTATTCAGGATTCTCTCGTCCATCATCGGTCTGCCTTACACACGAACGTACATGAGGCCGCAGGTAAGGTACTCAGCTAAGGTAAACAATTAAAGTGAACGTATTTTAAATCTATTTATAGAAGGTTTCTCCTAACCGTCGACTTACAGAAGGGTTTCAAATTTCTCTTTTCCGCGGCTCCATTTGGTGATTGATGCCATACTTTTAATTAAAGGACAGCGAATAGTTCAAATGACAAGTTACTTGTAAATCTAAGAGCTGGTTTAAGTTGTCATCGGCGTGTGATTCCGATGAAGCTAAACAAATTTCAAATTTTATGTCACATTATCTTACAACTAAAGTATATTTAATACAACACTGCAGCTCCTAGTTGTGGCAGATATACGAAAAAGCTATCTTACAACAGCTACTTTGATGTGATGTTTGACAACAACTACAGTACTATATAAACAATGTTAATACAATGGATGAACTGATCCTGCAGCCCATTATCAGTAGTTGCAGCTATGTTATTGCAGACGGACATTAAATCGCTCGGGATCATGATGCTAGCTATGGGATCTATGGAGAATGTGGTGAAGGACAACTTCAAGGCTACACGCAGTAAGGTTGGTGCATGCATGCAGTTAATAACTTCTGTCTATAATTTCCTCCCATTGTTTCTGCTTTCACATTACAATCTTTCTTCAACGTAGTCATGATTTCTATGCATATTTTCATGTATCACGATTCAAGATTTGATACATACTCTTCCGCATTTGCTCTGTCAGTGGTAACGTATTCTTGATGATGCTTATTCTCTCACTAATGCATTTCACTGTCTGTAGTTACTATCGCTGGTCTTTATATTTTGATTTAATGTACATCAGAATAGGTGACAAAGTCCTATGAGCATTGCAACATATACTTAACTCTGAAAAGGCAGAGGACAAAGGTATTTCACATGCCTTCAAATTTGTGTCATTTAACGAAAAAGAGCAAACCCGACAGTTACCGCCTTGATGTCTTTGCATGCAAAAGAATATATGACAAAACCAAGATTGAAAATAACCGCTAGTCATCGAATATTCCAATATGGACTCCCTATTTTCAAGCTGGAGCACAGAAAAAGAATTAAACTAAATAATCTAAATACTCACGCATTTTTCACCGATGCATAAAAAATTAAGCTACAATGCAATTTATTCTATGGCAACATACAACCAAGCGTGTGTTCATTTTAAGGAAGTTTATCGACGAGCGACGTCTAGTTATTTAGAATGATTGCTTTTTTTAGCCGCCATCCTTGCCCAAAGGCTACAGTGACAAGGCATTGGACCTTATGACGAAAATGCTAATAGCAGACCCGGATAAACGGCCATCTGCCAGGGAGTTGCTTCAGCACTCATCACTGACCTCGCTAAAGCCTAGCAAGGTATAGTCACAATATCTTCGCCGTTTCAGCTCGCCAGAAATCTCACCAAGAATCAAAGGTAGCTGGTGCGGTAACAGAACTACGCGTGACATTTTACTCCTGTCTGCTGTAATGTTTCCAGTGCGTCTAAAGAAACTATTTTTTGCATGTTTTCCAGTTGACGGTATTAAATTTGTCGTTGGTTTAGGTGCCAAAAACTTGCAATTAGGCGATATAAAGGGATTTCTTGAGCTTCGTTGTTTTTCTGACAAACTTATGACCTATATCCCTCGTTTATCTTTAGGTATAGAATTTAAAATTAATTGAAGTTTGTATTTTGCAAATACATGTAACATGCCTTATCTGGAACAGTATACTGACACAAGAAGTAGCTTACTACGCCGTTGAATGCGTTTTATGTTCAGTTCCATGTAAAATTGCTAAAATGTCCAGAAAAACTTAATGAAGAATTTGTTTAATCTGTATCGTTTCTCCACTTTCGTTTTAGTTTGGGCTAAGTCCTGGCATTTTCATATTAAACGATTTTTATCTTAGTGGACACAAATTGGACATCAATCATTTTCACTTGTACAACTTCTGTAATTAATAGCGTGGGAGCTTTTACTCACTCTCTACACATATTAATATTTGCACAGCCAAAACAAAAGAGTCCAGATTTGAAGTTGGTCAAAGAGGACATATCATGTGATTGGAGTAAGCTGCAAGGCGTATTTACAGCTCTAAGTCGATCGACGTACACCACGAAAACGGAAGAGGTTTCCCAGGGACTTCCCACCATGGCAGAGGAGATTGCGGAAAATCCTATTATGAGCGTCGTTGAGCGAACGTTGGCACACATGGTATGTGAACTTCAGGTCAAGAGCTCGTCGTTTATTTAAACACTGTGCAATAGTCTAGCTTTTGCGTCATCCGCCGATGCTTTGTGGGGTTCAAAATGAGGAACAATTCATGTGAACTTAATGATGATCTCAACTTTTATTTTTATTTCAGAAAATCAACGTATCAACTACAAATTTTAAGGACAGACAGGCGGAAATGTTGAAAATGTAGGTATAATCTGCTTGCTGTTTTCGTTTAAAGGTGGTATCCGACAGTTAGCATACAGCGAATAGATGTAACACAATCTTATCGCTGTTTTGTGGAATCTGATGATAATTTCTTTTATTACCTGATTCCTTATATAAATGTAATTTGGTGGGGTTTTTTTTTACTGTTTTCTGAAATTCTAAAAACGATCCACGTTCGCGAACAGTTGACCGGTCAATTGTTTCGACAGTTTCCGGTGCGTGCTCTGAGGTCACGCTATGCTACTTGAACTGTCACTGTACTTATATAAGGGGAAGTAACTGCTGCGGGGAAGTTGTGTTTAAGGTTGATTCGTGTCTTTGTTCAAGTTGACTAGTGAACGTCTTTTCATTTCTCTTATAAACTGAAAAAAAAAACACAACTAATTTTGACTATTATCTTACTTTTATGTGGTGGAAATAAATTGTTTGGCAAGAATCCAATGACTATTTCTCCATAAACAAAATGTGTTGAAGTATTTAAACACATTACAATTTTGGCATATGATAATAGCAAAATGACTGTTTTCTTAAGTTTTTTACTAAATGGCAGAGAAACACAATATGAAAACCTACAAACATTGACAGTGTGACATATTTAAGCCATTGTTAAATTGAGAAAGTTTAATTATAAATATATTTGCAAAACTTTTCTTTTTCTTATTCAAGTACTTTTTAAACAGTAATTGATCAAGTAATAAAACAATTATTTCATATGTGATTTGGAAACAGTCAAACAGTTGTCCCTCGGCCTGCGGCCTCGGGCAAAAGTTCAAAACACTCAGCGTGGCTCAGATGGGAAATACATAAATGTTTGTAATTTCGTGCGGGGTGTTATGTTTCACTTTTCACATAGATGGAGGTCATCAATAAAACATTTTGCGGGATCTTTCCGGTAACAATAATTTATTTGGCTGTTTGATAAATAAATTTAGTCCACATAATATGATACCATCTTTAACGCCTTTGGTGTTAAGTTGAGAAGATAAACGTGTTTAAACAAAATATTCTGCCGATTTTTAATGAGCATCAATGCATTTAGAGTATATTAGGCGTTGTATGTGGTGGTGAAATCTGCATTCAAAATGGTTGCTAGTTGAAATTTCGATCCAATGATGGTAGGCATATGCACTTTATGTTTTGTTCTCTTTTTGAGATCCATCCCAGCGATCAGTTATGATCATTAAAGCGACGTCCAGTTACGTTGGTGGAGGAAGACTCCAGACAAATGGCTGGGTAGAATCACGGCGCACCGCAGACCATTTGGAAGACCTTCCTCACATTAAGTCCTTGGCCCCGAACGGGAGTCTAATCCACGCGGTGGGAAGCTAAGCAGTCGGAGGAGTTGCAAATCAACGACTCGATGATTACGCCACGGGCGTCCCTAAACGCACTTTCGACACGTGCACACGTTTATTGGGTAACTGTGATAACTTATAGTAATTTTTACCTTGAAAACAATATATGGACATGTCTATATGGCCAGGTACTGCCTGAAGTGTCTTGACAATGACGAAGAGCTATTCAATCAATGCAGCGAAATTTTGGATACAACTAGTTCTGAAGAAGACATAGAGGTATGTTAATTGATATTTTGCCTCCGAATTTTAGAGGACCGTTTGCTTATCTGAGACTTTTTGTGTCTTATATTATAAACGATGTTTTCTTTCTTAATTGTTGTTGTTGTCTATTAAATTTGTGTTTACTTCTATTGCGTCTCTCCACAAATCTCTTTTTGTTTCTTCTATCCGATTTTTTGAATTGTATTCCCTTTTTATCAACCATTTGTGTTCACTCATCTGAAAAGTTGCTTGTTATTTTTTACCGACGTGCCCGATTTTTGTATTATGTCGTGTGTATTTATCACCCTACACTTCTTCTGCTATTCTGTCACTTATGTCATGCTAAATTATGTTTTGTTATGTTCTTTGCACCAAATTATAGTAACAAAAAGTGGCCTCATTTTCAAATAAAATTAAAAAAAACTTTTGACATTTCTCTGCAGGAGGCACTTACAACACTTCTGGGCCATGAGAAGTTTGCATTGTGCCGGATTCAACTTCTGTACTACAAGAACTTCACCTTTTTGATGAGGCAATAAGATTGACGTGGCATCCCATATCTTCGTTTGTACAAGTTGTATAACTGTCAACCATGATGATGATGCACATCTTTAACCTCTTGATGTGGAAATATGGTGGCATATTCTACCTATATTTGTAAATAACATCCAACGTGTGTTTGTATTGTACGTAGCTTAGTGGTAGTGTTATTAGCTCCCCTTGAGGAGAAGCAAATAGGGTAGCCTCTCGGACCTACTGATACTTCAAGTTTCAAGTTTATTAAAGAAGTTAAGGCCCATATGGGCATGTAACAAGTTAACATAACATAAAATATGGCACAATACATTAAACAATACGATTTTATGACAGACTAGTATGATGTAACATGATGATCTGTTTTCTTTACTGATTATGGAGGATGAGATCAAAGTTATAAATACAATATGTTGGTTTTATACTACATACCATAACTAAGTGTTACTAATGATATCGTCCAATAATTCACATTATACAATTTTATATGGACACTCCTATGAAACAACATATCTAAACAAAGATTCATGTAATTATCTAAAACATGACCTTATTTGTTTAGTAAATTTAATTTCAATAAAGTGTTTTTGTTTTCATCGTTCATAAGGCTAGAAAATTTTACTGCAGATGGGCATGTATAAAAATATTCATTCATATATTTAACTCTATCAGCATAAAAATATTTACAAGTAAACAAGTAATGAAATTCGTCACCTAACACATCGTCATCACATAAACGGCATGTTCTCAAATCACGAGGAATATTGTCAAATCTACTCTTTTCAATAGGAAGATAGTGGTTCATACACCTGAATTTGCACAGTGAAATTGCGAGATCAACAGGTTATTATCTCTTCTTGATGAGATAGGGTGGCCTCCTCGACCTACTGATACTGTTATAACCTCCCCTTGATGCCGAGGTAATAGGGTGGTCTCCCCTACATACTGATACCTAATCTACCTAACTTTGTATATAACAATTAACATCCAGCGTATGTGAGTATTGTAACTAGCATAGTGACACTGCTATTATCTCCATTCGGCAAGGACAAAATATGGTGGCCTCCCCTGCCTACCGGTTTTATCCAGTGTGCTGTAGGTACTATAGCTTTCCTTCTTAATGAGGTGGCATCGTTAGGCAGATAAATAGTGCTGCCTTCGATGTGATTGCATGCCTTGAATAATAAACATGTTACATTGTAGACTACCTGTTATATTATCCAAGATTATTGTTTTTCTTGTGAATACCTTAGTCATTTATGCTGACTGAACAACCTAGACTGTTTTTCTCTTGACAGAAGTTTATATTGATTGGGCTTCATGACTTATTTTCCCGATATTGTTCTTAAATTATTTATTAAAAATTTGAGTGTAACGCAAGATGGCGCTCTCCAATGGTCACCCAATCAGTACACCAGCCATGTTAAAGAGATAACCCAGCTGCGTGTGATCATTACAGGAGTATGTGTATTTGAATCTTAGACAGATGCTTGTACCATGCCATTATTTGCTATTGTATTTATTTTGAATCTAACTAAACTTTATTGACAAAAGGGTATTTGTCTTTATTTAATTGTTACAGAATATATACCATAGTACACTAAGTTATATAAACTGTTCTCTACAAGAAAATTATAATACAAGTGTATAAACAGAAAGTTAATAATAGTCTCTTGTGTAATCAGTATTGTACATTTACAGTTTCTGGGATATACATCTTACCTGTGGTACAAATGTATTAACAGCAAGTTACATAATAGTCTCTTGTGTAATCAGTACTGTATTGTACTGCTTCTGTGATATACAATCATACCTGTGGTACAAATGTATAAAAAGCAAGTTACATAATAGTATGTGCTTGATTAACCCTTCGCTTGCAATATTTTATTAACATTATTATTTTATAAAAGTACCGGCTTGCAATTAGCTGTTAGATAAATGGAAAAAAAACTGTCATTACTTTTTTTTGCTTAGTTTCAAATCTGGTTGCATAAATTGAATGATTTGGTTATATTTATTTCATATTTAATCAAAATATGAATTATAATTAAAATGTTTTTTATATTACCATGTGTTCTGTGAGTAAATATTTTTCTAGGTCAAAAATGTCAAACTTTAAAGTTTTTACATTTTTGACAATAAAGTACTAATGACCAAGTCATGACAAGCAACACAAAGCAATGTACTTTTTTTAATAATATCTTTACAGTCAATATGAAATAAAAATATCTTATAATAAAATTTATGCAACCAGATTTGAAACTAAGCACAAAACTGTAATGGCATTTATTTTTTCTAGTTATCTGAAAAAGAGCCAATTATATGCTAAGGTAACTTACGACATTGCTAAAGTATCTAGCAGATAGTGCAGAGCCTAGTCAGATAGATCCTGTCAGAGCCAGCCCATCTGGTTCAACACTGTTAAGTTAGGGTGAATCAATATGTGCCTACCAAGCTGAATGCATTATGTTATTTCTTATTCTCACATTAACTTGAAATCTAAATTTTTCGTAAATCCACTAATCCATTTTATACAGTAATAATAGTCTAATTTGCATTTTTTCAAGTTGAAGCACACAGATAGTTCCAAGGGGAGCGGGTTCATCTGGTTAAATCAATAAGTGCTTATTGGTGTTTTAATAATGTGTAACATTTTGTGTATTTTGTAGTAAGCTTATTAACGATTGTATAAACTTAACTCTATACTCGTAATAATAAACATTTTCCATCTATGACATTTATGTTTTATATTTACCAAAAGTACTAGTACTATTGAAAACGTGGTAGTAGTGGACGATTTCTTGTTTCTATTGAAAACATTCCACCGTTTGGTTTCTTCTAGAGAGAGAGAGACAGATGGAGAGACAGATGGAGAGACAGACAGACAGACAGAGACAAACATACATATGTGCCTATACATAACCATAATAATCACTTTGGAGATAATTTGCACACATGTACACAAACTAAACCACTGTTCGTTCTGTTTTCATTCACCACATTCAATTGTAAAATTAAATACAAAAACATACAATTTCATCTGTGCAATGTTTATTCATTTTAAATGCATATAGGAGCACTGTATGTCTGTTGATTAAACAAACAACAAAACATAAAACATAGACTGGCTAAATTCTACTACATTTTCCAAAATAATATTCAGTCATTGCAAGAAAATAATTCCCATCTATATTAAATCAAAACACATAAAAGGAAATAGACTGGCTAAAATATAAACCATTTAAAAATATTTTTAGTCATTGCAAGAAAATGACTCCCCGTCAGTTAAGGATTCAAAGCTATACCTTATATCATGATTATGGAGATATGGGGCCCGTCTTACTAACCTTGCGTACGCAAGATTTCACCCAAGTTTTGCGTACGTTCAAACTTACGTTCAAATGGTGTCTTACTAAACTTTTGTAACTTACGATCAGGCAGAAAATTGAACGAACGGAATAACATGCTAAGTATATTGGAACTACAGATTTAGGAATCATATGCTAAGTGTATTGGAACTACAGATTTAGGAATCATATGCTAAGTGTATTGGAACTACAGATTTAGGAATCACATGCTAAGTGTATTGGAACTACAGATTTAGGAATCACATGCTAAGTGTATTGGAACTACAGATTTAGGAATCACATGCTACGTGTATTGGAACTAAATATTTAGGAATTGCATGCTAAGTGTATTGGAACTACAGATATAGGAATCATATGCTAAGTGTATTGGAACTACAGATTTAGGAATCATATGCTAAGTGTACTGGAACTACAGATTTAGGAATCATATGCTAAGTGTATTGGAACTACAGATTTAGGAATCATATGCTAAGTGTATTGGAACTACAGATTTAGGAATCATATGCTAAGTGTATTGGAACTACAGATTTAGGAATCACATGCTAAGTGTATTGGAACTACAGATTTAGGAATCCCACGCTAAGTGTATTGGAACTACAGATTTAGGAATCACATGCTAAGTGTATTGGAACTACAGATTTAGGAATCACATGCTAAGTGTATTGGAACTACAGATTTAGGAATCACATGCTAAGTGTACTGGAACTACAGATTTAGGAATCATATGCTTAGTGTATTGGAACTAAAGATTAAGGAATTACATGCTAAGTGTATTGGAACTACAGATTTAGGAATCACATGCTAAGTGTATTGGAACTACAGATTTAGGAATCACATGCTAAGTGTATTGGAACTACAGATTTAGGAATCAAATGCTACGTGTATTGGAACTACAGATTTAGGAATCATATGCTAAGTGTATTGGAACTACAGATTTAGGAATCACATGATGCTAAGTGTATTGGAACTACAGATTTAGGAATCATATGCTAAGTGTATTGGAACTACAGATTTAGGAATCACATGCTAAGTGTACTGGAATTACAGATTTAGGAATCACATGCTAAGTGTATTGCAAGAAAATGACTCCCCGTCAGTTAAGGATTCAAAGCTATACCTTATATCATGATTATGGAGATATGGGGCCCGTCTTACTAACCTTGCGTACGCAAGATTTCACCCAAGTTTTGCGTACGTTCAAACTTACGTTCAAATGGTGTCTTACTAAACTTTTGTAACTTAAGATCAGGCAGAAAATTGAACGAACGGAATAACATGCTAAGTATATTGGAACTACAGATTTAGGAATCATATGCTAAGTGTATTGGAACTACAGATTTAGGAATCATATGCTAAGTGTATTGGAACTACAGATTTAGGAATCACATGCTAAGTGTATTGGAACTACAGATTTAGGAATCACATGCTAAGTGTATTGGAACTACAGATTTAGGAATCACATGCTACGTGTATTGGAACTAAATATTTAGGAATTGCATGCTAAGTGTATTGGAACTACAGATATAGGAATCATATGCTAAGTGTATTGGAACTACAGATTTAGGAATCATATGCTAAGTGTACTGGAACTACAGATTTAGGAATCATATGCTAAGTGTATTGGAACTACAGATTTAGGAATCATATGCTAAGTGTATTGGAACTACAGATTTAGGAATCATATGCTAAGTGTATTGGAACTACAGATTTAGGAATCACATGCTAAGTGTATTGGAACTACAGATTTAGGAATCCCACGCTAAGTGTATTGGAACTACAGATTTAGGAATCACATGCTAAGTGTATTGGAACTACAGATTTAGGAATCACATGCTAAGTGTATTGGAACTACAGATTTAGGAATCACATGCTAAGTGTACTGGAACTACAGATTTAGGAATCATATGCTTAGTGTATTGGAACTAAAGATTAAGGAATTACATGCTAAGTGTATTGGAACTACAGATTTAGGAATCACATGCTAAGTGTATTGGAACTACAGATTTAGGAATCACATGCTAAGTGTATTGGAACTACAGATTTAGGAATCAAATGCTACGTGTATTGGAACTACAGATTTAGGAATCATATGCTAAGTGTATTGGAACTACAGATTTAGGAATCACATGATGCTAAGTGTATTGGAACTACAGATTTAGGAATCATATGCTAAGTGTATTGGAACTACAGATTTAGGAATCACATGCTAAGTGTACTGGAATTACAGATTTAGGAATCACATGCTAAGTGTATTGGAACTACAGATTTAGGAATCACATGCTAAGTGTATTGGAACTACAGATTTAGGAATCATATGCTAAGTGTATTGGAACTACAGATTTTGGAATCATATGCTAAGTGTATTGGAACTACAGATTTTGAAATCACATGTGAAGTGTATTGTAACTACAGATTTAGGAATCACATGCTAAGTGTATTGGAACTACAGATTTAGGAATCATATGCCAAGTGTATTGGAACTACAGATTTAGGAATCACATGCTAAGTGTATTGGAACTACAGATTTAGGAATCACATGCTAAGTGTATTGGAACTACAGATTTTGGAATCATATGCGAAGTGTATTGTAACTACAGATTTAGGAATCACATGCTAAGTGTACTGGAACTACAGATTTAGGAATCATAAGCTAAATGTATTGGTTCTTCAGATTTAGGAAATGCATGCTATGTGTATTGGAACTACAGATTTAGGAATCAATTGCAAAGTGTATTGGAACTACAGATTTAGGAATCATATGCTAAGTGTATTGGAACTACAGATTTAGGAATCACATGCTAAGTATACTGGAACAACAGATTTAGGAATCATATGCTAAGTGTATTGGAACTACAGATTTTGGAATCATATGCTAAGTGTATTGGAACTTCAGATTTAGGAATCACATGCTACGCGTACTGGAACTACATATTTAGAAATCATATGCTAAGTGTGTTGGAACCACATATTTAGGAATCACATGCTAAGTGTATTGGAACTACAGATTTAGGAATCATATGCTAAGTGTACTGGAACCACATATTTAGGAATCACATGCTAAGTGTATTGGAACTACATATTTAGAAATCATATGCTAAGTGTGTTGGAACTACATATTTAGGAATCACATGCTAAATGTATTGGAACTACAGATTTAGGAATCCCACGCTAAGTGTACTGGAACTACAGATTTAGGAATCATATGCTAAGTGTATTGGAACTAAAGATTTAGGAATCATATGCTAAGTGTATTGGAACTACAGTTTTTGGAATCACATGCTAAGTGTATTGGAACTACAGATTTAGGAATCATATGCTAAGTGTATTGGAACTAAATATTTAGGAATTGCGTGCTAAGTGTATTGGAACTACAGATATAGGAATCATATGCTAAGTGTATTGGAACTACAGTTTTTGGAATCACATGCTAAGTGTATTAGAACTACAGATTTAGGAATCACATGCTAAGTGTATTGGAACTAAATATTTAGGAATTGCATGCTAAGTGTATTGGAACTACAGATATAGGAATCATATGCTAAGTGTATTGGAACTACAGTTTTTGGAATCACATGCTAAGTGTATTGGAACTACAGATTTAGGAATCATATGCTAAGTGTATTGGAACTACAGTTTTTGGAATCACATGCTAAGTGTATTGGAACTAAATATTTAGGAATTGCATGCTAAGTGTGTTGTTACTACAGATTTAGGAATGTATAGGTGGTCACACAGTTCATTGATTGAATCAATATAAAATGAAAATAAGTGAATTGGGTTGCCCATGACGCTGACTTAGAGTCGCTGACTTGCAACTCCTCAGGCCCTCACCATGTGAGTTTGAGTCCTCGTCGCAGTGAGGACGTTCATGCAGAGAGGTTTTCCAGCTAACCTACTTTGCACTAGTGGCTCCACCCAGACTTCAGTCTGTGGTATTCCTCCACCATAAAAATAAGCCATTTCGCAATATGACCATAACTTTGTCAGTGATATGTAAAAAGATAAATAAGTAACAATGAAGAGCGGATTATGTGGATCTTTGTCATATATTTGTGCTAATCTGAGACAAGGTGACTTTAATTGTGTGGCAAATTGTGTTTGCATAATTTACTGTAAAAGCACAGGAAACAAACTCAACTAACTGTTAGGCAGGAAATCAAGTATGTTCGCAATTGACACAAACCATGCTTTAAGTAGCATAGTAGACAGATTTTGTTTGTTTGTGAGATACATTGCAGCAATCAATTATAATCGTTTTAGCTGTTTTGGTGGACGAAGTCCCCAGACAAATGTCTGGGTAGAACCACCTTTGCAACTCAAGTCAGCTGGAAGACATTACCACGTTAAGTCCTTTGCCCCGAACGAGACTCGAACCCATGCAGTGAGAGGCCAAGCAGTCAGAAGAGTTTCAAATCGGCGGCTTGTCCACTACAACACGAGCACCCCCTGCATTGTAGACTCAATTACAGGTATATGTTAAAAAATATTTTACTTAACAACATTGATTACAAAAATGGCAGCATCTTTAGAAATTTCTGGAATATATTCGAAGTAATATAACAGATATAAGTAAAATTCTTTAAAACATCACATTTTCAACTAATATCAAAAGCAACAATGTTACACTAATGTATATATTTATACATAAAAAACATAAAATAACATATAAAAATAGAAAACCTGCCCTACAACATACAGTCACATATTTATAAACAAAAAGGATTAAAATATTTAAAGCCCTTTTTTAATATAACTTAATATTCTAGGCATTTGGAACAATATTAAGAGAAATTAAAACAAACTCTGCTGTTTTCTGCATTAATGGCAATTTATAAGGATATTACGTGAAGAAAATACATGTAGATCTAGTGGCTAATTCCAAACAATTAACAATAGTAATACCGATAAGAGCCGGTCATAAATCTTGCGAATATAAAGTCAATAAATAATATAATTGTCAGCACTTATTATTATAATAGCATTCCTACAACTCTACAGAGACCTGTCCACTGTTTGCTCACAACCAGCGTAATAATGTTTTATAAAAATAATTTAAAAATGACATTGATGATAAACTACCATATAATTTTTACCATGTGTACAGTTTAAAGAAAAAAACAAATTTTAACCCTGTTAGTTTAGTTTAAACCTATTTATTTAAAGTCGATTGAGAAACAAGTTCTTTTAACTTATATTAATCCATCTCGACTGTCCACTTCCTGGGTAGAACCAGTACTCAGGTACTGAATACCTGGAGCAATATGCAGTAAATAGTCTTGCTCAAGGACTAAACATCAGGTGGTCAGTTTCTGATTACCCGGATGTTCATGTAAAATGATCTCAAAAGTAAGTGGTCACGTGGTTTTATAAGTTTAAAAATAGCTAACTGTGCAGCGTGGATTGGACAGGAAATACCTTTTTACAATGATGTGTGAGAGCACACAGATCTAGGGCACCAATAAATAGCAACAATGACCTATTATATTGTTTGCCAATAGATAGTTTCCACATCAGTGTCAGTGGAAATCCCTTATCTTTGATGGCAACTTCAAGGAATTTTCATATGAATTGTATAGAAGCGTAAATTTTATTTCCTTGTAATTTCTTTATTTGTGGCCCAAAAATTAAAAGCTATAAATGAAATGAACCGTGTATCTTTTTTGATTGTAGTTTTCTTTACCTTTTAAACTATAAATATATAGTTTTGATATTTAAAATACTTCATAAAAGCTCTTAAATTTGATATAAAATTCAGTAAAATAGACTAAAAATTAAAAACACAGTGGTGAGTTTAATAGAGCGCATATTTCTAGATTTTGGCCTGCATAAGCTCTTGCCTTCAAAGATGGCTGCTTTAAACTGTCTTATCAGTGCCTATGACATCACATGGAAACTATCTATAAAAGTATTTGGTCCAAACTGTTGAATACCACCTTTAAACAATACTCTAAAATATATACTTTAGTTATTATCAATGTTACTTCAGTCAAAGCAACTGTTTACATAAACTTTGTGCAACAAACAAAAGCACAATATGACATAACATTGATGGCGATGACTTGTTAAGAAAAATGACCATGACCGTGATTCCTTTGGACCTTGGTGATTGGGATAAAGATTCACAACAAAAATCCGCCTATAAATCAGGAAGAGAATACTTTGTGACAACTGAACATGTTTACATAACAAAATAGTTTAGGCAACCGTTCTGTTTATACTAAAACTGTATACAATTCAAATAAATTACATTAACACTAGCACTTTAAGTTGTTAATATGATTAATTTAGAGTGCATGAAAACCATTGAAGGGTAAAATAAACATGTTAAATATATATAAAAAGAGGACAATATACAAAATGAACTAAATGACTACAAGCACTATGTTAGAACCGTAATGTATGCAAATCTAAATGAAAAATCTTTTATTGCATAACAGATATTAAATGATTCATACATAGAAATTCGTGTAAAATTTAAAGCAATATACAATAAGATTTAATCTTTGCACACCGGCCCCAATAGCTCAAGTGGTAGAGCGTCAGCTTGCGGATCAGGAGGTCGCGGGTTCAAACCCCGACCGGGTCAAACCAAGGAATTGGTTGGTAGTAGTGGCTTCCCTCCTAATGCTCTAGGCAAAGGGGACAGCATTAAGCCTGACTCGTCAGTGTCAGTATAATGGACCGGCCGGGTTCAGAAAGGGGCACCTCATATGAGCCCCTGTGCTATAATGATAGAAATGTTGTCGCTGCACAGTATCGGCAAAAATGCCGGCAAATCCCAATCCCCAATCTTTGCACAATCCAAAACTGAGGATAATTTCAGTTCATTGAAGAACTGAATTAAAGTAAGAAAAATAATCATTACCAGGACAACTTAAGAACAGAGCAAGAACTTGTTTACTGTTTGACTTAAGTTCCTCATCAGAAATGATCAAATCAAGCATGGCTTATAGTTACCAGAATAATGTCAGTTAATATATGCGACATGTATATACAGGTGAGATTTTACAAATCGACATTAAGTGATTATGATATAGTCGGTAATGCATCAATTAACATACAATATAAAAGATGCAACAAAACAGCCACCATATTAATGAGTGTAATAATATAAAAAAATCCTATTCAATATTTAAGAAAACAAAACATGACATTACTTAATCTATGTAGACTCTGGTAGTCAATTATCAACTGTTACCATCAGAACATACATAAAAACTATTATCAACTCTTTGTTTCAAGCTTGTAAATAACCCATACTAACTGCATTTTTTTTTAAATACAAATTTCACTAATTGCCATTTTCAAGAGATAAGCACTTGAACTTCTTGGTGTTTTCTAATATTGCATCTCCCATGAAAGTTTACAGATACGTAAAGAGAGCAGTTATTTGTGTTTAACTCTTGAAAAGGACAATTTGCCGAAAAATTGGAGTGTAAGCGTTTTTAGAAAAAATATAATTGATACAGTTCTCTATGGAACAATTTACACCATTGAGTAAATTATTTGCTAAGCACTTTTACTCAAATGTTACAAGACTTTACCATTTAGACTTGGCAGTGGGAGCTTGCTGATCAGGGTCTATAATAAGAACCTGAGCCTAATCAAATTACGGTTCAGAGCCTAAGACTTGAAAATAAACTTTCTAATATCAAAACTCCAGATGAAAATAAAAAGACTAGAAATTAATTTTTGTTATTTTAAAATCCAAAAATTCACCAAATTTTTAATAGTCTGTGGGTACATGATACAGACGTCTAAGGCCATTGATACAAGCAAAGTCAAATCACCCTGTTAAAAAAACATTCTAACCGGTTATTTAAAACCTGATTATTTACAATAGACATACAGTTTGAACAAGAAATGTGACATCCAACACATATAAGGTTTCCTTGAAATGTCTTGATAACATCTGACTTATATGTGTGCTTTCTATAAGGTGAATATGTATAGTCATCATAGAAAGCTATTTATAGAATCTACTAGCAGATGCTAAGCACCATGTGGCAACAAATGGAACAATTAGGTATTTTTTATGCAGCCAGCTTGTCTTAAGCAGCCAATTTTAGGCGGTCCCCATAGGTGGCTGCTTAAACAAGTTTGATTATATGTAAGTTATTGTAAATGTTTATCTTTAGCATGAACCCTCAACCATTTACAATATATGAGGTAAAGACAAAACATCAAATAAAATATTTTATAGTTAACACTGTCTAACCATTGAAGTACAACAGGAAACTAAGGACAGGAATATGCAAAATGCCAAAAACAATTCCCAAGCACCCATAAATAAAGCTAGGCTATTGTTGGCGCCGCTCAAGATATCACAGCTGTTCAGTGAGACCCTTTTCAGAGAAAAGAATCGAGTATTCAGTTTTTTAACATTGTAGCTTGCCACAATAATGTGTAGCTTGCAATTATAAAAATGTAGCTGGCCTTTATAGGATTTTGCAGCAATTGACGAAGTATTATTTAACAAAAGAAACCAAAAGAAACCATGTATACCAAAATTAGCAATGTAGCTTGTAAATACAGATGTAGTAGAAAACAAGAAAATAAAGGTAGCAAATAACATACTACCCATCAGAGTTACTGTCAAATGTAATTAATCGACAATGTGAGAAAGTGTTTCGTTGCCAGGACAGTCATCTTCTTGTTTAAAGCGCATGCTCTCTACAGCACCTCATCCTATCTGTTTCTTGTTTCAAGTACTGGATTTAAGGAAAGTGTCTGATACGATATTTTACAAATTATGGAATTATTATGTGATTGATATTATTAGATGATTAAGGTTCGTCTCGTCAAATTTCTTCAGTTCTGACCCATCACTCAGTCACTGTATCGAGTGAGGCTGTCAGATCTTTCAACATGGCCTCCATGTCATCAAACGCCATGGCAACACTACTTCTCATAGCTGGCTTTGGTCCTGAAGTGAAGACAATGTGGAACATTAACCTAATTATTTGGAAAACTGTTCTCAGCTAAATGATGATGATGATGATGATGATGATGATGATGATGATGATATTAATTATTACGATGTTAATTCAGAATCATGCAGTCAAACTTGTGCTAGTAGTCATGTGATAAGAGAAGTCGCCATGCTGTAAGTGGCCAGTTTGTCCTTCTAAGCAAGTTTCTTCTTCAATTTTTGTCTAATCTTGGGTCACGTGTCTTCTGCGGCCAGCTTGTTTGGGTAAATGCTTCTTTAACTGACTCCTAATTAGCAGCCAATCAGCAAGTGTCAATCAACAGTTGCAGTCAAGCAATAAATGTGACAATTAATCCCCCTGCTCCCCACCCATTTGTCAACATAATCACACTTAACTGTACCAATCTCCCAATCAAGATAGATTCCTAGATATCATCCATCTGGTAGTCGGAGCAAAAAAGTGTCTCAGACAATATCTTTTCAGTGAATATGGTAGTAAAATGGGTAGCAGAAGCCTGAATTTATGTATTAAATAGTTACTATGGTGGTAGTAATGATAATTGTAATCATAAAGATACTGATAAAACATGGGTAATAGTGATAATAATCATAAATAATTAACAAGTTCATAAGATTGATACCAAAAGTTAAGGATAGTACTTACTAATCTCAATTGGTTGAGGGGATGTTAGAGACACCCTAGGATAGTCAACACATCGAATTTCCAATATGTGGCGCCCAGCTGAAAAGACAAAATAGTTAATTTATTATATAAATATAGCAAACAAATTTAAACCGTGCTTTACATGGAATAGAACAAAATAAACAAAACAATTTGAGCTAAGAAGGAACAGATGAATCCTCATTATATGATGTACATGAAATAAAGGGGCAGTGTTCAAAATAAGTTGTTTTCAGTAAGGCCGAAATGGTACAGCTATGTATAGCTGTACCATAGTACATAAACTTTTTGTATGGTATGCAGTCATGAAATTTTTGGGACATAATGATTCAAATGAATGCTGGGATAGATAAGCATTTTGTTTCATAAGAACATCTCTGATTGCTACATTGCACCACTTTCACCAATAAAAGGCAGAGTGATTGTTTAAAGAAGGTTTTGAAAATGTTACTGGTGAAATGTTCCCAATCATTCAGATCCTCTTACCATCTTACTGAAAAATAGTTTGTTCTTTCATTGGGATAATCATCCCACCAAGAGTATTTCAGTTGGTATCTGGAGACGGTGTCCACTTGAAGCAGATATAGCACTGACTTCACTGTGCATAGCATGCCATGAACAACTGGCATGATACCACACCCAGTCACATTATCCTGACACTGTGCCAACCAGTCGAGGAACTACCCTTATATTTGCTTGAGCGTTAGCAAGACAGCTATACCACTACCATTTTTTACGACTTTGGTATGTCGTGGCCTGGGATTGAACCCGGGGCCTCCAGTTACTGGAGCCAACTCTACCGATTGCGCTACCAGGTCTGGTGAAAAATAGTTGTTTTATTTGTATTTATTGTAATCTCAGTGATGTATACATATATATGACTGTTAGATTCCATGTGAAACAGTCTCCAATAATCAATTACACAGACATGTGATCTTTCCTTGGTCCCAAAGTGGGAGACTTAAGCTCCCAGAGAGGGAGAATGGGGCGCCAGGGAGGGAGGTTGCCGTGAATGCGTGTTAAATTGACTGTGTGGCTTATTTCTATTTGTAAAACAGTATTTTTTGTCTTTTTTTATCAATAATCATAGTCATTTCAGTGATAAAACTTTTCTTTACAATATTTTTAAATGAATTTTGAAATATATCTAACACATTTTAGTTCAATATCTGGACATACATTGTATGCTTTGGTTTTAAGCTTGTGGCCTACAAAAACAACATCAGTCAAACATGGTGTTAACAAGTCAAGTGTCAACAGCCGTTACTAATGAATTGAAAGAAAAGGTTTCCAAAATGATCTAAATATATTCTACCATCAAATTCAAATTTAAATAAATTCATTAAAAAATATTTATGTACTTATGAGATTAAGATGTTAAATATGAAATAATGAGTATGCAAGCATAAAAATAGTTTATTTAATTTGTAAGTTAGTGACAAAAGAGTTTTGATAATTATAAAATATTAGTGGTAAACACTTTGATACCATTATTGCCTAAACAAACTTAAGTTAAATGAATACATGAAGACATTGTACTAATCGAGAATAAGTTGCAGACAAGTGTTTTTCTATGACAAAATAGTAAATGGATGACAGTCTGTAATTTACAGGCAACAGTAAATTAATCCCTGAGTGGAAATAGTAGCCGTCATGTTATATCTCAGGAAAAGTAGCTATCTCCCCACTTTGTCTTTGTAAAGTGACCAATCAGTAAGGGATAACCCTACATGACCCATTTGAATGAGTGGTAAAATTACATTTCAATGACAAATATTATATTATTATTAGATTAATGTAAATAATCTGATGGAATAAGACTCTACAGCCTTACGTGTATGAATGATGAGACCAGAGAATGTAGCGACAGAGGGTTCAGTCAGCGAGTCCGACTGTAACATCACTGTTGTCTGTCCTGTCAAGACCACACCTGCAAATAAAGGTAATTAAAGATACTTCCAAGTTGACACAATTGTTGATAATTAAAACATTTTAATAACACTTAGACAGGCAAAAATATAAAAAAAATTATCACATGATTCCCTTTGTTTTCCATTCAATATTATATATCACATACCCTTTGCATTTAAAGCGTTTTGATTGGTCAAGCGCTGATCACATTCAGTTGAGCACCAAGAACATAACACTGACATACTGATGCAACAATAAAATGGCATCTAGTAAAAGAAATCAACAGTTTGTCAGTGTGTCTGATGAGGATAAAAAAAAAAATGTTTAACCTCCATATCAGTGAATGCTTTTCTTGATTATCTTTTGAGGAAAAATGTGATAACAGATTTTGAGGAAATGAATGTTGAACGAATTGGATCCACAAATAGTTAAGTAATTATTACACTATATTATATCAATAATGCTTTCATTTTATCGGGTATGTGCTATAAAAAGTAGAGAATTGTGTTTTGGTCAATATAAATAAGAATATATGACAAAGTCCTATGAGCATTGCAACATATACCAAACTCCGAAAAGGCACAGAACAAAGGTATTTCACATGCAAGCCAAGCAAAAAGTAAGAACAAATTTGTGATGACTCATTTAACGAAAAGAGCAAACCCGACAGTTACCACAGATTTTTGCGGATTTGGCTAATGTGATATTGATCCCAGACTGCGTTATCGATCAATATCACATTACCCAGGACCGCAAAACAATATATTGACCTCAACCTAGGTCTTTATTTGTTTAACATTACACTATAACTTTTTGATTAACGAAGTCATTAATTCATCATTATGCAGATCATCTTCCACCACTATTTCACCAAGAATTATTGTTTAAGTAAATTTGTACATTTGTGAATAAAATCATGTAATAAAAAGAAAGTGCCACTCATTGTAAATTTAATACTAACTTTAATAAAACGTGTCCAGAAAAATTATAGCAGGCTTGCCATAGGCTCGCTTACTATTACTTTTCCTGAACTTGTTAAATAAATGTTTATGTTAAATGACCACTCCTGTCAGATCCTCAATGTATGATTCTTTTGGCAGTGGTTTGCCAAAAACTTCAAACTGGCTGCTGTGGATAAAAACTTCTTTCATGTGTAAAATTAATGTTGAGTTCTCTAAGAAATACATAGAAAAATGGGGGCAAAATAATGATAACATGGCTTATCATTTCCCTCCAAAAATGTGTCGCAAAAATATAATTTTATTATATAAGAAATATATAAAATTGTAACATATTTTTGCGATTTTATCATAATGTAGTATTTAAATTTTAATAAAAATTTGCAAAAAAGACAAAAGACTTTAAATAAACACATAACAATGCAGCATACCATCATCTACAAGAAGTTCAACTTTTGTGCAGACCCCTGGCCTTGACTTCACACTAAAGGTCGGGATGGGGTCACCAACCTTGACCATTGCAACAGGGGCCTCTTTCCATGACAGGCTAGTAGGATGAAACTCTGCAAGAAGTTATTGTATGTGTTAATGTATCAAAGGTGTGAAAGGGAAGTATAGAGGATTGCTTTTTACTACTTATTTTTCCAGTAAGAAAATGAATATACAGCCATTGTGTTGCTAGACCCTTATTTTTAAAGTTATGTTATTTATGTCTTTTTGATCATGTGGTCCTTAAACGGTCTTGATGGTCACAAAAGGACGGCAAAGTTGTTGATAGCAAATCAGCAAGAGATATATCTTGGACATTACAAAAAGAATATTTAAACAAAATTCTTCAAAGAATGTCAAGTTGCATATAAAGAACCATAACATTGTAATAGATTCTTACTAAAAACCAAAAGCAAAATGTTACCCATTTCTTGAAATTAACTGGTTAACAACAATCTATTAGCTATCCAGAGACTTTACAGAAACTGGTTGTTAGATATGTTCTGTTATGCAAAATTTCTATAACCGGTAACTCCAAGCCTGCTATTCTAGAATTTATAAGTCTTAGGCAATTAGTATAGATCCAGATAAGTCAGCTCCTACTGGAAGCTGTCAGGCCAGTATCGATACTTTTTGCTGCTCAGTTACCATTTAAAAGTATATCAAACCTGACATGTAACATATATAAAATTAAAACAAAAAATAATGACAATTTAGCATGGGATTGGGATTTGCAGGCATTTTTGCCGATACTTTGCAGCAGCATTTCTATCATTATAGCACAGGGGCACTTATGAGGTGCCCAGGGACTGAACCCGGTCAGTCCATTATACTGACACCGGCGAGTCAGGTGTAATGCTGTCCCCTTAGCCCGAGCCTTAGAAGGGGAAGCCACTACTACCAACTTTAAAGGTTAGGGTTTGACCCGGCCAGGATTTTAACCCGCAACCGCCCAAACTGCAAGCCGACGCTCTACCACTTGAGCTTTTGCAGCCAGTCTGAACTGAGCATGGATTTTTAATACAATGTAGCAAGCTAACGGTTAAATGACACATTACACCAAGAAGCCATGATGGCCCTATATTGCTTACCTGGGTGCTGTATATAGAAAGTTAGAATGAATAATGTATATCATATATTTTAAACAGACCTGATTTATCGGAACATTATTTTAGAGGTAAACAAGTACAAAACCAAGCTTAATTACCTTTTGGTCGATCCCTCTCCAATGACTTTAGAATAGTGGTTCGATCCTCGTCTGAACTGACAATGTCTGTTAAATCGGCCTCTTTGAGTAACAAAAACTTCTTGTAGGTGTTGAAACCCTATATAAGCAACAAAATATTAGCATTGGTTTTATTGTGTTTTCCTGATTGAAAGTGGTTATTGATGAACATTCAGATAAAAACAACCACTGACATTTACTGTTATTGCTTTCTTTTTTAGTTTGACAATAATATACAAATAAAGACTTGAGTTGAAGTCAGTATATAATTTTAAGGACCTGGGTAATGTGGTATTAACCAAGGATGCAGTCTGAGGTCAATGTGGCATTAGCCAGGTCTACAAACCTATATATTGACTGAAATGTACTTTCTTTGTTATATCACATGCCCTATGAAATTACGCTGTCATTGTTATTTTTTTATAATGTGGCATCTGTGCTTCTCATTTCAACAAGATGTTGATCGAATTAGCCATCGTTTCATTTTCTCAAAGTCTCTTTTTCCCTTACTATTACAAAATCATCATCAGACACACTGACAAACTGTCATTACCATTACCATGTTATTGTAGCAGCATTGTGTTAAAAAGAACATGATCATCAGTATTATGTTCTTGGTGCTCACGTAAAAACATTCTCGAGTCAATATCACTTTACATCGACTTATACAAGACTAGTGCTTGATCAGTTAAAACGCTTTAAATTCAAAGTCTTATGTGATATATAAAAATAAATCACAAATACTGTATTTTAAACATATGTTGTTGTTTTTTTGTTACATTGCACCGACACACAACACAACTATGGTCATATTGGTGATGTCCAGCTAATTATTGGTGGAGGAAGACCTCAAACTTATGCCTGGGCAGAACCACCGCGCACCACAGGTCAGTTGGAAAACCTCCCCACATGAAAGTTTCCACCCCAACCAGGACTCAAACTCACACGGTGAGGGGCTCAGGAGTTATGAGTCAGCGACTCTAACCACTTGGCCACGGCGCCGCTTAAACATAAATCAATGGTTTATAATATTGCTGTGTTTTTTTTACTTAGACAAGGTTGAAATAAATGTGGGTTGTTCTCCATGCCTTTGCTATGATATCATCTGTATATTTCTCCATGGAGTTTTCTGCCAATAGCGTCTTTATCCTTTCATCTGCCCCATAGAGTCGTATCCCTTGGAAGCATATACACTTCCCATCGTGGTTGCTAAGCAACTCCAGCCTCCAGTAGCGAGATGATGCTGTGAAGTCAGTGAATGTTTGTGGCATGCCTGAAAAAAGTATGACAAAAATAACCTCAGATAGTTCAACAATTATTGAGCAGTGCAAAATAAATCCAAGCGAATATGTTATATTGAGATCATTCCAAATTACTTTGTTAGTGGCTTATTTATATCAATAAAATCTAATCTGTTAGCTCTTCTATACATAAGGGTGAACAGACTAATGTATGACCACCACGCTGATAAGTTAGAGCAATATAGATTGTATGGTTCTTTATTTTGATACATTACATACACACAATGGTCATTCTGGCATAGTACCAGCTACTTGTGGACGAAGAACCCACATAATGCTGATAATATAAACTGAGCACAGCAACTGGGATGGGATTGGGGATTTGCCAGCATTTTAGCCAATACTGTGCAGCAACTTTTCTATCATTATAGCACAGGGGCACTTATGAGGTGCCCAGGGGCTGAACCCGGCCGGTCCATTATATTGACACCGACGAGTCAGGCATAATGCTGTCCCAGTAGTTCGAGCGTTAGGAGGGAAGCCACTACTACCAACTTTAAGGTCTTTGGTTTGATCCGGCCCGGGGTTTGAACCCACGACCTCCCATTCCGCAAGCCGACACTCTACCAATTGAGCTGAGATGGAGATCTCACAATCTCAATGATAATTGCTCTGATTGAGACATGAACTTTGCACTGAAGGTTTAGGGGTTCATCACTCATAAAGCCACAGCAAGTGCACAGCTACATACAGATAGCTGACAAATACAACAAAACAATCTTTTCATCATGTCAAACTAACCTGTCTCATTGGGGTTCTTGTTGCCAGACTTCAAACAGCTGGCTGTCATCACACTGGACCAAGGACCTCTGTAAAATAAAAGAAGCTTAACTCAGACCATGCCATATTTGTAAGCAATACAAAATCTCAGTTCTTTACATGCAAACGTAAGTCAGATCTGCTTATTTGTATACAGATAGTTTCCACATCAGTGAAGATCCCTTATCTTGGCAGCCATCTTTGATGGTAACTTCACGGGATTTTCAGATGTATTGTATAGAAGCATCAATTTTGTTTTCTTGTAATTTATTCATTTGTTTTCCAAAAATGAAAAGCCATACACCACTGGAAAGCTCTTGAGATTCATATGTTTAGAATACAATATTTTTCAAAATGATGAATGCACTAAGAATAAACACACAGCAATAAATAAAATTATTGGCTCATCCTTAAACAAAATGAACAGTGTATCTTTTTTGGTTGTATTATTTTTACCTTTTAAACTATCAAAATATAGTTTTGATATTTAAAATACTACATAAAAGCTGTTAAATTTGAAATAAAATTCAGTAAAATAGACTGAAAAATAAAAACCCAGTGGTAAGATTAATACAGCCCATATTTTCAGACTTAGCCCGCATTCACTTTTGCCTTCAAAGATGGCTGCCATAAACTGTCTTATCAGTGCCTATGACATCACATGGAAACTATCTATAGAATTTCACAGACAAATTTTATGCAAATATCCAAAATATGGAATAAATAGAAAATCAATAAATATTGTTCAGATACTCAGTACCATTTTAATAATCACATATTTCCTTTCAGTCACAACGGTTTTGAGTTTGATTCACATCTCCTTTTCAGTCGCAAAGGTATTGATTTTGATTCACATCTCCTTTTCAGTCACAAAGGTATTGATTTTGATTCACATCTCATTTTCAGTCACAAAGGTATTGATTTTGATTCACATCTCCTTTTCAGTCACAAAGGGTCTCCTTTTCAGTCACAAAGGTATTGATTTTGATTCACATCTCATTTTCGGTTGCAAAGATATTGATTTTGATTATCAACTCTCTGCTAGTGTGATCTTGAAAACTTGCATTTGCTGTCGATGAGGCCAGAGTATAGGTTGTTATAAGTAAGGCTTAGTTCAAACTATGGCTCTTTTCTATCAGTATCTGTCTTTTGCATCATCAGAGCTAAGGCTAAGAACCGTTATGTCTATTGTAACAGTCTCAAAACCATGTTTTGTTGGGTCTCTCAGGTGGTTTTGGGCCCTCCAAAACTAGATATGTTACCGCTTTTATCCAACAAATGTTGGGTAAAAGACATTTTGCTTTGTTTTTAAAATACATCGCAGCGACCAATTATGATCATTATAGCGACGTCCAGCTATTTTGGTGAAGGAAGACCCCAAACAAATGTCTGGGTAGAACCACTGCGGCACTGCAGGTCAGCTGGAAGATCTTCCCACATAAAGTCCTTCACCCCGAATGGGCCTTGAACCCACGTGGTGAGAGGCTAAGCAGTCAGAAGCGTTTCAAATTGGCGGCTCCTCCACTACAACACGGGCACCCCCTGCATTGTAGACTCAATTATATGTTAAAAAATACTTTAATAAAAACCAGTGATTACAAAAATGGCAGCATCTTCAGAAATTTCTAGTCAGAGGAGTTACAAGTTAGCGACACTATCACTACGCCACACGCACCCCTTATTGTAATTTAGACAAGCATAAAATCACTTTAAATCCAAGTACTGTAGTACATACTGTATGCTTCCTCCTTTCTGAAGTTGGAAAGATTTTACCATCTGGGGACTGTCCCTGGATAAAGTAAGTTAGAATTGTTTTACCAATTTTAGTACGATATAAATTTCAGTGCTATTAGAATTATTTCTTTAAAATGTTGTATATAAACAAAGGTAAAAAAAAACCATACATTCACTGAATTTAGTTTAAACATTTTTATTTATAATCAATTGAGGAACAAGTTATTTCAACTTATATCAAACCCTCTTGACTGTCCACTTCCTAGGTAGAACCAGTACACAGGTGCAATGTGCATTAAATAATTGACCAAAAAAAAAGCAGGGTCAAACTTCAGTCACTGAAAGTGTAACAGTGTGTAACTTTGAGCGACAATGATTTAAAATGTCTTAAAGCAAAATGATTAGCCGATACAGTAAACACTGGGCTTGCTTAGCACATTTTGATCAAGCTTAAAGGAAAATAACTGTAAACCAATATCTGCCAGCTCTTATTGGGAGCACTTTTTGCTACAGAGTCTCTGGCAATATGACTTCACTTGTATACAGCTACAACTAGACTAGCCACCAGTGTCCTTGACAAAGCTGGTACATGGGTAAGATGGTTTCTGCACATTGCCCAGTTGGGGTGAACATTTGAGTTTAGTTTGAAGAAAATCCTTACATTAGTATACAATTTATAGGGCAGACACGACATATTGTCTAGTATTGATTGTAAGTAAATTAAAAGATCTAAAAAGGGGCATAACTTTGTCAAAATGCAATACAGAGTTTTAAAACTTGACCTGCATATCTTACTTGTGATACGTCATATATCTTTTAAGTTTCAAGCAAATACCTGTGATAATTTTAGAAATATTCAAGTACATGTTAAAATTTAAGAACATTTTTTAAGTCAATTTTGACCTTCAAGTGTGACCTTGACCTTAAGCCGGCAGAGGTAACATGGGTTCTGCACATTACCTTGTTGAGTTGAACATTTGAGTAAAGTTTGAAGAAAATTCTTCCATAAGTATAGGATTTATAGAGCGGACACGACATATTGTCTAATACTTGATTGTATGTAAATTTGAAGACTTATAAGGGGCATAACTTTGTCAAAATGCAATACAGAGTTATAAAACTTGACCTGCATATCCTAATTGTGACACTTCATATATATTTTAAGTTTCAAGCAAATACTTTTTCTAGTTTCAGAAATATTCAAATACATGTTAAAATTTAAGAATATTTTCTAAGTCAATATTTGACCTTCAAGTGTGACCTTGACCTTAATCCGCCAAAAGAGTAACATGGGTTCTGCACATCCCCTTGTTGAGGTGAACATTTGAGCCTAGATTAAAGAAAATCTTTCAATAAGTGTAGGACCTACAGAGCGGACACGATATATTGTCTAATACTTGATTGTAAGTAAATTTGAAGACTTAAAAGGGGCCTAACTTTGTCAAAATGCAATACAGAGTTATGAAACTTGACCTGCATATCCTAATTGTGACACTTCATATATATTTTAAGTTTCAAGCAAATACTTTTTCTAGTTTCAGAAATATTCAAATACATGTTAAAATTTAAGAATATTTTCTAAGTCAATTTTTGACCTTAAGCCGGCAAAAGAGTAAAATGGGTTCTGCACATCCCCTTGTTGAGGTGAACATTTGAGCCAAGATTAAAGAAAATCTTTCAATTAGTGTAGGACTTACAGAGCGGACATGACATAATGTCTAATATTTGATTGTTTGATATTTGACCTTCAATTGTGACCTTGACATTGAGCTGACACATGGGCAGCATGGGTTCTGCACATCCCCTTGTTGAGGTGAACATTTCAGTAAAGTTTGAAGAAAATCCTTCAATTGGTATAGGATTTTTAGAGCGGACACGATAATGGAGACGGGCGGACAGACGGGCGGACAAAGCGAATCCATTATAGCCCCCCCTCCCCCATTTTGTGGTGGGGGTATAATAAAAAAAGGAGATTTACTGAGATTCATTAAAGTTGTAGATGGTTTGGAATTTCATCATGAAATTTGGTGCAAATAACATTTCAGATACATAATATGACATATATAATGGCTGTGTGTCCACAGTTGTTAACATTATTTCAAATGAGTCAATAAATAAAATCACAAAATTTATCGAGGTAATCTCTTAGCACTGGGGAGTCATAAAAGATTTTAATTTCCTTCGGTCTAATTCTGAAATGTTCCGACTCTAAAGAGAGAAAGGCCAGCTTTGTCTTATTCAAAAAGAAAAAGATCATTACCTCATAGATGGAACAGCACAAATCTACAATTCACTGTGGGTTGGAAAAACACCTACGACACCATTTACTTTCAGCGTGTTTAATGGAAATATCTGATGAAACTATCAGCTATGATCAACTATGGCAACGAAAGTGAAAGTAATGTTTTAGTTATATATATCTTTGGTTAGTGAGTTATATTTTACTAGTTTTGAGCACTTAAACATTCACACTACAAGATCATATAGGCAAACACACAGTACTTGGTGACATAAAAAGGTCCATTCTGAAACCATATATGACTTATATATTACAAGTGTAGCATCGTGTATGAGGGTAACAGACTTGGTGCCTTCTATGTAAGTTTCTCAAGTATTACCTACCAGCCATATATAGTGATGCCAGTCAGGGTATGGTCATATTTTAGGTCCAGGACTGTCCAGGCATGGTGGACCTCAGCTGCTATCCAGCAGGATGTCAGGTCATCTATATGCAGTAAAGGTGTCCATGAATATGGCATGACAAATAATTTAGATCAAGGCCTACAATGCAATAATAAAAGTAAAGTCTTTGTTTAAACAAAGCAAGATATTTATTAGACAAAAACAGTTATAACTTTTAAAAAAATCACCTTTTATAGAAACTTAGTTTGAGATCTTTTTTTTATTCTTAAAAAGTTTTTGCATATCCTTAATTGTTATAGTTGAGTAACCATCAAAATGACAGAACGCTGTGAAAATAAGACATCCAGACACCTTGAAAACCTGTCATACTACTTCAAGCTAAGAGACGACAATAATATCTTTGAAACAAAGGTTCTTTAGTTCATAGCCTGAGATCGCACTCCACCATTCTATGCATTGACTGCACCTAACGCACCATTCAGATGGATAACTTCCATGGAATATGTTAGAAGTGCATCTGTTCCACTACCTTCTTTCATGGGAGTGCATCAGTTACAGTACCTGCCATCTAGTATGTTGGTGTTTGGGCAGTTGGGAGTGCATCTGTTACAGTACCTACCATCTAGTATGTTGGTGTTTGGGCAGTTGGGAGTACATCTGTTACAGTACCTACCATCTAGTATGTTGGTGTTTGGACAGTTGGGAGTGTATCTGTTACAGTACCTACCATCTAGTATGTTGGTGTTTGGGCAGTTGGGAGTACATCTGTTACAGTACCTACCATCTAGTATGTTGGTGTTTGGACAGTTGGGAGTGCATCTGTTACAGTACTTACCATCTAGTATGTTGGTGTTTGGACAGTTGGGAGTGCATCTGTTACAGTACCTACCATCTAGTATGTTGGTGTTTGGACAGTTGGGAGTGCATCTGTTACAGTACCTACCATCTAGTATGTTGGTGTTTGGACAGTTGGGAGTGCATCTGTTACAGTACCTACCATCTAGTATGTTGGTGTTTGGGCAGTTGGGAGTGCATCTGTTACAGTACCTACCATCTAGTATGTTGGTGTTTGGACAGTTGGGAGTGCATCTGTTACAGTACCTACCATCTAGTATGTTGGTGTCTGGGCAGTTGGGAGTGTATCTGTTACAGTACCTACCATCTAGTATGTTGGTGTTTGGGCAGTTGGGAGTGCATCTGTTACAGTACCTACCATCTAATATGTAGGTGTTTGGGCAGTTGGGAGTACATCTGTTACAGTACCTACCATCTAGTATGTAGGTGTTTGGGCAGTTGGGAGTACATCTGTTACAGTACCTACCATCTAGTATGTTGGTGTTTGGACAGTTGGGAGTGCATCTGTTACAGTACCTACCATCTAGTATGTTGGTGTTTTGGCAGTTGGGAGTGCATCTGTTACAGTACCTACCATCTAGTATGTTGGTGTTTGGGCTGTTGGGAGTGCATCTGTTACAGTACCTACCATCTAATATGTTGGTGTTTTGGCAGTTGGGAGTGTATCTGTTACAGTACCTACCATCTAGTATGTTGGTGTTTGGGCTGTTGGGAGTGCATCTGTTACAGTACCTACCATCTAGTATGTTGGTGTTTGGACAGTTGGGAGTGCATCTGTTACAGTACCTACCATCTAGTATGTTGGTGTCTGGGCAGTTGGGAGTGTATCTGTTACAGTACCTACCATCTAGTATGTTGGTGTTTGGGCAGTTGGGAGTACATCTGTTACAGTACCTACCATCTAATATGTAGGTGTTTGGGCAGTTGGGAGTGTATCTGTTACAGTACTTACCATCTAGTATGTTGGTGTTTGGGCAGTTGGGAGTACATCTGTTACAGTACCTACCATCTAGTATGTTGGTGTTTGGGCTGTTGGGATTGCATCTGTTACAGTACCTACCATCTAGTATGTTGGTGTTTGGACAGTTGGGAGTGTATCTGTTACAGTACCTACCATCTAGTATGTTGGTGTTTGGGCAGTTGGGAGTACATCTGTTACAGTACCTACCATCTAGTATGTTGGTGTTTGGACAGTTGGGAGTGCATCTGTTACAGTACCTACCATCTAGTATGTTGGTGTTTGGACAGTTGGGATTGCATCTGTTACAGTACCTACCATCTAGTATGTTGGTGTTTGGGCAGTTGGGAGTGCATCTGTTACAGTACCTACCATCTAGTATGTTGGTGTTTGGGCAGTTGGGAGTACATCTGTTACAGTACCAACCATCTAGTATGTTGGTGTTTGGACAGTTGGGAGTCCATCTGTTACAGTACCTACCATCCAGTATGTTGGTGTTTGGACAGTTGGGAGTGCATCTGTTACAGTACCTACCATCTAGTATGTTGGTGTTTGGGCAGTTGGGAGTGTATCTGTTACAGTACCTACCATCTAGTATGTTGGTGTTTGGGCAGTTGGGAGTACATCTGTTACAGTACCTACCATCTAGTATGTTGGTGTTTGGACAGTTGGGAGTGCATCTGTTACAGTACCTACCATCTAGTATGTTGGTGTCTGGGCAGTAAGGAGTGTATCTGTTACATTACCTACCATCTAGTATGTTGGTGTTTGGACAGTTGGGAGTACATCTGTTACAGTACCTACCATCCAGTATGTTGGTGTTTGGGCAGTTGGGAGTGTATCAGTTACAGTACCTACCATCTAGTATGTTGGTGTTTGGACAGTTGGGAGTGCATCTGTTACAGTACCTACCATCTAGTATGTTGGTGTTTGGGCAGTTGGGAGTACATCTGTTACAGTACCTACCATCTAGTATGTTGGTGTTTGGACAGTTGGGATTGCATCTGTTACAGTACCTACCATCTAGTATGTTGGTGTTTGGACAGTTGGGAGTACATCTGTTACAGTACCTACCATCTAGTATGTTGGTGTTTGGACAGTTGGGAGTGTATCTGTTACAGTACCTACCATCTAGTATGTTGGTGTTTGGGCAGTTGGGAGTACATCTGTTACAGTACCTACCATCTAGTATGTTGGTGTTTGGACAGTTGGGATTGCATCTGTTACAGTACCTACCATCTAGTATGTTGGTGTTTGGACAGTTGGGAGTGCATCTGTTCCACTACCTTCTTTCTAGTATGTTGGTGTTTGGGCAGTTGGGAGTGCATCTGTTACAGTACCTACCATCTAGTATGTTGGTGTTTGGACAGTTGGGAGTGCATCTGTTACAGTACCTACCATCTAGTATGTTGGTGTTTGGGCAGTTGGGAGTACATCTGTTACAGTACCTACCATCTAGTATGTTGGTGTTTGGGCAGTTGGGAGTACATCTGTTACAGTACCTACCATCCAGTATGTTGGTGTTTGGACAGTTGGGAGTGCATCTGTTACAGTACCTACCATCTAGTATGTTGGTGTTTGGGCAGTTGGGAGTACATCTGTTACAGTACCTACCATCCAGTATGTTGGTGTTTGGACAGTTGGGAGTGCATCTGTTACAGTACCTACCATCTAGTATGTTGGTGTTTGGGCAGTTGGGAGTACATCTGTTACAGTACCTACCATCTAGTATGTTGGTGTTTGGACAGTTGGGAGTGCATCTGTTACAATACCTACCATCTAGTATGTTGGTGTTTGGACAGTTGGGAGTGCATCTGTTACAGTACCTACCATCTAGTATGTTGGTGTTTGGACAGTTGGGAGTGTATCTGTTACAGTACCTACCATCTAGTATGTTGGTGTCTGGGCAGTAAGGAGTGTATCTGTTACATTACCTACCATCTAGTATGTTGGTGTCTTGGCAGTAAGGAGTGTATCTGTTACAGTACCTACCATCTAGTATGTTGGTGTTTGGACAGTTGGGAGTCCATCTGTTACAGTACCTACCATCCAGTATGTTGGTGTTTGGACAGTTGGGAGTCCATCTGTTACAGTACCTACCATCTAGTATTTTGGTGTTTGGGCAGTTGGGAGTGTATCTGTTACAGTACAAACCATCTAGTATGTTGGTGTTTGGGCAGTTGGGAGTGCATCTGTTACAGTACCTGCCATCTAGTATGTTGGTGTTTGGGCAGTTGGGAGTACATCTGTTACAGTTCCTACCATCTAGTATGTTGGTGTTTGGGCAGTTGGGAGTGTATCTGTTACAGTACTTACCATCTAGTATGTTGGTGTTTGGGCAGTTGGGAGTGCATCTGTTACAGTACCTACCATCTAGTATGTTGGTGTTTGGGCAGTTGGGAGTGCATCTGTTACAGTACCTACCATCTAGTATGTTGGTGTTTGGGCAGTTGGGAGTACATCTGTTACAGTTCCTACCATCTAGTATGTTGGTGTTTGGACAGTTGGGAGTGTATCTGTTACAGTACCTACCATCTAGTATGTTGGTGTTTGGGCAGTTGGGAGTTCATCTGTTACAGTACCTACCATCTAGTATGTTGGTGTTTGGGCAGTTGGGAGTACATCTGTTACAGTTCCTACCATCTAGTATGTTGGTGTTTGGACAGTTGGGAGTGTATCTGTTACAGTACCTACCATCTAGTATGTAGGTGTTTGGGCAGTTGGGAGTACATCTGTTACAGTACCTACCATCTAGTATGTTGGTGTTTGGGCAGTTGGGAGTACATCTGTTACAGTACCTACCATCTAGTATGTTGGTGTTTGGGCAGTTGGGAGTACATCTGTTACAGTACCTACCATCTAGTATGTTGGTGTTTGGACAGTTGGGAGTGCATCTGTTACAGTACCTACCATCTAGTATGTTGGTGTCTGGGCAGTAAGGAGTGTATCTGTTACATTACCTACCATCTAGTATGTTGGTGTTTGGACAGTTGGGAGTACATCTGTTACAGTACCTACCATCCAGTATGTTGGTGTTTGGGCAGTTGGGAGTGTATCAGTTACAGTACCTACCATCTAGTATGTTGGTGTTTGGACAGTTGGGAGTGCATCTGTTACAGTACCTACCATCTAGTATGTTGGTGTTTGGGCAGTTGGGAGTACATCTGTTACAGTACCTACCATCTAGTATGTTGGTGTTTGGACAGTTGGGATTGCATCTGTTACAGTACCTACCATCTAGTATGTTGGTGTTTGGACAGTTGGGAGTACATCTGTTACAGTACCTACCATCTAGTATGTTGGTGTTTGGACAGTTGGGAGTGTATCTGTTACAGTACCTACCATCTAGTATGTTGGTGTTTGGGCAGTTGGGAGTACATCTGTTACAGTACCTACCATCTAGTATGTTGGTGTTTGGGCAGTTGGGAGTGCATCTGTTACAGTACCTGCCATCTAGTATGTTGGTGTTTGGGCAGTTGGGAGTACATCTGTTACAGTTCCTACCATCTAGTATGTTGGTGTTTGGGCAGTTGGGAGTGTATCTGTTACAGTACTTACCATCTAGTATGTTGGTGTTTGGGCAGTTGGGAGTGCATCTGTTACAGTACCTACCATCTAGTATGTTGGTGTTTGGGCAGTTGGGAGTGCATCTGTTACAGTACCTACCATCTAGTATGTTGGTGTTTGGGCAGTTGGGAGTACATCTGTTACAGTTCCTACCATCTAGTATGTTGGTGTTTGGACAGTTGGGAGTGTATCTGTTACAGTACCTACCATCTAGTATGTTGGTGTTTGGGCAGTTGGGAGTTCATCTGTTACAGTACCTACCATCTAGTATGTTGGTGTTTGGGCAGTTGGGAGTACATCTGTTACAGTTCCTACCATCTAGTATGTTGGTGTTTGGACAGTTGGGAGTGTATCTGTTACAGTACCTACCATCTAGTATGTAGGTGTTTGGGCAGTTGGGAGTACATCTGTTACAGTACCTACCATCTAGTATGTTGGTGTTTGGGCAGTTGGGAGTACATCTGTTACAGTACCTACCATCTAGTATGTTGGTGTTTGGGCAGTTGGGAGTACATCTGTTACAGTACCTACCATCTAGTATGTTGGTGTTTGGACAGTTGGGAGTGCATCTGTTACAGTACCTACCATCTAGTATGTTGGTGTCTGGGCAGTAAGGAGTGTATCTGTTACATTACCTACCATCTAGTATGTTGGTGTTTGGACAGTTGGGAGTACATCTGTTACAGTACCTACCATCCAGTATGTTGGTGTTTGGGCAGTTGGGAGTGTATCAGTTACAGTACCTACCATCTAGTATGTTGGTGTTTGGACAGTTGGGAGTGCATCTGTTACAGTACCTACCATCTAGTATGTTGGTGTTTGGGCAGTTGGGAGTACATCTGTTACAGTACCTACCATCTAGTATGTTGGTGTTTGGACAGTTGGGATTGCATCTGTTACAGTACCTACCATCTAGTATGTTGGTGTTTGGACAGTTGGGAGTACATCTGTTACAGTACCTACCATCTAGTATGTTGGTGTTTGGACAGTTGGGAGTGTATCTGTTACAGTACCTACCATCTAGTATGTTGGTGTTTGGGCAGTTGGGAGTACATCTGTTACAGTACCTACCATCTAGTATGTTGGTGTTTGGACAGTTGGGATTGCATCTGTTACAGTACCTACCATCTAGTATGTTGGTGTTTGGACAGTTGGGAGTGCATCTGTTCCACTACCTTCTTTCTAGTATGTTGGTGTTTGGGCAGTTGGGAGTGCATCTGTTACAGTACCTACCATCTAGTATGTTGGTGTTTGGACAGTTGGGAGTGCATCTGTTACAGTACCTACCATCTAGTATGTTGGTGTTTGGGCAGTTGGGAGTACATCTGTTACAGTACCTACCATCTAGTATGTTGGTGTTTGGGCAGTTGGGAGTACATCTGTAACAGTACCTACCATCCAGTATGTTGGTGTTTGGACAGTTGGGAGTGCATCTGTTACAGTACCAACCATCTAGTATGTTGGTGTTTGGGCAGTTGGGAGTACATCTGTTACAGTACCTACCATCCAGTATGTTGGTGTTTGGACAGTTGGGAGTGCATCTGTTACAGTACCTACCATCTAGTATGTTGGTGTTTGGGCAGTTGGGAGTACATCTGTTACAGTACCTACCATCTAGTATGTTGGTGTTTGGACAGTTGGGAGTGCATCTGTTACAATACCTACCATCTAGTATGTTGGTGTTTGGACAGTTGGGAGTGCGTCTGTTACAGTACCTACCATCTAGTATGTTGGTGTTTGGACAGTTGGGAGTGTATCTGTTACAGTACCTACCATCTAGTATGTTGGTGTCTGGGCAGTAAGGAGTGTATCTGTTACATTACCTACCATCTAGTATGTTGGTGTCTTGGCAGTTAGGAGTGTATCTGTTACAGTACCTACCATCTAGTATGTTGGTGTTTGGACAGTTGGGAGTCCATCTGTTACAGTACCTACCATCCAGTATGTTGGTGTTTGGACAGTTGGGAGTCCATCTGTTACAGTACCTACCATCTAGTATTTTGGTGTTTGGGCAGTTGGGAGTGTATCTGTTACAGTACCTACCATCTAGTATGTTGGTGTTTGGGCAGTTGGGAGTGCATCTGTTACAGTACCTGCCATCTAGTATGTTGGTGTTTGGGCAGTTGGGAGTACATCTGTTACAGTTCCTACCATCTAGTATGTTGGTGTTTGGGCAGTTGGGAGTGTATCTGTTACAGTACTTACCATCTAGTATGTTGGTGTTTGGGCAGTTGGGAGTGCATCTGTTACAGTACGTACCATCTAGTATGTTGGTGTTTGGGCAGTTGGGAGTGCATCTGTTACAGTACCTACCATCTAGTATGTTGGTGTTTGGGCAGTTGGGAGTACATCTGTTACAGTTCCTACCATCTAGTATGTTGGTGTTTGGACAGTTGGGAGTGTATCTGTTACAGTACCTACCATCTAGTATGTTGGTGTTTGGGCAGTTGGGAGTGCATCTGTTACAGTACCTACCATCTAGTATGTTGGTGTTTGGGCAGTTGGGAGTACATCTGTTACAGTTCCTACCATCTAGTATGTTGGTGTTTGGACAGTTGGGAGTGTATCTGTTACAGTACCTACCATCTAGTATGTAGGTGTTTGGGCAGTTGGGAGTACATCTGTTACAGTACCTACCATCTAGTATGTTGGTGTTTGGGCAGTTGGGAGTACATCTGTTACAGTACCTACCATCTAGTATGTTGGTGTTTGGGCAGTTGGGAGTGCATCTGTTACAGTACCTACCATCTAGTATGTAGGTGTTTGGGCAGTTGGGAGTGCATCTGTTACAGTACCTACCATCTAGTATGTTGGTGTTTGGGCAGTTGGGAGTGCATCTGTTGCAGTACCTACCATCTAATATGTAGGTGTTTTGGCAGTTGGGAGTGCATCTGTTACAGTACCTACCATCTAGTATGTTGGTGTTTGGGCAGTTGGGAGTGTATCTGTTACAGTACTTACCATCTAGTATGTTGGTGTTTGGGCAGTTGGGAGTGTATCTGTTACAGTACCTACCATCTAGTATGTTGGTGTTTGGGCAGTTGGGAGTGTATCTGTTACAGTACCTACCATCTAGTATGTTGGTGTTTGGGCAGTTGGGAGTACATCTGTTACAGTACCTACCATCTAGTATGTTGGTGTTTGGGCAGTTGGGTGTACAGCTGTTACAGTATTCTGGGCTATTGCTGGTCCAAGATATATCATTTGGTAAGGCTGGGTAGTCTGTAACAAAATATACATCAGGGTATGGCTTTACGCTTAAACAACAGGTAAACCTGAGAGAAAAATTTGGAGATTGGCAATAAAAATGTGTCAAATGATGGGGGTGTTTCCAGTAATATAAACAATGTAAGCTAGCATTCTCTGACACATGTTATGTTTTGTGCTTAAAGAGATTAAATATGGAAGAAGAAAAAAGAAGAAAATCAAAGTCAAAAACATACTCTATAACTCAACTCTTGATGCTTAAATTGGTGTGTTTTTTAATGTCATCTAATCAAAATGATGTGTGTTTTCTAATGTCATCCAATGAAATTGATGCATTTTCTAATGTCATCCAATCAAACTGATGCATTTTCTACTGATATCCAATCAAATTTATGTGTTTTCTTATGTCATCCGATGAAACTAATAGGTTTTCTAATGTAATCCAATGAAACTGATAGGTTTTCTAATGTCATCCAGTCAAATTTATGTGTTTTCTAATGTCATCCAATCAAAATGAGTTTGAACCATGCTATAAGTTTAGAACCCTTTCATATTATGAATAAGTCCTTATTTGTTTAACTTATGAAACCACTTATTATAAGTGAGTCTGAACTTGTTATAAGTTTAGAACTCTTACTAGCTAAAATGTACTGAAAGTACTAAATATTATAAAATGGTAAAACTAATTCCACAGTTTTATGCTGGTAATTAAGGCTGAGTAATATTGTTAAAGTTTACAAAACATTAACAATAACCATCATTATTAAGACAAGAGCATAAGCACATTAAAAATACATATAGGCATCATGAAAGGACCATCTGACTATAACGGATCATTAAATTACCAATATTGTGTTGCAAGTGTATAGCTTTCTGCACGGTGTAATGTACTGTTTTGACATTTGTATACAAGAAATAAATACAAAAAAAATCCATACCTTTGTCTGCCTGCAGAGAATAACCCCTGGACAGAGCTTTCAGGAACTTGGGTGTTTCTAAGACTGCATTTGTCTTGTATTCTATAAAATATATGTATGTCTAAATGCACTGATATAAGTTAGCATTATAATGACTACACATCTTATAAGAGTCACCAAAGGCAAAGAATGAGACAAGAAACATGTTGACTTAGAAAAATTGATATTTCTGCCTAGTTTATTATTATGATAATTATTCAGCGTAAAATGCTGAAGTAGTATTACTAGCTTCAGTATGTTCAGATCCAAGAGATTTTTGGAGCAAGATATAACAAGTAATCTTAAAGGTGGTATCCAACAGTTTGTCTGTATCAAATTCATGTAACAATACCCTACCATTGCTTTGGGATAATTCGGGCATAATTTTTGCATAAGCCCATACTTTAGTGTAAGTAAAGACTGTTTTGAACAAGGTCTACATTGTAAGACAGTACAAATTGTGATAAAAACACTCTTAAAAGTTCAATCATTCCAAATCTATAAATTTGCACGATAGTGATCTCTGCTAAAAATAGATACCGAGGACAGAGTGGATAACCCGGATGACAATATAATGTAATCTCAAAAGTGAGTTGTCACATGGCTTTGATAGTTAAAAATAGCTATCTCTGCAGCATGGGTCAGATAGGAAATACCTGTTTGCAATGAGGAATGGGGATTTATGTTTCACTATTCACACTGATCTATGAGCAGCATTTTGCAAGACCTTTTCTGGTAAGAAAGACATATTTGGTTATTTGAAGAAAAAAATTTTGGTCCAAACTGTCAGATACCACCTTTAATAAACAACCAAAAAGTAAGTAGTGTTTTTTATAATAGTGTTAAACATGCATTATAACACTTTTTCCTGTGTTATTACATATGCGTATCAAAGGCCATTACAGATACAATGGTTAATGCATACATTTGCTATACAATGTAAAATGCAAGTAAATCTAAATACACTTTAAATTTCATATTTTTTAAAAGAATACAATGTAACACACTATTTATTATTAAAAGGATTGAAATTTACTACACGCACGATAAATTTTTACACAAAGATGAATGTTGACAACTCTTAAGTTATCCTGATTTATAAGCTATATATGACTAAAACACAAAAGAAAATTAATTATAAGGAACCTAGAAGACCTCATGGAAGCAAAATATTGAAGAAACATGCATGACAAATGCTACACACAGCAATTTACGATAGTGCTAATTTAGAAGTTTTATTAGGATAAGGAGAAGAAAAGTATCTAAAAGCAAAAGTAAATGTATCTAAAAATATTGAAGAGAATTTGGAATTAAAGATCACAGGTTCAACTCCTGGCCACAACCAAGGACCAGAAAGCCAGGTTCCATGTATTACTTAGAAATATAAAATTTAAGATGTTAAATTTATTTGCTAACAATCTACATGCAAATTTAACAAAACATATCGCTAGAGACTCTGCAGCAAATACACTTATCATATAGATCCCTGTCAGAATTTGCTGATTTGGATCTATACTACTTATCTAAGCCCCATCATTTAGTGTTTAGCAAGGTCTGAGTATTAGCTGTAACAATGTTTGTTTCTTTGTTTATTGGGTTAATTATCCCCACCAACAATATTTCAGTTATCATCAGACAATGTCCTCTTGAAGCACATATAGTGCTGCCATCACTGTAAAAAGCATGCTGCGAACACCTGGCATGATACCACACCCAGTCACATTATCCTGACACCCGGCCAAGCAATCATGGAACTACCATATTTGCTTGCGCATTAGCAAGGGAACTATACCACTACCATTTTTAATGACTTTCGTATGTCACAGCCTTGGAATAAACCCCAGGCTTCCCATACCTGGAGCCGTAGCTCTACTGATTGCATATCAGGTCCAGTCCATAATATTGTAAATAGCTGAAAAGGTGCCAGGACAAAAGGATATGATCGATAAGTATGGTATAATATCCTGTTTTTGTTGTTGTTGTTTTTAGTTACATTGCACAGACACAATTATGGTCATATTGGCGACATCCAGCTAATTATTGGTGGAGGAAGACCCCAGACTTATATTTGGGTAGAACCACCGGTGCACCGCAGGTTAGTTGGAAAACCTCCCCACATGAAAGGTCTCACCCTAACTGGGACTCTTACCCATGCGTTGACTCTAACCGCTCGGCCATGGGCGCCCCCCTATATTGTCCCTGTGTTCATGGGGAAGTTTCACAGTAAAGGCAGCACCTTTGAACCAAATGTTGCAAACAACAGCAATGGAATATTGCAAGAGCATATAAGTCATGCACCTAATGTTTGCAAAGTTTGTAATAGTCATTTCTAAGCGGCCAGAAGATTAAAAATATACAATACATTCTTAGCCTGCTAAGCAGGAGCTGATCAAGCCAAGATAAAAACATCCTCAGAAGTCACGGCTACTGAACATGTTTCACTCCATTCATACACCGTGGGATTTTTATCTACAATATCACTGTATTGAGATTTAAATTTGAATAAATATCAGCCAATCAAAGGTAGCTAAGTACCTGGAAACTTGAATTCTCTTTGCACTGCTTACATCATTTTGGAAGGAAAGCCGAAACAATGAAAGAACAAGCTTTATTATTGGACTGAAACCTTCAACGGATTATGAAGCGACCAATGAAATATCATTACCAGAAAAGGCGAAAAGTGAACTAAATATCCCACAGGCGATGAATGGAGAGTAATGGAATGGATGGGTCGTGGATGTCCGAGGATGAGATAAATAGCGTAGATCCTGATCACCTTCCTCCTGCTGGATCTACACTATTTGCCTGAATGTCTCTAGCAATTCTTTGTTTTTGCATGTACATTTTAGCAAAATGATTTTGTAATGCCTATTAAAAAATGTAGAATAAAAAGGTGTAATATAAAGCTGTAATATAAAGAGCCTGCAAAATTGCAGAGGTACCCAAATAATTTGAGTAGGTCTGTTACCTTTAAACATGGCTGAGAATTTATCAGCAGCCGGGGTTTGGAGAAAGGCTTCAGCAACAGACTCTGGGGACTGCATGGTAGATAAAGCACTTCGTGACAACAACAGCACACTAATAACAACTACATAACATGCTAGTAATGTGAGGGCAACATTGTTTGTGGGAAAATATGGAACAAGGCAAGTTTTGGTGATGAACAACTTTAAGCAAAGATCATGTACAAGAAACAAACAATGAAACTTTAAAGGAGATAGAAAAATATGTATAAAAGTGGCACATAAAAATACACCCAATGGGAAACTTCAAAATAAACTAAGAACAATTCACAATAGCAGCTATTAAAAAATAAATATTTCATTATTGCCCATGGTAATGACAGCTTCAAATACAGATATTATGTTTATGTTAATTGGTTTTATCGTCCCTCCAACATTATTTCAGTTATATGGAGACGGTGTCCACTTGAAGCAGGAATTGTGCTGCCTTCACTGTGTGTAGCATGCTGTGAACACCTAGCATGATACCACACCCAGTCACATCCTGGCACCAGGCCAACCAGTTATGGAACTAACCTTATATTTGCTTGAGCATTAGCAAGAGAGCTATACCACTACCATTTTTAATGACTTTGGTATGTCGCAGCCCAGGATCAAACCAGGAGCCTGACACTCTACTTATTGCGCTACTAGGTCCAGTGCAGATATTTTGATTGATGGTTTCGGATTTTCATAGACAACATTGTAAAAGTATTTAATGACTCCTACTGAATCTTCAGACATTTAAAATTTTAACTACAGTACTGCATGATTAGGTACATATTACTTTTTACGGGTTTAAAAAGTAAAACTGATGTCTCATTTTGTCTGGCTTCCAAATATTTCAGTCAAAACTGGATTCACAATCTTACATAAACTTTTAGTAATTGTGACAAAAAAAGTGGAAGAAAACATGTGTATCTTGAAACATTCAAGGTGAACAGTGACTAAGTGTAGTCAGAAACAACTGGTTCTATCATTTATATATTTACTGTGTTTATCGTCCCACCAACAGAACTTCAGTTATCTGGAGACAGTGTCCACTTGAAGCAGATATAGTGCTGCCTTCACTGTGTATAGCATGCAGTGAACACCTGGCATGATACCACACCCAGTCACATTATCCTGACACATAGCCAACCAGTCGTGGAACTACCCTTATATTTGCTTGAGCATTAACAAGAGAGCTATACCACTACCATTTTAAACGACTTTGGTACGTCACGGCTTAGGATCGCACCTGGGGCCTCCCTTACCTGGAGCTGATGCTCTACCGATTGTGCTACCAGGTCCACTGTCTATCATTTATGCAAACAACAACTAGAACAACATCAAAACAACATGCATGCCATTTACCAATATGCCATCTGAAGTAGGAATAAATATATCTTTGTTTTGTCTTAGGTATATTTATTTTCTTGCTAACAAATATGAGAAAATGTTATTTACTTTTTAAAATCTTTATCCAAAATGACACTTTTTGATAAAATATTTATTTATGTAATTATTCATCTCTTACACCTCGTAAAAGTATGTCTACCTTACAACAAGAAGGCTTTGTGAATTACATAAGTGAGTAAGTGTAATAATTCAGTTACTAAGAATTTTAACAATTTTAAGTTTTCTCCATGTATGTTTTACTTTATATTCTGTACTTGAGCAAGGCAATTTTGACTGTCATAGAAGTAAAAGAATGTCAGAGACCCTCAAAACAAACATGTTAACTATGTGATAAGCAAGTTCAGAGGAGAAGTTGTTTAAAAAATGTTGACAGACAAGTGACAATGGACACTGGACGAGACACCGGCTGGTGGGAGATCACAAAAGCTCACTTAACATAAGCTCAGGTGAGCTAAAATGGTGTTTTTTTTGTCAGAAAACAACATAGTTACTATTCACACACAAAATATACAACATACACAAGGCATGACTATTTAACAGTGTCAGACACTTGGTAAGAAATCATATTTAATACACTCAATATAGACACACGATGTCAATAGATTGTTAAGCTTACCTCAAGCTTTGAGGTTACTAAATCACTTTTGGCCCCATATTTAAGCAGCGTCTCAGCAACATTGAATCTGTAAACAGTAAATTGTAGAAATATCAGACAGCTTGCGAACCACTGAGTATATGTGGCATAACACATATACAACATGTTTACAGTCAGGTTTTGTCATAGATATGTTCGGTAATGACGATATTGATGATGTTGACGATGAGAATAAGGACAACAACAAAGATGATGAGGAGGAGGATGGTGATGAGGATGACATCAATAATGATTAGAATAAGAATGACAAAAATGATTGAATGATAAAGATAAGGATGACAACAAGGATAAGAAGGATGTTGAGGATAACAACAATGATGAGAAAGATGAGAATTCATTTGATGAGGAGAATGTCGAGGATGAGGATAAAAATGATGAGGTCAATGGTTAGGATGATGACGAGGATACTAACAATGCTGAGGAAAATGGTGATTACGATAAGCACAGCAAAATTAATTAGGATGATGGTGATGTGGATTACAACTTGCAGAATGCGAATGATTAACTGAAGATGACAACACTGCTGAGGAGGTTTTTTGTTTGTTTGTTTATTGGGTTTATCGTTCCACCAATAATATTTCAGTTATCTGGAGACGGTGTCCACTTGAAGCAGATATAGTGCTGCTTTCACTGTGTAAAGCATGCCGTGAACACCAGTTACATTATCCTGACATTGGGCCAACCAGTCGTGGAACTACCCCTTTATTTGCTTGAGCATTAGCAGAGGAGCTAAACCACTACCATTTTTAATGACTTTGGTATGTCGCAGCCCAGGATCGAACCCGGGGTCTCCCGTACCTAGAGGCGACACTCTAACGATGGCACTACCAGGTCAAGTAATAAGGTGGTAAAAAATGAAGATAAGGCAGATAATAAGTGGGATAACAACAATGTGAGTATTGATGATTAAGTTAAGGAAGACAACAGCGATGAGGATGATGGTGATTAGAATGAGGATGTCAAGAAAGATTAGGAGGCGGACAACAATGATGAGAATGGTGCTGATGACAACAATTACAACAGTATGAATATTAACAACAGTATCAACAACAATGCTGGCCCCTACCTCATAAACCTCACAGCCTCTATCAGAGGTGTGGTATCTTTAAGACGGTTAACACAGTTAGGGTTGTAGCCATAGTCCAGTATCATCTCCACCACTTCGTTGTAACCCCGCAGGGAGGCCTCTACCAGGGCTAGAGTGTTGGTGCGTACCGGTGGCGTGTTACACTCTGTCATTTTCTCACCGCTGTGAAGGTGATCCAGCAGCAGGGATACAGCATCTGTTCAAATAGTATACAACAGGACAATAGCTAGCATTCAAGATATATGTCATATTGTATGTTTTCCTGTGATACCACAAAAAAGGTAGTATCTGACAGTATGCCTATATGAAATACACATGCCAGTATCTAACCACTGCTTTGGGGAATTTAGTCATACCTTTTTTCATAAACCCATACTTTAGTCATTATTAAGACGATTCTTAAGACTAACTTTATTGTTAGACTGTTCTAATCGCAAAAAAATTACTCTAAATGTTCAGTCTTTCTAATTCTACAAAAAGTGTGAAAGTGGTCTCTGCTAAAAACAGATATCGACGTCAGAGCGGATTACCCACGAGACTATATACAAGTAAGTGGTTACATGGTTTTCCAAGTTTAAAAATAGCCATCTCTGCAGCATGGGTCGGATAGGAAACGCCTGTTTGCAATGATGAATGGTGATTTATCCTTGACCGTTCAGAGACCTTTGGCATCAATGAACAGCATTTTACAAGACCTTATCAGGTACCAATGACTTATTTGGTTATTTGAGAGAAAAAAATTACCAAACTGTCAGATACCACCTTTAAAATATAAGTTGATATCAAGTGGGATTTGGGTATTCTTTCGTTCTTATCTCCTTTAACCCTTTTAATTATTTCAGTACATAGCACCTATGATGTAAATTATGGTATTTAATTTTGTTACTAATTGTGCTGATATCCCTATACAAGATATACACATTGTACTGTAGTCAGATAGTCTGTATTCACTTCTGTATAATATGTTGCAATGAGATGTCTGCCCTTACCTTTCTTATTATACATGGCTGCCAGATCCAAGGCTGTCTGTTGCATCTTATTTTCCACTGTGACGTCTGCTCCAATCTGTATATGTACAGGTGTTAAAGTAAGTATTGTTTGCTCATAAAAGGATGCATATTTACCACAAGGCAAAAAGTAAGAAGGTCATTAATTTACCATGGTATCCAGCAGTTTGAGTCAATGATTTTTTTTCTCAATTAACCTAATTAGTCATTGTTACGAGGAAGGGTTCTGTAAAATGCTTTTCATATATGCCCTAGATCTGTGTGAAGAGTGAAGCATAATTTGTGATGTTTGTTTTCCACAATTTGTATTGTCTATCGATGTAAGAAGTTGTCTTACTTAGACTTATGTAATAGTTTGAAATTAGGCCAAAAATTTTCAAAAGAGAGGAAAAATAGTGTTTCATGCATATGATATAGGCAAACTGTATGATACCACCTTTAAGACAACTACTGTTTGAAGGCAGTCTTACTTACCTGTAAGACATTCTATACTGTTGTCTCAGAAACTATTATGGTACACTATCATTGCATAAAAGCATAAAGGATTTGTCAGCATTTAAGTGGAAAAATTACTTACAATATACTATAACCAATGATAAAAATTCATATATTTCTCATAAATAATTCATATATATTTCTCCAGAGCTGATGACGACTAGAAAGCTCCCTGTGAGCTAGCTTATCTTGATTTATACTATTTGCTTGATCAGTGCATGGTCAGCAGGTTTAGAGTACATATTTATTTTGAGATACATTGCAGCGACAAATTATGATAATTATAGCGATGTGCAGCTATAATATATAGGAAGACCCCAGACAAATGTCTGGGTAGAACCACCGTCACATCGCAGGTCAGCTGGATGACCTTCCCACATTAAGTCCTTTGCCCGAACAGGACTCGAACCCACGAGGTGGGAGGCAAAGCAGTCAGAAAAGTTACAAATCTGCGACTCTACCACTTCACCATGGCATGCATGTATCATAGCTTAAGATATTATTGAAGGAATAAAATGTTTACCTGTAGAAGTTTGAGCATCATGTTTATCCTTTTGTCATGGTCTGTCTGACAGAGGATGTGAAGGGCAGTGTTGCCATCACTGTTCTGTATGTTTACCTGCAACAAAATTAAGAACAACAGTTATGAGAGGGCACAAAACATATAATGTGGGTTTCCACATAAAGACCTTTGACCAGGGGTGTAAAAAATCCTTTTTTTAAACATTTTTTTTTCTACTTGTCCACATGGTTGGCTTTAAAAATCTACTTGTCCCTCAGAAAATTCCACTTGCCCAGATAATATTAAACATTTCTGGAAATTCAGATAGGACATGCACCCATTTACTATGCACAGCAAAGAAAATATTTTGATTATTCATTAATTCTTTAACTACATTTTAAATGAATTTTTAACAAACACATCAGCTGGACATTCCTAATGTTAATCCCCACTATTTATTACGGATTTGTTACTGATGAACTTTTACAAAAGATTCTTGGTATGAAAAGCATTATATTACAAATATTAAGTTAACTTCAAGAAGAAAGATTCCACTTGTCTCAACAATAAAATTTCCCATGTTGAGCAAGTCATCGAGGGATTTCCACACTCCTGTTTTGACTATTAAAAAATACCATAAAAACAATTACTTATTTGGGTCTATATTCTATTAAGACCATTCCATAAATGATGACTAAATAAAAGACTTAAGTAATTGGATGTCTTAAAAGCAGAATTCTATATAAATTTCGTGTTATGCAAAATGAACACTTCTTTGGTATTTGTTTATTTTCTTTGTTATATTGCACTGACACAATTATGGTCATATTGGCGACGTCCAGCTAATTGTTGGTGGAGGAAGACCCCAGACTTATATCTGGGTAGAACCATTCGCACACCACAGATTAGCTGGAAAACCTCCCAACATGAAAGTTCTTGCCCAGACCGGGACTCGAACCCATGTGGTGAGGGGCTGAGGAGTTTCAAGTTGGTGACTCTAACCACTTAGCCACAGTCACCCAATAACCAGTAACACTTATGTCATGATTGTTTTACTTAATCTCATCAGGACCCTCTGAATTTATAAAAGATATACACAGGAAAATTTCTTACTGGCTCTTACATATGGAAAACAGTCTTTTTTCACTTAATATGTAGTAAAATAAAAATTTGAACATTTGATTATGTCAAATATTCATCAACTTTAAAGAAAAATTTGTCAGTTATTTATAAAACTATTAAAAAGTTGTATATTGGCAAATTGTTCCACTGTCAATTTATCTACATACTAACCTGTTCTGGGTCAATTATACATCTATGATGGGGGATAACCCATACTCAATGCACAATAGACATGTATACATCTGCCTAATACAAATGTAACTATGGTAGGAAGATGGGTACAATCATATGCTTGGGGGTATCATTAATCTTTCAACATCCACATGCACAAATGAGGTGAGCTGTTAAACTACTGACTCATTACTTGGCTTTAGAAAGGCCTGAAATAAAGGTAACTTAACAAATCCTTCTGAGCCCAAATTTAGCTGGTTACCACTTTCTAGCTTTATTTGTTAATAAAACACACACATTCTTTGTCATGTTAACAGCTACCCTCACAAGTGCCTAGTAGATCAATAAACAGTAAATGCCAGAAGTGTAGATCTTCATCAGACAGCTTCCAACAAGAGCTGGTAGATCTGGATCTGCATAGTTTACCTAAGCCTAACCAGGTCCTACTTAGCAGGATTGGATGCCTAAGTCTAACCAGGTCCTACTTAGCAGGATTGGATGCCTAAGTCTAACCAGGTCCTACTTAGCAGGATTGGATGCCTAAGTCTAACCAGGTCCTACTTAGCAGGATTGGATGCCTAAGTCTAACCAGGTCCTTCTAAGCAGGATTGTTTGCCTTAATCTAACCAAATCCTACTTAGCAGGATTGTTTGCCTAAGTCTAATCAGGTCCTACTCAGCAGGATTGGATGCCTAAGTCTAACCCGGTCCTACTTAGCAGGATTGTTTGCCTAAGTCTAACCAGGTCCTACTTAGCAAGATTGGATGCCTAAGCCTAACCAGGTCCTACTTAGCAGGATTGGATGCCTAAGTCTAACCAGGTCCTACTTAGCAGGATTGTTTGCCTAAGTCTAACCAGGACCTAAAGAATGCTAGATTTGTATTGAATAAAGAAAATACTATCACACAAGGCAAATCAAAATTGCGATGCTTTGCATTTGACATCCCAGTTGATGGCTTTAACAAACATGAGGACTTGTGGCTGAGGGTCAACGACTTTGTTACATCGCACCGACACAATTATGGTCATATTGGCAATGTCCAGCTAATTATTGGTGGAGGTAGACCTCAGACCTATGTCTAGGAAGAACAACTGGCGCACAGCAGGTTAGCTGGATAACCTCAAAGGAAACATCTCACCCCGACCTGAACTCGAACCCACACGGCGAAGGGCTGAGAAGTTACAAGTCAGTGACTCTAACCACTCTGCAACAGGTTCTCCTCACTGACTTGTAACTCCTTTGTGTCCAGGTCATGAGGAGTGCTTTCAAAAGGCAAGGTCTTCAGACTGACCTGAAGCGAAATTGTGGTTCTACCTAGATATCTGTCAGATGTTTACTTAAAAATTACAGCTGCAAGACACCAGTATATCAATTAATTTCTTGGTGCTATGTATTGAAGTAACCAAATCAAACTTAAGTGACACCTGATTCAATGTTGAAAGTGATAAATACATGAACCTACCTTGGCCTTATTGGACAGTAACAAGTCCATCATCTCTGATTTACCTCCAAAAGCTGCCATGTGTAATGCAGTATTCCTGCAAAAGCAGAAAAAATATATCCACATAACTGAAAACAGTTGTGTGATGGTTTTTTTTGTAAGAAAAAACATGAACAGCATACAGATCAAACATCATTAATCATCATCAATCATTCATCACCATCCCAATTGTCATCAACCATCATCATCATCATCATTTGACAATCATCACCAACAATCATCATCAATCATCCATCATCAAATATCCCATCATCAATCATTCATCATCATCCCGATTTGTCAACAACCATCATCATCATCAATATCAGACAACCATCATCATCAATCATTATTAATCATCCATTATAAATTATTTGTCATCAATCATTCATCATAATCATCATCGTCATCATCTGACAACCATCATCATCAATCATCATTAATCATTCATCATCATCCCAAATTGTCATCATCATCATCATCATCTGAAAACCATCATCATCAATCATTATCAATCATCCATCTTAAATTATCCATCATCAATCATTCATCATAATCATCATCATCAACATCTGACAACCATCGTCATCAATCATCCTCAATCATTCATCATTATTTTCAATTGTCATCAATCATCATCATCATCATCTGACAACCATCATCAACTGCAACAAAAGTACCATTCCTGGTGAAGCCCTTAAGGCAAAAGGCAAACCTATTCTAAATCTTAGTTTCCCTTAGCATGAAGGATTCTTACTTTGGCAAAGAGATTAGATCCAGATCAGAATTTATAAGGATCTACACTATTTCCAACGTTTTATTAAATGTGTACTTTATTACCTTATGCATGAAGTTGTAACAAAATCTCAAATACCCTATGAATACCAAGGGTTTTCATTGGTCAATCATTGGTCATGTGTAAGTCAATAACAAGTGGTGTTGACTTAAATAAAAAGTTATTTTTAAAACTTAATCAGGCTTTAGGCGCAACACTACAAAAACAATTACTGTTGTATTTGCAATGTTTTGTTGATTTTGTTTGTTTTCTTTCAAAGATCTGATACAAATTTTAATAGTCAACATCACTTCACAAAGAAGTTAATTTTTTCTCCATTTTGCTATGACATCGTTATAGATGTGACTGTTTGGACAAATATTTAATGAAGGTAAACAAACGCTATTCTATACATCATTATTGTCACTTTGATTTATTGGGTGTAAAACAAACTATGACTAATGTTTAATAATTAAGTCAATATAATGTTTTGCCGGCCCAGCCACCCTTGTTTTGACCTCAGAATGCATCCTCAGTCAATATCACAATGCCAAGGTCCTTACGACTTTAAAATTACTGAACTCCCCACAACACTTTATTTTGTGATAAGTATGCGATATAGATTCCTGATTAATGGAGCAGACTTAGGGTTAATTAGTCACTTACCCTTTACTGTCATGGAAGTTAACATCTGCACTGTGGAAAATAAGATCTTCCACAATATCCTTGTTCCCTAAAAGAGTATAAAAATAAACAAGGAAAATTCTATATGTTGTTGCATAAGGGAATATCATAAAATATACACTCTGCATGTTTATCAGTGATTTCAGCTGTCTAAAGTAGGTTTAGATAATGCTTCAAAAGGGGAAGTTTATTGGTAATTACATAAGAGGCTACTTGAAACTGGCTCTTGAATGTCTACATTTAATAGAATTAAATTCAATGTTTATTTACTGTGAAAGATGTTATTTATAACACTAGCATTGTAACTTTATAACATTGATAGCTAATTTTGATTTTAATTGGAAATTATTGGAACTAGATCGGTCACTAAGATGATTAATACACCAGCATAAGCTTTGGCCCAGTAAATAGTAGAGCTATTTTTAGCAGCAGTTACCTGACCTTGCCCAATCAGACTGAGACAGCATATCACAGCTTTATTGTGTTTGTTTATTAGGTTTATCATCCCACCAACAGTATATTAGTTATTTGGAGATGTCCACTTGATGCAGATATAGTGCTGCCTTCACTGTATGTAGCATACCGTGAACACCTGGCATAATACACCCAGTCACACTATCCTGACACAGGGCCAACCAGTCATTTAACTACCCTTATAATTGCTTGAGTGCAATAGAGCTATACCACTACCATTTTCGGTTCGAACCGAGGGCCTCTCATCCCATGAGTAGTCACTCTATTGATTGCAAAACCAGGTCCAGTATATCATAGCTTTAAACTGACACAATGTAAAACATGTCCAAACTTAGGTAAAAATATGTCAGTAATGATAAAGATAAAAGATATAAAAAGATATTAAAAAAAATCTTTTTAGAGGAAGCCAGACGGTGACTTTGACCTATCAGACTCCTAACAGATTATTAAAAGTTTATCTGTATACAAAGTAAATTTATTCCTGATAAAAAAAAAGTAAGAAAATCCTATCTTGGATACATCCAGTAAACAGGAACAAGTATTTTTGTCATCATGACCTTGACCTTTAGATCCAGACAGCTCACCAAAACACTTTTTCACACAAAGCATACTAACTGTCCACCATCACACAAGGCATTCATCTTCAAATTTATTCCAAATGGGTCACTTATGATAGAAAAAATTAGTTAATATCAATTTTTGAGACATTCTATCTTTAATTTCAGTGACCTTGACCTATAAGACCCAAACAGCACACCAAACCCTTAATTTTACACAAGGTATAACAAACTTACCAACTCAGCGACAAATTGATTCCAGTACACCCCCCTTTAACAGTTGATTTGGTCAATAACAAACTTAAATGATTAGAATTAACAAGGAATGTGTTTTCACAATATCTTTTACAGCAGCTTGAGTATGAATCATTGTAAAGATGGTATCTTGTTGTTTGGACCATTTCTGCTCTGATAAAACCACAAAAATTATTGTTTTCTGAAAAGATCCTGAGACATGTTATCTATAAGGTCCATACATCTATGTAAAATAATGTATAATTCCCCACTTATGATTACACCAATGTATTTCCTATGTGAGCCAAACTGCACAGTTTCTAAATTTCTAAACTAAGAAAATCATGTGACCAATTACTTTTGAGCTAGGATTACATGATCATCCGGGTAATCAGCTCTGATGTTGATATCTATATTAAGCTGAAATCTTAGTTGTGCTTATTTATAGTTTAAGAAATAATGGACATTTAAAGCAAAATATTTCATGATTTGTACTGACTAATAATTAAGGTAGTGTTTTAAACAGCCTTTACTTAGACTTAAGACTGGCCACAATAGCTCAAGTGGTAGTGTCGGCTTGCAGATCGGGAGGTCTCGGGTTCAAACCCCGGCCGGGTCAAACCAAAGACTTTAAAGTTGGTAGAAAAGGCTTCCCTCCCAACGCTTGGGCTAAAGGGACAGCATTACACCTGACTTGTCTTTGTCAGTATAATGGACCAGCCGGGTTCAGTCCCTGGGCACCTCATAAGTGCCCCTGTGCTATAATGATAGAAATGTTGCTGCACAGTATTGGCAAAATGCCGGCAAATCCAATCCCAAATCCATTAAACTTAAGAATATGTTTATGCAGCAATTATGAACAAATGCTCCAGTCTAGGGGTAAGATATTGCTACATTTGATATAGACAACCTGTTGGTGGATACCACCTTTAAAGTTATGTTGTTTCAAATACCCAATGCTTGCTACAAACAAACAAACACATGCTAACACCAACATTTGATGTCGTTAAATTAATCTGGCTAACAGAAGCCAGGTTTGTGTCATTATTGGAGGTGGGAAATTCCACTGACACTTTGTGTAATCGTTAAAATGAATCAATTGTTAATTGGTCCGGGGAAACTGGAGGATGTTAGAACAAGCTGACCTCTTCATTCTATCAGCTTTCCATATATCTTTAAATTTGAACATTGAATAAAGAATGAATTATTTCCAAACCTTTGGCTTTATTTGAACTACCCATTCATTTTGTAAGTCTGAACTTTGCGTAATGGAAATTCCATTCTAACTTGATGTCTACCCACTGGACACATATTACTTTAGCCTCAAGATATTATACAGGCATGAGACTGGCACCAGAAGCAAAAAATCTGAAAATTGATGTGGGGTCTTGGGGTCCAGGGGTTGAGGGGGCAGTGCCCCCCATGGGGGGTCTAGCGGGTCAAAGCCCCACAGCCAAAAAATAAAAAATGCCATTCCCATGGTGCCTAAATCCAACCTCCAGAGAGCTTTTTCTTACTTTGGATTACCCCTATTTATTAATACAGAACTACAAACTTAAGAATATTCCTATCTTATGACTTTTTTCCATTAAAATCACACTCATCTTAACAACATGGTATTTCACTGTCAGACTGGGTCTCAAACTGTTTCACTCAATGATTTCACAATGTTCTCTTTCACTACTAAATACTTTTCATAAAATGTTCCAATATTGTTATTTAATACATGTATCAAGTAAACATTGTCTCTAATCTTTAATCTATAATAAATGTTTTACTTCACATCATAGTTTCTAGGCGATTTATATGTACAATGTACAGGTGTATGACCAAGTTTTTTAAAACAACTGTCCATCCACTTCAAACTCCATCCAGTTCCATAGAAAAGCATTCTTAACACCCGAATCAATTGTTTTCATGTCATCTTTTCCACACTCTGCAAACCTGGAGGCTGCCATTTTAAACAAAGAGCTCTCAGATTTGGAGGAAGATCTCTTGAGTTAAAAGCCATGCATAACGGCATCCAATCCCAGAGATTGTCGGTTCCTGAGCTGACCAACTACCCCCTACCCCATCAGAAATCTGTCGAAAATCGGAAAAATCTCATGCCTGAGATAATAACAGAATGTGTAAACCACCATTAGCTCAGTCAGTAGAGCAACTGCCCTGTTACCAAAGGGTTCTTGACTCAGACTGGTTGCACATTTTCTTTTTCTATGTTTCATTAATTGATTTATATAAAACTTCTATGAAAAAATAAGGTTTATTATTTACTGCACCATAACACATAAATGCGCACACACACACAACTTTACAGCACTTCGGTTTTAAAGTACCCTTTGGAGACTTATTATTTGAAGTAGATTGAACTGATGAAGAACTATTATCTAATATATATACAACTATAGGTCAATTCAAGTATAACTTTTTTCAAGTTTTTTTTCGATTTTGAGAAAAAGGCCTGGCCTTTCAGTAGGGGGAAAAACTTTTATACATAGCATCAAAGTATCACACCCTTCACAGTGACATTGTTATTCAGTCATTAATATCATCTATTGGTTACATAAAAATGCAAATGTAACAAGAGAAAAAAAATCAAACATTTTGTTAACGATTCAGAAAAACAATTGAAAATTCTTTTGACAGCAGATTCTGGACCCACAGTTTATACCGGGTTCCGGTTTTAACACTCTCTGGAAATGGAAATGGATCCTGTGTGTTCTTAACATCGACGATGGGAACAAAAATGCAATTTTTTTAAGGCAAACAAGCCATAATAAGTAATTTTTTCAGACAGAGGGGAATTTTTCAGCTCAAGGAGATTTTTTAGGTGGAGAATTAGCCGTTAAACAGCTACAGTTTTATAACAAAGTAAGCTCTGTTTGTACAGTTTGTACCATTTTAATAAACACACAACATAATGTCACCAGACAATACTGATTAAGTTAAACTTTATCAGATGAAAAAAAAATGCCTTTCCCAAGGCTGATTCACAGTGACAGAATACCACAAACACAAAGGGATACCACACATAGTCACAAGATCCAAACAGCTGGGATATATCATGTGAAACCAAAGTTTCCTAATATAGACAATGCAAGAGTTATAAAAGAGTTAGGAAAGGATAAAGGTGGTATCGGACAGTTTGCCTTCAGCTTATATATGTAACAAAATCTGTATAGAATGATTGGAATTCCTGCTAAAAATAGATATCGACATCACAGCAGATGATGTGGATGAACTTAACATTAATGGTGACATGGTTTTCTTGGTTTAAAAATAGCTAACTGTGCAATGTGGCTTAGATAGAAAATACATGTTTGTAATGAATATTGTGGTGTTATGGTTCACTTTTCCGACAGGTGTAAACATCAATAAACAGCATTTTGCCAGATCTGTTCAGGTAACAATGGTTTATTGTGATGCTTAATGAAAATATTTTTGGACCAAACTGTCAAATACCACCTTTAAAAAACAGGTTAATTCAAATGGAATATACAACAAACAACCTCAATTTAATTTGTTATTCACAAGGATGTTACTAATTACCAGTGAATGAGCTTTATAATGCTGGAGTTATTTATATCCCAAAACTAATTTCTTCATTGTTTACAACTTCATCATGAAAAGGTTATCCAGCAAATAGGGTAGATCTACTATTGAAAATACATTTATAGTAGCTTCTTGCTACAACATCAATTGGTTTCAATAAGGTTTGCATATACATTTATTGTCAGTGCATAAGCAAGAGAACATTCGCTGGCACCAGCCAGTTGGTTTTTTTCACCTCGAGGGGAAAAATGACAGTTCCCTTTAAGAGGGGACAATTGCGTTGCTTGAAACAATATGGAGAAGTTTTGAACTGTATACAGTGTTATATATGTCACTTAAATCAACCCTACATTAGAATTAGACAAGATATCGATGAAACCAATGGATGCTCACAGGGGTATTATGGGGACACAGAGAAAGATAGGTAGCTAAATCAAAGGGCTCAAGCACTGGACCTGGTAGCACAATTGGTAGAGCATCGGCTCCAGGTACGGGAGGCCCCTTGCTTGATCCTTAGCCACATCATACCAAAGTCGTTAAAATTGGCATCACTCCCTTGCTAACGCTCAAGCAAATATAAGGGTAGTTCCACGACTGGTTGGCCCCGTGTCAGGATAATGTGTCTGGGTGTGGTATCATGCCAGGTGTTCAATGCATGCTATACACAGTAAAGGCAGAATTGTATACATGCTTTGGTATGCTGCGACACAAGATTGAACCTGGGGCCTCCCATACCTGGAGCCGACGCTCTACTGATTGTGCTACCAGGTCCAGTAAGCCAGCAGTTGCTAATATATAAACTGGACAAAAGCAAGATGTATAAAGATGGACAAATGAAGCGGCGACTCTATGCTTCCCCTGAAAGTTCAGGGAGCATAAAAAAGCAGTCATCTATTGCACCACTTGGGTCAGTATGTAATGCTCATGACTACAATTGCTCTATAGTAGGATGAAACACGTAACATTCTGCAACCAGGTCCAAAATTTTATTCCATTCAGAAGAGTTTGTATATAACACATGTATAATAAATAATCTGTTTTCAGAATAACTGCTTCATGAGGACTCACCATTGAGGACAGCCAGTATCAGGGGAGTGAACCCTGTCTCTTCCTCTTTACAGTTGACATTGACATGGGTCAGCTTCATGCGGATCCGACCTCCAGGCACACTGTGATCTTCCTTTATTCCGAGCTTGGATACAGAGAAACTCTTTTCAGGAGACAGATTTTTCTGTTAAAAGATAAAGAAAATATCTATTATCTTCCTTTGCATTTTTTCCCTACTTCATCCAATGCTGAACTTAGAGTAACGCAAGGCAAACATGTGTAATAAAAACATCTAACACAGAGACAACAAAACCAAAAATTTATTTTAATAACTCAAATAGACAGAAAATAATCAATTTTAACCTCCTAAGCACAAATTGATTAGGATTCGACAAATAATATTTATTATTGTAAATGTGGGCCTGTGATTCTACCATGTTTGTTTAGGGTCTTTCTCCACCGAAATAATTTGACATAGCTATAATGGCAAGTCACTGTTATGTATTTCAAAAACGAAACTAATGAGAGACATTAGTGGATAGTCTCCCCAGAATAATCCTTAATTGCAAATAAGTCTTTTAATTTGGATAAATCTGTTTTTATGCTTGTACTCTTTGGAATGATTGTTGACTTTTATGCCTTTCTTGTAGTTCTATTGTCTTGTTTTAATAAACTATATCAAACATTTCAATGGATTTGAAACTTATATTAATGCAAGATAAAGAAATTTCAATGTAAGTAATTGTACTGTCTGCAAAAGAACTGACGTTAGAGTCCAAGAATGCCAACTAAAAGGATCTACCTAGTATTTAGACTACCTTGGATATCATCTAACATGGGAGACTATTTCCATTTCACCAATGTACCCTCTTATGTTATCAATCTATCTACAGTAGTTGCTGTGGCCAGTCACTGGTCTAGTGACTTGAGAAGTTCATATAGAAACTAATTGATGAGGAAACTATGGAGAGTTAATAAATCTGCAAAAAGCTTTTTCAGGACTTAACTCTACCCAAATGAATTGGGGGGGGTTTCACACCCTGTTAAGCAATGGATTGAGTTTGTAAAGAAAAAGACCAAAACAACAACAAAAAACACGTCAAAATGGTTAGGGTATTTGTTTTTTCTATTATTTTTTTGTTTCTTTTATTAAAGGCATGTGTCTGCAGTAATTACAATGAACAATAAGTGCTGAATTTATACAGTGGGGGATATTTTAGACATATAAAGGTCTTGTTAAGCACTTAAATTCTTTCTTACAAATCTGACAAAAATTAATCTTGGTAATATGTTTATAAATTAAACTTGTCATTAAAATTTTATGCCTATCAGTATTTTTAACTACAATTTATAAAAAAGAAACAATTTTCCTAGTCCAACCAAATCCATTAATAGACCTTTAAAATATTATAAGCAATTATATCAGCTTACTTTAGATTTTATTATCAAACTAAAATAATAATGAGGAAAAAACTAATAATAATAATGAGGAAAGTATCCCTCTCATAAATTTCAAAAATGGAGTAAACTTGACTACGCTAATCTAACGGAGGAATTCAAGAACAGGAAAAATAGAGAGATGGCCTTGTAAAAAACATACAAGATGTATGATAGCAAATAAGGAAGTTAAACATGCTTATTTTTCTCCCAATTTTTAATCAAACACTGCAAAATTCCCCCCTTCTTAAAGAACCCAGGCCCCATCCCTTTTTTCTGAAGAAAAAACAAACCCTGAAAGTATATTTCTTGGAACATGCGAACCATACAGACCTTAACAATTTCACACTACCTTGAATGGTTTTCGGACAAAAACCCTCCCCGACCAAAAAACTCCTATCATTTTTCTAACTCCGATGAACCCTCCGATCACATTTCCTACCCAGACAAAAACCCATTTGTGAGTTGTGACCTTAATCCTAAATATGCTTACATTATTCAATATAAATCTTCTGTCTAAAATACAAGCTTGTTTGTATCATTTTACCATTTTGCAATTATCTAAAAAAGGTTCACTTTACATTAACATTTTACATTAAGGTCATCTTTGTAATTTAATAAGAATATAAGGTGACAGTCACAGATATTCAGAACTCTTTAGCTTATGCTATCAATTTCTACATCACATCAGTCTGGAAGTGGCTCTTTTTTCAGATAAATGGAAACAAATAATGGCCATCACTTTCTTTTTTTTTTTTTTTTTTGCTTAGTTTCAAATTTGCTTGCATAAACTCAATGATTTGATTGTATTTATTTCATTTTTTCATTAAGGTCATCTTTGTAATTTAATAAGAATATAAGGTGACAGTCACAGATATTCAGAACTTTTTAGCTTATGCTATCATTTTCTACATCACATCTGGAAGTGGCTCTTTTTTCAGATAAATGGAAACAAATAATGGCCATCACTTTCTCTTTTTTTGCTTAGTTTCAAATCTGCTTGCATAAACTCAATGATTTGATTGTATTTATTTCATATTTAATAAAAATATAAATATATTTAAAATGTATTTTATATTACCATGTGTTCTTTGACTAAATGATTATTTTTTGTCAAAAATGTCAAACTTTAAAGTTTTGACATTTTTGACAAAAAAGTACTTATGACCATGTCATGACAAGTAACACAAAGCAATGTACTTTTTTAGATAATATCTGTGCAGGTAGATCTAATATGAAATAAAAATACCTTAATAATACAATTTATACAAACAGATTTGAAACAAAGCACAAAAATGTAATGGCCACTATTTTTCCCAGTTATCTGGAAAAGAGGTAAGTGCCAATAATGCTAGTGGGCCAGGTGACAGCAGATGCTTTACAAGATCTGGATTGCATCAGGGTCTGGTTAGCAGTTGGAAGCTAAACGGAGCTTAATTACAGCTCAAGCGGCTTAGATCACTACACTGTCACGGACTACCTATATTACAAAAATTGTCTATCCAAGCCCTTTTCTAAAGAAATATAGGGTAAAAGAAAAGGTATAAGGGCCCCCCATACCTGCCCCAGACCTGGGAATCCGACCCTGAATATTTATATTTTTATTAGATTTGACTGTCTCCGTAAAACTGAAATAAATGTACACTTAGTGGGACAATATACCCAACAAACTACATTTGATTTGATATGTATCATCTAGTTACTTAAATTTGAAGAGCTCCTTAATTTTTCAGCAGCATTGTGTTCCTTAATTTTTAAACTCACCTGCACTATTTCACAATTTAATTATTAAAAGACGTGAAATAGAAGTAAAATTATTACTAATAATATTTTTACAGTTGACATATAACTTACATTAACAACACATTTGGTCTTAACGCGTCGAAATAAGTTAACACCAAGATAAAACAAACTTAAAAGTATGAGCATAAATTATTTTAAAAACATTTTTTGTTTAGAAGTCAATTCGAAATATTGTGACATGGTTTGCGTAAAACGAAACTTCTACTTACTAATAATTTTTGTCTGTTGTTCTCTTTCACGTTTTTCAATATATCAGAATCCTTAACTGGTCCCATTTCTGTCTTTTATTTTTTACTGTATTCAATATATTGTCCTTTTAAAATATATAGACATAATAATATAGAGCGAATTTCTAAGACTAAGAGTGATTTATATCACTGTTCAACACAGTCAATGGAAATCGCTACTTCCACACCGTTTAAGTCGGGTCGTAAAGTACACACCAGACAAGTCGGGTCAATGGGCGGAGTAAAGGCTGAGATAGGCGGGATTAATGATACTATTCAATTTTGAATTGCATACTGAGTAGTCTCATCCTCGGATACCCAGGGGTGACTCCTCTCGCTACATCGACGATCCCCTGGGTATCCAACGTTGAAGTAGTCTTAGACATAACGATTTTAAATAATTACAATGTGATAAATCACTTTATTTAAATTTGGATGATAAAAGTTTAAGTGTCGTTTTTTTTTATAGACAACAATGAAAACATACTATAAATAATTACAATGTGATAAATCCCTTTATTTAAATTTGGATGAAAAAAGTTGAATTATCGTGTTTTTTTATAGACAACAATGAAAACATACTATAAATATGGATAATAATAGTATAAATTAAATCAATTTTTTTCATGAATATAATTTAATACGGGTGGGTCATTAACCACACATAAACACACGCACACACACGCACACACACAAACACACACATACACCACAGTTCCGTAGCCAGACTTAAAAAAACACCGAGGCAGAACGGTCTATGGGGGTCCGGGGACATCCCCCAAGAATTTTTTTTTTTTTTTTTGATTGAAGCGATTTCCTGCATTCTTTGGTAGATGTTTTGTGTACATTGAGGCAAATAATGAAATAAGAAAGAAATTATTTTTAGAGCTATAGAAATTGTTTTATGCCCCCCCAAAACACCGAGGCAGTGCATACCTCCGTGTGCCTCCGTGTGCCTCCTTGTAGCTAAGGCACCGCACACAAACGCGCGCGCGCACGCACGCACACACGCACAAAATGTATACACAAAACACGATTTAACAAGTTAATAGACTCGCTGAGCTCACGTCAACTAATGATGAAATGTTTCAACGAACACAGCACTAGACAAGTCGCTCAAAGGTCCGATCGAGTTTCTTATAAGAAGATTATAACGTCCACAGGACAAGTCCGGTCGCTAGAATGGCATAGTATAGTATAGTATAATTGCTATACACACCAGACAAGTCAGGTCGTTGGAAGGTCGCCCTCCCCTCTTATAGTAATATAATTACGTGCACACCGGACAAGTCAGGTCGCTGGATGTTCGCTCTAGCCTCTAATAGTAATATAATTACGTGCACACCAGACAAGTCAGGTAGCTGGAAGGTCGCTCTAGCCTCTAATAGTAATATAATTACGTGCACACCAGACAAGTCAGGTAGCTGGAAGGTCGCTCTAGACTCTAATAGTAATATAATTACGTGCACACCAGACAAGTCAGGTAGCTGGAAGGTCGCTCTAGACTCTAATAGTAATATAATTACGTGCACACCAGACAAGTCAGGTAGCTGGAAGGTCGCTTTAGCCTCTAATAGTAATATAATTACGTGCACACCATACAAGTCAGGTAGCTGGATGTTTGCTCTAGACTCTAATAGTAATATAATTACGTGCACACCATACAAGTCAGGTAGCTGGATGTTTGCTCTATACTCTAATAGTAATATAATTACGTGCACACCAGACAAGTCAGGTAGCTTGATGTTTGCTCTATACTCTAATAGTAATATAATTACGTGCACACCAGGCAAGTCAGGTAGCTTGATGTTTGCTCTAGACTCTAATAGTGATATAATTACGTGCACACCAGACAAGTCAGGTAGCTGGATGTTTGCTCTATACTCTAATAGTGGTATAATTACGTGCACACCAGACAAGTCAGGTAGCTGGATGTTTGCTCTAGACTCTAATAGTAATATAATTACGTGCACACCAGACAAGTCAGGTAGCTGGATGTTTGCTCTAGACTCTAATAGTAATATAATTACGTGCACACCAGACAAGTCAGGTAGCTTGATGTTTGCTCTAGACTCTAATAGTGATATAATTACGTGCACACCAGACAAGTCAGGTAGCTGGATGTTTGCTCTATACTCTAATAGTAATATAATTACGTGCACACCAGACAAGTCAGGTAGCTTGATGTTTGCTCTTTACTCTAATAGTAATATAATTACGTGCACACCATACAAGTCAGGTAGCTGGATGTTTTGCTCTAGACTCTAATAGTAATATAATTACGTGCACACCAGACAAGTCAGGTAGCTGGATGTTTGCTCTAGACTCTAATAGTAATATAATTACGTGCACACCATACAAGTCAGGTAGCTGGATGTTTTGCTCTAGACTTTAATAGTAATATAATTACGTGCACACCAGACAAGTCAGGTAGCTTGATGTTTGCTCTAGACTCTAATAGTAATATAATTACGTGTACACCAGACAAGTCAGGTAGCTGGATGTTTGCTCTAGACTCTAATAGTGATATAATTACGTGCACACCATACAAGTCAGGTAGCTGGATGTTTGCTCTATACTCTAATAGTAATATAATTACGTGCACACCAGACAAGTCAGGTGGCTGGAAGTTCGCTCTAGCCTCTAATAGTGATATAATTACGTGCACACCAGACAAGTCAGGTAGCTTGATTTTTGCTCTAGACTCTAATAGTAATATAATTACGTGCACACCAGACAAGTCAGGTGGCTGGATGTTTGCTCTAGACTCTAATAGTAATATAATTATGTGCACACCAGACAAGTCAGGTAGCTGGATGTTTTGCTCTAGACTTTAATAGAAATATAATTACGTGCACACCAGACAAGTCAGGTAGCTGGAAGGTCGCTCTAGCCTCTAATAGTGATAAAATTACGTGCACACCAGACAAGTCAGGTAGCTGGATGTTTGCTCTAGACTCTAATAGTAATATAATTACGTGCACACCAGACAAGTCAGGTAGCTGGATGTTTGCTCTAGACTCTAATAGTAATATAATTACGTGCACACCAGACAAGTCAGGTAGCTGGAAGGTCGCTCTAGCCTCTAATAGTGATATAATTTTGTGCACACCAGACAAGTCAGGTAGCTGGAAGGTCGCTCTAGCCTCTAATAGTGATATTTAGTGGCAAAATAGACGCCGTACGGTGCACGTTGATGATTTATGACCATAGCATTACCATGCATTCAGGAATTTCATTGAATCGCATACATTACTTATTTATATTATAAATATAATCACAAAACACCCGCAACTTATAATATCAAAAATTCATGCAACGATTACTTATTCAATACTAGAAGTCGGTAGAAAGTAACCTATTTTGAAATCATAAAACTTTTACTGCCGAAATTAAATAAATGTGCACATATACAATGTATGTAATTTACCCGGCGCTGAATGTTGGTTAGTAATATATTTTGAGACTTAAAGACTCTTTAATCCTCAACATTGGAGAAGCCTATTATGTGTTGGGCATAAGTGCAGATGGTTTTAGTATATAAATTATTATATTTTGTGCAGGTTTTGGCCACATTTTGGGTTCAAATTGTTTAAAATGCATATCGCGATCGAGGCGATAAAAGGAGTTTTCCCACATCGATCAGCAGCAGGCTTTGGTGTTCCATGTGACAAGTTATATAAAAATCGTTAAATGCATATACAAGTAATGTTCAAGACACGGTCCATCTATCTGCCAAAGACCTTGTCCTTTGAGGTAGGGGCCTCAATATTGCACGCAACACATCGCCTCATCATGGTAAACATATATGGCAAGTTATTCTAAAATCTGACCTGAATGACCCACGCATCCATATTTTTGTTTAAATTAGCTGTTGTATTATGAGGCTGACAAACCCAACTTTATATGTGCAATACGACATCTCCTAATAATTTGTCTAATAACTTCTTATTTATTAACATTTTCAAGGACTTATACCAGGTGATCCTCATAAATATTTGAGAAGAAATACAACACAGGTTAATTATTTTATTGCCAATCCAGAAAAAAATCGTAACAAATGCAACAACATGAAATTATTTTACATGAAAAATGGTAGGTAACATCTAGACTTTAGGGTGCCTCCCCTAAGTCTGCGGAGGGATGATCAGTCAATTAGATATTGGGCCAGGGCCCGTACCAAACCGGACAACCCTGTGAACCAAATCTTCGGCACCGGCTACTTTTACAAAACACCAAGGAGGGGATCTGAAAAGACACCCCCACTCCCTTTTGGAGCCTATACCCAAAACCTGGTGGAAGCCTGCGGTGTCGAAGAGAGCGGCGTGGCGACGCTCGGCCCGGCCGAGGTGGAACCGTGGACCCTGAAAAACCCCGAGATTGACCTAAGTCTTACAAAACTGTTCACTAAAAATGACTGCCCTAATAAAATCAAGGCGCTTACACTGGAGCATTTGGACAGTAAATACAAAAACTGGGTTAAAATATATACAGATGGAAGTAAAGACACCCAAAAGGGTAGGGTGGCTTCCGCTTTTGTCATTCCTTCTATTGATTTAACATTTTCGGAAAGAATATCAGACAAAACTTCCATCTATACGGCGGAAATGAATGCCATCCTACAGGCCTTGAGCTGGATAAACAAACAAGAAAAAACAAGATCTGTTATTTTTTCGGACTCTTTAGGATCACTTATCTCCATAGAAAATAATAAAAGCAGATCCAGGCCTGACCTCCTCAATCAAATCAAAATTGTAGCAAACCAGTGCATGGAGAAAGGCCACATTGTCACTCTAACATGGTGTCCAGCACATGTAGGGATCTCGGGAAATGAAAGGGCTGACGGGGCTGCCAAAGCCGGTCTGAGCGCTTTGCAGGTGGGACGTCACACTGGCCTCGCACCAACTGAAATCTATTCAATATCAAGGAATAATTTATTAAATAAATGGGAACAACATTGTAAAACTATTAATGACAAAATCAATGATGGACGGTCAAAAATACCATCACTAAAACGCCCACCAATTTACTCAAGTAACTTTCGGATTGAACGTAGTATAACAAGATTAAGATTGGGCACAACTCTTTTACCTGGCAGTACCGGCCAATATATCTTAAACCTAAATCCAGATTGTTCCACGTGCGGGGTCCGGTTTGACGACAAACACCTGTTGTTACAATGCGAGGACCACAGGGGGGAGAGGATAAAATTAGAACAAGTTTTACTTTCGGAAAATTTGGTATTTAACAAGACAAATATCCTCTTCCCACCCAAACTACTAGAAACAACAATATTTAAGGCACTGGGAGAATTTATTCACAACACCCAGATGTCAACAAAAATCTAAAAACAAAGTAAATGATATAAAAAATTTTTAAAAAAAAAAATATTAAAAGTCCGACCACCCCCACGTCATGCCTTCTCAAAATATATCAACCTTGTAACCCAATGATACACCTGAATGGTACAACCTATACGACCTGCAGTTCTTTTACTATAAAACACATTATCAAAACATTACAATGAACTTAATGACATATACATAATAGTAGATAATCCTTTTAACATTGTTATACTGTTTTAAATGAACTATATAAATTCTATTTTGGGATAAATAGATAAAATACCAGCCCCTCCCAGAATCGAACTGGGGAGCCATCCCCCTTTTTTTTTTTCCTAATAGCATAAATATAAGGGTGGCTCTTCCAACAAGGGCTATTTTGGTAAAATCCATCTATACCAAAATACAGAAAATTAAGAGCGCCTCTGTAGGATGTAAACCATGATGATGCATTAGTGTCACACAGCAACCTGGCTTGCCCGGACCAACCCCCGACCCTGGGATGATAAAGGTCCATAGATGGGGCCGGGGATGGTTGGTAGGGCCTGATGGGCATGTGACGCTGTGTATCATCTGGATCAAAATAATACATAAAGAACATATAGTAATCCGGCTTGCCCGGACCAACCCCCGACCCTGGGATGATAGAGGTCCTTAGATGGGGCCGGGGACGGTTGGTAGGGCCTGTTGGACATATGATACCATGTATTTTTAGAACAATTTAAGGCTCGGCTTGCCCGGATCGGCCACTAGCCCCGCACCCACAAGTAGATGGAGGCGGGGCTGGTGGAAGTTGGTAGGGCCTGTCCGGCAGAAGGTGAACAAACTTCAACAAAAAATAAATAAAATTTTACTGGGCATCCCGCAGGGGCGTACAGAGAAGGCATGACGGGGGGTGGGTGATAGGGGCCCTGGATAAGATTACCTCTTCAGGGAACCCAACGCGAACTCGGTTCACCGTCCGATGGAAACCGGGTGCCTTACATCAACAACAAAAAAAATAATACAGCATCGTGTGGGAGTTCGTGGCCAAAAATGAAACACATTAAAATGTTTTAAAAAATTATATACTACCGACTAATGGTAACTACTTCCCAGGGCCGAAGACTACCAACGCTCTATGCAATTGTCAAAATTTGGTTTAAGTCATGGCCCTGTTCTGTCTCTTCTATCGAGTTTTCTTATATATTATTAAAATTCTCTACTCTACTTTAAGGTGTACATGGATAAAAAGAAAGAACTGATAAAATAAAAGAATAATAGCCATGTATTAACCTGTCTATACTATTCTAAAAACAAATTTTCAATAATGACAGTGGTTCTACCCAGGAAATTGATGGAAATCAAAAATTCTGAATATATATACTCTAACATTTTTAAAAATCCCCTCTACAGTTTCTCCTTTACCTGTAAAGGCCATGGACTCCCCGGGATGCGGATAAAGAATAAGAAAAAGCCATCAAAATGAAAATAAATATACATCAATAGTAATACAAAACTACTATAAGAACAAGGATCGAATTATAATCACTTAATACTATTTATATATTACAAATTGACTATATACCAAAATAATGTATTAAGAATATTGTTCTAATATCTATAATATAGTTCTACGATCTATTTACATAATATAAAGGCAAGAAAAGAAGAAATGTAACATTAATAGAATTATTTTAAAAAAACTTGCCTGTTTTCTTGAACACCATGGGAAAACAAATAAATAGAAGGTGAAGGTCGTCACATATTAAATAGTAAATCACCTTTACCGTTTCGAATAGTCGTATCCATAAGAAGGCACCCGGTTATATCAGTGAAAACATGGTAAATCCGTGCGAAACCCCCCTCAGTGACACAATTCAAACAGTAAACATTAACACACAGCCGATTTTAAATATATCTCGGCAACACATGGTGCCAAAAAAAAAAATGGCGAACCAAAGAGAAAAGAAAGAGACTTAATCTCCATACCTTAATACAAATACCGTTATATATTTATAATAAACTATAACATTAATAATGCAACATATAATTTTAATAAATAAGCATTGTAATCCTTATTTATGAAAACTACGTTTTGTTAAAAAAAAAAAAAAAATACCTATACCTATGAAATATTACAACGTTACTCATAGTATAGAGGCTATAACATCGAGCAGATATGTTGCAGACACTGATCACACGGGGGGCGCCGCACGGGTTTCATCGGATGAGTGAGGCACCTTAGGGAAAGAATACTTTACCATAAATCTCTCCTGCGCTCTAGCGTATTTCGCCATACAGTGCCTCTGAGGGACACAGGCCTGTCCATATTCATAAAATAATTAAATAGAATTAATTTCTAAGCCCTCTCTCTCTCTTCTGACAATATAAATATTTAAATAATATTCTTACTCTACAGGGAACGGGAGATATCCTTTGTAATTGTCAAACACGGGTATATACATCTCCCTTCCCTTCTTTTACTAATCTTTTGAGTTGTGTTATCTCTTATATCTCTGCTTCTATGGTGCATGTGGATGAATAAAAAAATCCGACTGCTAGCGGGACCTCTGTATTAAAAAATAGGTCCCATCGTCCACATGTTAACCAGTCTTTTCTATTTATAAAATTTGTTGGATTCAGATGATACAGGGGACAGGCCTGTAAATATGTACATTGTAAGCTGTATATATAAATGTAAATATTATTCATGATTTAAATTCTTGATTTTTTAAAACAAACATACTCTTAAAAAGGTCCTAAAAAGGTGCCTATAGCATCGGTTAAATGATATAACTATATGTCTTATCTTTTATTTTAACTGAATACATTTTCTGGTTTTTAAATTATTGTATTTTTTTACCACTATTATAAGTCCCAAATGAGGCGCTGTATAAAAATATATTGTAACTTTACAAAGAGGCGAAAAAATCTATACTCTATGTTAATAGGTGGACTGGAAATGAAATGTAATACAAGAAAAAATGAAGTGTAAACTGATATTTTATATAAGACAACTGTTATTACACATTCATCTCAGCATATAAATACAACACAGATAATAAAACCACCCGTACAATATATAATAGCCTATTGTCAATACACCAGTAATTCATAATCATCTTTATGTTGTCTAATTTTTAATCCTTTTTAATCTACCAGACACTAGGCAACCCTCACGCCATTAATATAATACTGTGATATTTTATTTTAAACTCCCATACTTTAATGCTCGCCCTATAACAATAGTTAGGGCGAGGGTAAACAAAACCAAATATTGATTGATTCCATAATCTTCAAACAACAGTCTGCCATTGCTATGTATGTTCTCAACTCCTAAAAAACATAGTTGCAAGAAATATGTTTAAGTAATACGTACAATATTACTACATGCATATGATTTATCACTTCAACTTTGTACTGCCTGAAGTCAATACTGACTACATAAGGCAGGCATCATGCCAACAGCTGTTGTTTATTGTATTGATTAGGAAAAGGGTATTTCAGATAACTGGTCTTAAATTTTCATTGGTTTCACTGCCAATATATGACTCAGTCCAGTATTCAGGGTTGCTAACAAACTAACAAACCACGTGGATTTTGATCGCGAAAACATGTTACTAATTTTATTATGTTGCATATATAACTCAATAAAATAAATAAATTAACAGGACACTTACGTGAAATTCCTGTAAACTTGCTTTTACGGACAACAAACGACACTCCATCTTCTATTTCTAAAGCCTTTATTGCCGCACTCGCCTCTTCATCGGAGTGGAAAAGCATGGGCGCCGCCATCTTGACAGATTCAGATTCAGAGGTCATAGGGAGGAGCCAAATTATCTGATTGACACCAGACTTGTTTGGTGTGTAGACTTAAACGGTGTGCAAATAGCGACTTCCCACAGTCAATCCCTTTAATATGCGTTTATTCTGCGGCAAATAAAACCTCACTCGGAATATGTCGGTCATTTCTGTAGGAGTCCTACGAAAAACTGCAAAATATATGCAAAGAAACCACAAAGACGTGCAAAGGCACCACAAAGATACGCAAAGATACCACAAAGACACCATAAAGATTTACAAAGACAATTTTAAATTTTTTTTTTTTTACTTCGTGGAATTAAATTAAGAAAAACGTCTGTCTTAAATCAGTCTAAATTATGACAATATCATACATAGTTTGTAGAATATATGACAAAGTCATACAAAGACAGTATTAATTATGACAAAGTCATGTTACATAGTATTACAATGCACAAAAGTATTTAATAATTTATTTAAAATGCTATCTATGATTAAATGGAACAAAAATGTGAAAAAAGTAATTGGGTCCGTTCTAATACCCCAAACCATTGCAAACTACCCAACCCATCTCAAACTAACTCACTTCAAAAGTACCTTTAGCCTATTGTTAATACTTTCTGTATTGTTGTTGGTCCACAACTGATCTGATTGCGATATTACGTGATCTGCAATCTTCCATTCAACATATTTCTCGTAACAGGTTAGGAAGTCGTTGTGGTTGTCTTCCTGTAATTTTGCACGAGCCCACTGAGCACACATATCGAATTAAGTTCACAATTTTGATAACACACTGAACATGGAAATGTTTCGAGCTTAGCTCGCTTCCTAGCGTGTGCAACAGGCATAATGGAAAGTTCTATTACTGACACAATTTTTTTCATGTTTCAATCACAATTAATGTTATATCAGTTCAATTTAACTATTCAAAAAAATATTCCAGATATAACACATCCAAAAAGTATATTGCTAGTATTAACATTGCAATACAACCGACCAAGAAATATTACAGAGTATACTTTAAAACTACGTTTTATAGCTTTTTAGATATTGATGCTTTGATAATTAAAGTTTGCTCCACTTACCTTTCAACAAGAAGGATAACGCATAGGTTTGAAAGGTATTGTTTTAATCTTAAAAATACCCACTTCTGTTATTCCGGATAATCTATATTGGTGTTAATAATATTTTTTATAATGAAAAAATAATGACTTTAATTGTCATCACATTTCATTTTAAGTGCACTTGTGTAATTTAGTTAACTTACCGACAAAGCATGGCTTAAATTTATCCCATTAATTGTGTCTTTTCCCCAATACGATCAGTCCGTAATGATTAAAGAAATATCGACTGCGAATGAAAATACCTTGTTCGTGCTTCGTAAATTTTATGTTTCACTGTTCATATTCTATATTTAATATTTCATAGCATATAATTTATTCAATTCAAACAATTATCTTTTTTATTTCGGATTATAGAAATTTGACATACACACGATGATCTTTTTATTTAGGATGATAGAAATTTGACATACAAACAATGATCTTTTTATTTAGAATTATAGAAATTTGACATACACACAATGATCTTTTTATTTAGGATTATAGAAATTTTAAATACACGCAATGATCTTTTTATTTAGGATTATAGAAATTTGACATACACACAATGATCTTTTTATTTAGGATTATAGAAATTTGATCTACATAGGAAGCGCTTAGCGAAAAATTTCAAATCGCTCATAACGTAGTGTGTGTTTACGTGGGTGTTTTTTATTCATTATCAATACTTTTTAGGGGTGGGTGTGCGAGGGAGGGGGCTATTTCAATTTATTGCTAATTTCAACCCACTTTCACCAGGAGTTTTCAAAGAACTTTGTTCAATCGCATTCAGTCATTCAGTTGAGTTCCTTTCAGTTTAAAGGGAATAATCAGTTTTCGGACACTGTCGTTTGCGAAAGAAAGCCGAATTTCGGAGTCACGAAGAATTGACCCTGCATGACCTTTAATACTCACTGACAGTCTTTGTGTCTTGGAAAAGGAGAGCAAGTATATAAGCAAATTAACAACTATTTGCATAAATTTCACTTAGTGACTGAAAGAAAGAAGCAAAAAGGAGGGAGCAACATTTTAGTAGAGCTGACCATGCATTATCGACCAGGGAAGTTATTGGCGACATTTAGCGAGGTGTCTCACTGTCTTCTGTAGCTCCATAACAAGTTTTGAGAGATGTCATTCGTAACATATATGGTCCGTGCAAGGTTGTAGGTTTGAATCCAGCTGAAACGTTTTTTAGTTAAAATAGTCAATAACTTAAGCTTCGCTAAAAATAAAATTCTTGCTTCACATTTATGCGTCGGTATGTCTATATATGTGTACTCACTCCATTTAATAGCTTAAAAACAATCACACCGTTGCATTCCAAGTAACTTTGTTACACAGACGAAAAGCATGGAAAAATTAGTCTTTTAGTAAATAGCTGACTGCAGTTATCATTTATTACATTTTACCATCATTCGGAACACCAGATGGACTCCCTAATCGTCTTGTAAAATTTTACAAGTAGACCAAAATAGATAACCAAACATGTGAAACAATTAGAACTAGTACTATTCTAGACATACACTATAAAATAAAACTCAGACGAATGTCTTTAAAGCTGCTTAAAGCCATAAGATCTCCGCCAAAAACAAACGTGCTTTTTGTAAAAAAAAATCAAAAAAGTATATGGCACAGAACACTGTGTATGTGTATGTGCTTGATCAGCTTTCCGTACACCAGCAACGGTAACCGTTGTTTTGGTAGCCGCTTAAACCGCATCGATAAAGAGATAACCCAGCAGCGACTCTGGTTTTAAGTCCCTATATATATCACCACTGTGACCGTTACAAAAGTATATGAAACCAAGGTAATAAATGGTTTAAAATATTAATATATAGTTTTAAAATGATAAGAAACGTGCTAAATTTGAATAAGAATATATGACAAAGTCCTATGAGCATTGCAACATACCAAACTCCTGTACCAAACTCTGAAAAGGTACAGGACACAGGTATTTCACATGCAAGCCAAGTGAAAAGTAAGAACAAATTTCTGATGAGTCATTTAACGAAAAGAGCAAACCCAACAGTTACCGCCTTGGAACGGTCAGTCGGCAATATGGGCCGACCGGGGTGCTTAAACCGGTTTGACAGAGCTCTAACCTCGCACTTCCTGATGGGTTCCTCAAATGCAAGCAATGAAAAGAAAACCGATTTATTTGAATACAAAATGTCCAAGCGCTGATGTTTTCTTTGATAAGTTATGACGAAAGTAGTGACGTCACTGAAAAATAAAATAATGTCCACACAGTGTTTAGAAAAGAAAAGGGTATTATTTCGTTTAGAAAAAAACTACACAAAAATGGTTGATTATAATTGAATTTAACTTTTTGAATCAAGAACAAACATGACCAGAGAAGAATAAATGGTTGTAGCATCCTGTTCACGTGAAGATGGAATTGAGGAACCGAAATCCAATGTCCATCAAAGAAAATACACGTAACAATCCTTATAGGATCAGGCCCGGATCCAGAAGTTTTCAGCTGGGGGTGGGGGAGTGTGTGTGTGTGTGGTGGGGGGGGGGGGCGAATATGACATACGTTCGTGTGGGGGGGGGGGGGGGTCCGGAAAAATGTCTTAAAATGTCGGAGATGCGTTCTGAAGTGTAGAAATAAGAGGTTAATAGTTTTTCATGGTTTTTATTAAACTGACACTGAAAGTCTGAAAATGTGAAGACATAAACCTTTAGCAACATAACTTGTTGTTGGAAACTGGTTCGAATTCTACCAAAAATATGCCGAAATAGGCAAACACATACTTCCCTTCGAGTTGGAACGTAAAATACAGGTAGATTACATTTGTAGCTTCGTTTTCCAATCGATCGTCGTTTGCATATATTGGGAAGAAGATAATAATAACTAAAAAACAATCCTGCTATCTTAGCGCAATTTTGCAGCGAACAACCAATGCAGTATCGTCGGATATTATGCTTAAAAGATATGCATTAATATTGCCTGATTTTAGCTTTCTGTTGGCTGTTCGAGAACGTGTTGTACACAATTTCGATGTTAAGTATTTATGGAAGTTACAACTAAAACTCGTCTTATAAAAATACCAAAATTTCCAGTGAAGCCTTCATTAACTGGTATTGACAAACAAAACAATGTTGATTTGCCACGAAGGCCTGACAAAATACAACTATCAGTAGGCTAATTATTGTAGAACAATGAAAATAACAATGAAGTTTTGAGTTTCGGCACATCAAACAAGCAAAGTGTTTAAATTTAAAACTTGGACCAAAATATAAAAGATTGTGCACACATCGCCAAACTACCACCGTGTTCAGATTCACTTTTCATTAGGATGTTAGAAAAACAATAACAATTACAATATGTCAAAGCATATTGAAGCTGTGTTTAAATGTTTGAAACAGAAACATTTTTGAGCCAACGAAAACTGCACAAATTGTTAAAGGTGTTTTCCGGCAGTTTACCTATATCTAATATATAACAATATCTTACCTCTTTTGAGGTTATTTGTACATGATTTCTGCATTTAAAAAAACAAAAACATTCTTAAGCCTAAGCTTTGGTGATTTTCAACAGTATCTCAAGTTTAGGTCAGTAAAACACGTTAATCAACACTTAAATGTTCATGCTTTTCAAATCTATAAATAAGAACAACTGGGATTCCTGTTAACAATAGACATCAACGTCACAGACTATGGCGTGGATGAGGTAAAACATAAGTGGTCACGCAGTTTTCTTAGTTTATACCTAGCTAACAGACAGCATGGAAATAGGAAATACGTGTTTGAAATGACGATTGTGTCGTTATGGTTCACTTGTTAGACAGGTGTAGGACATCAATAAACAGCATTTTCCAGGCGCGTATCTGTCATTACGCACTTTACGCACGTGCGTAACATCTGTTCGACAAAAACACTTAAAAGGTTAGGCATGATATATATAATTTCCGTAGTTTCAAGTAATATTGAGTCTTAAAGTTGTATTTTTAGGCAATATCAAACAAAAACAACGTATTTGTTTTTTCAATTCTTTTTTCTTTTTCACTTTTTTTTTTTGTGGCGAAAAAGTCCCCAAAATGCACGTGAGAAAATGTAGCATGCCCTGCTCCCGCACCCCCCCCCCCCCCCCCCCCCCCCCCCCCCACCCCCACCCCCCCCGCGTACTTGTGCGTAACTTTAAAAACAGCCCAGATTCACGCCTGGAATTTTGCGAAATCTGTTCAGGTAACAATTGTTTATTATGATGTTTACTGAAAGTATTTTTGTTTCAAACTGGCGGATACCACCTTTAAGTACTATTGCTACACATGGTGCTTCCTACAGCCGCAGATCACTAAATTATAAAATTACTCCCAACTTAGCAATATATCTTCCCTTTTCTCTTTTCTTGCAACTTGATACAACCCTGGGTTATTTCTAAAAACGGAGTAGGCACAAAATCGTTCAATAACACATTTCTTCCTGTTCATTTTAGCAAAGGCGAACACCCTCCCGTAATGTTTCCATTGCGGATAAATCACCTCCTGTAAATTTTCAACATTTTGCAAGAATGTTTATTTGGTTTAAACAGTTAAATCTCGTAAATGCATAGATAAAAGCATCGGATATTTTTCTGTTAAAATCCCAACTTCAAGATATATTTTACAGTAATTAATTTACGGGAGTGATTTTGTCCGCCTATGCTAAAATGAACGGAAGGGATTTTGTCCGGGAGGTATTTTGTCCTACAAATTGTAGAACTATTCCACTTTTTGTGTTTTTATTTGGATTAGATATATCTTAAATTTGCATTTTTGCTCTATTCTATGTCAGAATCAGTCTCAAACCTGTGACCTCAATATATTTTCACACAAAAAATCTCCTTATTATAAAACAACACAATTCTTGTTAGCACCTTTCAACCATTTGGTCATGGCCTGGAAAAAATTAATTTTAAGTACACTGTAAATCTACTGTGTACCTTGATTGGGATGCAAGGTGACAAACAATCGGAACACCTCGGCTAATAACGTCTACATCACCGCAGAGGAACACCGATAAAGCTCGTTAGTATGGCAGTTGACATTGAATGCCCACAGCGGACGTTGTACACGTGCCAGATGGCCTCAGAGGTCTGGCTAGCAGCAGAGGGCCCAGTGGCCTTAATTACTGCTAGGGCGGATAAGCATATGACAGCCTGAGATACCCATGACTATTTCTACACGGTCTTCAAAATATGTGCGATCAATATGGTCAAGAAAAAAATGTATGACCGGGCCGACTGGGTATGACTAATGATATACGAATATCACAATCTAAATGTAAATACATCTTAAATTAGACGGGTGAAACTAATGTTAATGAAATGCAATTAAAACTAATTGTATTTTTAAAAAGGTCCAGCTCCTGGCAAAGATAATATTTCCTGGTTAACTTAACATTGTTCTTGAAATGTTTGTTTGTTTGTTTATTGGGTTTATCGTCCCACCAACAGTATTTCAGTTATCTGGAGACGGTGTCCACTTGAAGCAGATATAGTGCTGCCTTCACTGTGTATAGCATGCCGTGAACACCTGGCATGATACCACACCCAGTCACATTATCCTGACACCGGGCCAACCAGTCGTGGAACTACCCTTATATTTGCTTGAGCGTTAGCAAGGGAGCTATACCACTACCATTTTTAACGACTTTGGTATGTCGCGGCCCGGGATCGAACCCGGGGCCTCCCGTACCTGGAGTCTTGAAATGTATATTTACATATACATATAAACGTACTTTTTATTTTGTTCATTTAGCGGCTTCATTTTAACCTCGAACTCGATTTTGTGTTCTGGACATCTTTCCATCTGGACATTTGTCATAAATATGTCATTGAAAACATCAATTAATGCATCTATGTTCTACAATAACCAAATTCCCAGATATGTGTATACCGAAAAATACTAACTTATATACCCGAACTGTGTGTAACCGTATCCGCAGAATATTTGACAAGCGGCAGAAATGAAATGAAATTATTATTATTGCTGAAAATCGAAGTTCCTTGCATCAATTATTCAACATGTTTGAGATACCGGACGACGACGATGATGAACAGTTCTGGAATGTAAGATTGATTTGTTTTTGTTCTTCAACGATTTTCATTGTTTTTCTTTATCATACTGAAGAATTTGAAGAATTTTCGTCCAACGTACTTTCGTATTGTGCTTAATAGCAAACGCGGCCTTTTAAATCAAGGTACATTTTTTTTGCATGTGAGTTTAACGTTTTTTGCCAATATGTTAAGACATGAATCGACGGATGACTTTTCTAACTATTTTTTTATATATTTTCAGAGACGTATAACAACAACTACGTCTCTGATATTTTACAGCACAAGTTAAATAGTATAGTCATTTATTCAATAGTGAATAAAAATTCGCATGTTACCTTTTATAATAATAAAACAGTCTTCTTGCATCTGTTACATAGCAAGGTTTTGTAGATAGAATAGCTAAAGTAAATCTGGGAGGAGAAAATGGGACGTTGTCTGTAGACAGACACTCATCCATGTCGCCAAAGGGCTCAGCGACTATTCGACCCCTCGACTATTCGACCCCACGACTATTCAACCCCTACCTGTAAAAAGGTGCGACTATTCAACCCCTGGCGACAATTCAACCCCACGACTATTCGACCCCCCAGTAAAATGTTAGCGTTATAGTATTTTATCTTTGCATTTTATTGTTTGTAAAGTATGGTAAATTCTGTGTCATAATATTAGTATCGTTATTGAGTGTATCTATGATATAATAGTAACTTGTGGCTTAAGATTGTAATGGCTAGGGGGTTGTTAAAGTGGGAAATAGATTGATATTTGTAATATTCTTTTTAATTAATTATAACTTGTATTAGATTTGTATAGGTTCAATTTTTGTTTGGTAAATAATATGATATATACTCATAATAAAGAGAACATTATTTACACAGCATTAGTTGGGATTAAATAAACAACAACAAAGGCATAGACGGTATATACTCCGTCTTTCTTGTTTTGTTTTGTTTTCTTTTTTTCTCTCTCTCTTTTTAGGTAGTTTTCCATATGCATTTGAATAATATATTTATTAATAATTTAAACAAGTAAGTAGCAACAAACGTTTAAGAACAGTACGAAATGTAACTTTCATTAATAAAATTGTAATCATGGGATGATGTTGCGTTTCTACTATGGAGCCCCGTTACGCCACAGTTTATGATAAATAAGCATTTTGTAACGGAAATGAATCCAGTAGCCAATCCAGTGCCGAACTATTGCCCGTACCCTGGTCAATATGTTCAATCACCGCCAGCACTCTACCAGTTCGCAGGCCAAACACAAACACCACAGTGGGCATCAGACATGATGAAGGAATTACAGTCCATCAAAGAAAAGGTAAACAAAAATGACAAAATTGAAAAAAAACAACAAACTGTAAACCTAATTGACAAACGTTTTAATGAGCTTGACACCAAAAATAGACAAAACTGCGAGAATTGTATTATTACCATTGACAACCTACAAGTATTTCTTCTACTTTTTGCGGATGACAAAGAGGAGGGAGCAGACATGCAAACAGGGAGGAGACGAAAGAAGTAACAGACCCCAGAGTGAGGAGAGGGAACACACTTTGTGCTCAAGATTTAGACAGCGTAAATGAGGTGTTAGTAACAATAGGCATTCAATATATACACGAAAGTAGAGGTGTCAGTGTCAACAGGCAATCAATACACACGGTGAAAATAAAACGGTACAATGCTTCAATTATGAAAAGACGAAATTTTAAGCAAAAGTTAGGACGAGATTGCGGCTAATATAAAGAAAGCGGATAAGTTCGAGTTTGCTTAGAAATAGATGCATGACGGAGGCAGAAGGAGAATGGGTTATTTAGTGTACAGACGAAGAGAAGTTACAGTATCACTTGCAGTGGGTCAGTACTAATTGCATTAAGGCAATGAACAGGTGCGTTTGTGCCAATAAAATATTGAATTAAATTGAATTGATGGTACAATGCAATACATTTAAGTTAATTTATACTCTTATTGTAATTGCTGTTTTAGTATGTTCGTTACAAACATAATGACTGTATTTAATTTACTGCTAATTTGCTTGAATGAGATTTATACATGTAAACATAAATAATTTTTTAATCAAGTAACGTAGTTTTTTTTTCAAAGAAAGCCGTCATCAATTAAACCGGCTACATGAAAAGAACTTAACCAATCGTTATTTAATCGCGCAACAGGTGAGAAAACCAATCAACGACAACAACCAATACTTCAACATTTGGTTTTTGTTTGATGACTCAATTACCCAATTACAGTAACCACGTATAGGTAACTGTGCAATCATTATATGTTTCAAATTGTGGTAACAACACTTTAATTAATTATTTGACGCTTGAAAAAATACTTTAATTATTACTTTAATTGAACAACACTGGATTTATCTTGTACTATATCATGTACATCATATATACATGTATTCCCTTTCTTCCCTGTCTCCTCCGTCTCATTATTTTTCTCTCTCTGTCTTTCTTTCTCTCTCTCTCTCCCATCACTCACTTCACTGTTTTGTACTACGTCACCCCAACCACCATAACCTTTTGTTACTTCTCCTACCTCTTTATTCTATATAGTTCTTCATGTAGTATACGTTGTATACCTAAAGGAATAAAGATTTGTTCTGTTCTGTCCAGTTGTTCCATTTGATCGCACTTTGATAATATTTACTCATCCAAATATTACACACAATTTAAAGTATCAAAATACGATTCTATACAAAGATTATTGTGTCACACAGATTAAATTTCATATTTCTGCAAACGTTGTTGTTTTTTCAAGTGATTCGGGTATTGTGTATTATATTAGCAATAAATATGGAAGAAACGAAAAAGAAACATTAAATCTTGACATATATATTTATTATTATCATAACATAGTCAAAAGCCATATTAAATATAACAGAAAAAACACTTTAAACAACAACTGTTCTGTTCTGTTCTAAACAGCATACAGCCATATAACTATATTGGGGTCGAATAGTCGCCTTAATTTTTTCAGCTGGGGTCGAATAGTCGAGGGGTTGAATTGTCGCCTTGAACAGGTAGGGGTTGAATAGTCGTGGGGTCGAATAGTCGCGTACCCTCGCCAAAGGGATAACCCAACAGCAAGATTGTTGTAACCCAACAGCAAGGCTGTTGTAACCCAATAGTAAGGCTGTTGGAAATGCCTATATGCATTACACTACACTTCTCCATCACTCTTCAGAGCTAGTAATTTCTCCAGAATGACCTTCCGGGCAACAATTAGAGTCAGTCTAACACTTCTTATACCATTTAAGTAAATCTGGGAGGAGAAAAATCCTGTCCCTAGGATTGTCCATAATTGATTATACATCATAACTTGTTTACAAAATAATCAACATATCATATCCAATTAACAAACCAGCAGCAATAGCTCAAGCGGTACAGCATCGGCTTGCGGATCAGGAGGTGTTGGGTTCAAACCCCGGCCGGGTCAAACCAAAGACTTTAAAGTTGGTAGTAGTGGCTTCCTTCCGCCTGACTCGTTGGTGTCAGTATAATGGCCCGGCCGGGTTCAGTCCCTGGGCACCTTATAAGTGCCCCTGTGCTATAATGATAGAAATGTTGCTGCGGAGTATCGGCAAAATTGCAGGCGAATCCCATCTCATCTTAATTAACAACTTTAACCAACCTGTTAACAAAGTCAAACAATGATTTAACTGAAGCAACTTGCCTTTGCAGTTTGACTGGTGACAATACACAATGGTTGACCGATGACACAATCGGGCTTTGGTAAAGATATGTGTAAAGATAGCATTAAAATTGTACATTGGGAACCAAAATTTACTTTGAATAATGCCAAAACTTTGATTAATGTAACTGAATATTCAGGGTTTTTTTACGTAAAATTATATAGAGAAATAATCGGGACCAACCGATGACTTCGAATTATGCCTCGGCTTCGGACAACCAGACTTTAAATAACGGAGGTTCCACTGTAGAATGAAATATTTAGCAAATTCTAAAATCTTAGATTTTGTTATCAACAAATGTAGCAACATAATGCTTTAATATTCTTGTATGCTGTAGGACATTGATGTCACCATGGAAACCAGTCTTCCAGCATCATCAAAGGAGAACAGACCAAGATTGAGAGTTCCCCAGTCCACATGTGCTGCAAATATTGTAAAATCTATCTGTAAGTTAATTGTGTACAATTGTATTTGCTAATGAGCTTTTAAGAGGAAAAGATTGGTAAATCATGAGATGTAAAAAGGAGTAAAATAGACAAATGGATAACAAAAACACACTATATGGTCTATGTAAGATGAGTATAACTTTGTAACGTTTATAATCCAAGTATAACGATAGAAAATTTCTATGTTTATTTTCTCTAATTCTCATAATTAGGGTGAAAGAGGTGAAGATGATGGCGGGGGTGATGATAATAATGGTCTTAATCATGCAATGATTAAATCTGGTGGTTGACAAACTAACTACTTATTGTAAATGTACAAAAATACCCAGTAAAACAATTTAATTTGGGGCTGGGCAGTTAGAGTTGCTGATTCCAAACTTTTCAGCCCCTCACCATGTGGGTTCGAGTCCCAGTCTGCGCAAGAACTTTCATGTAGGGGGGTTTTCCAGCTGACCTGGTTCTACCCAGACATAGGTCTGGGATCTTCCTCCACCAATAATTAGCTGGACATCACCAATAAGACCATAATTGTAACAATGCGATGTTACAAAAACAAAACAAACAATTTGATTTATCTCATTTAAGGTGCGGATTCCAGATCTATGCAAGATGATGCTGCAATAAGTCACCAATCAGAAAGTCCATGTATGATTTCCCGCCAAAATGGTGACTCTAGCAACACAAACAAACCACTTGTAGCTCTTGCTAAAAAAGTTGACAACAACAATCCATCCGCTGTCAATCGTTCTACTGGGTCTGTAGTGACACCATGTTCTACACCTGGGCAGGTGAGGCAGGTCACGTCTAGAGGGAGTGAGGGGCAGACCAGAAGAAAGAGGAAGTTTCCAGGACCAGCTGGCTTGTTACCACAGTTAGTAAGTCATCTGTGCCAAGGTACATTTTACAGCTGTAATTAATATTGTCAACATTGTTGATGTTTTTGTTTTTTTTAACTTTTTACTTTTATTGGTTTTAAGTAATTTGTAAAAAATTTAACCATTTACAAAACATACAGCATTACAAATAAATACAGTAAGTTATTAGGAAGTGTTGATTATATAATGACTTTTGAAACTGCCTTAAAGCCTAAAATGCATTTTTGAACAGAGCTCTTTGAATAAATCATTTTCTGGTAGACAATTTTGTTTTTATCTTTAGTCTTTAAAACATTGAGTGTTACTCCAAACTTGAAGAAATAGGTAGATCTCCTAGCACAAGTATTCTGATCAGTTTTATTACTTTAAAAGGCAAAGAATGATAATGAAAAACAGTTGGCAATTACATTTTTATTGTTTATTGGAAAAGTATGTGTAGATATGGGTTTTTTTTAACAAGCATTATTGTCTTATTTGAAGGGACCTGGTCAGGGGTTAGAGATGCTGTCTACAACGTCCCCTGTTCAGCTTGATGGTCATCAGCAGCAGGTATTGTATTAATGTTTCTTTTTAACCAGGTATTGAATATCCTGGTTATTAGATTGGGGTATGGCGGGCGTGCTGGTGGGCAGTAGCTTGGGATTGTATTTGGGGCCAGTCGGATCAAGGACGAGGTCATGGTTAAAAATATAGAAAAACGGTTTCTGATCAATTACTTAAATGTGGATTAACCAATCTTGCTGAAACTTTGTATATAGCAAGCTTGCATGAAGACCTAGCTCGGGATTGGATTTGGGGCCAGTCGGATCAAGGTCAAGGTCACTATTACTAAAAATAGAAAAAACAGTTTCCAGTCAATTACTTCAGTTCGAACAAACCAATCTTGCTGAAACTTTGGATATAGCAAGCTTGCATGAAGACCTAGCTTGGGATTGGATTTGGGGTCAGTCGGGTCAAGGTCACTGTTACTAAAAATAGAACAACACTTTCCGCTTAACAATTTGTGTTATTTAATAAAATGATGTATACAGCATATTGCCATTTCAGTGATGGTTATTACTTACATTTTGATGTGAGAAGTGTTTGCAGTAGTTTAGTATCGATAACTTAATGCTTAAATTACGCTGTCATAGTTAGGTTTCCTGTATATTCATAGCCATTAATTTTTAAAAGATTGACAGTTAATACTGTGAGTGTTGTATTTAGGTAGAAGTGGTAATCCCTGCCTCCCAGAGTTCCGAGGACCAGTTCTCAGAGGTGCCTTGGCAGACCCTGATGTCAGACTTAGATAAGGATGGAGCAGGTCTCATGCAAAGATTCTCCATAGCAAACATCCTCATCAATGTAAGTTATCGGCCCTTATTATGCAACATTCATTAATAAATGATACAAAACCTTAGTTTGCTACATTTATTAATAAATGTTACGTTATCTTCATTTGCTGCATATAACTACATGCAAAGATCAAAAGACAGTTTGCTAGAAACTAGCAGCAAATAGTGCAGATCCTGACCTGGAGCAGTAATCTTTGCCAAATCTTGATCAATTCAAATATTAAGATTGTGCAAAAATGTACACATTAGCTTTCATTTGGTTTTTGTTTAACCAACAATCCTTTGGTCATAAAATGTTCACTTACCTGTAAACAGATTTAAAGTGATGTATTTAGCACAAATGTTTGAATAAAAGGTTTCTGTTTTGATTTATAAAACATTTGATTTCACATCAAATGATTCTAGCTTTGACCCCCACACTCTGAACAAGATGTTTGCTTTCATGGAATTAAGAACACTGTCTACCCTTTTGATTATAATTAATAGGAGGAATAAAGGCACCCCACTCACATTATGCTAGCTCCAAGCCAAAAATAAATCTATGGAGTCCCTACAGGTTCTGAGCTTTATAGGTTGTTAACACTTAAAGGTTGTCTGTGTTTCAGGCTGGTAAGAAGCAGCTTCAACAAGGGAAGGCTTTGTTTGTATTTGGCTTGATTGAGAACCTGGAAACCCATGGGTCAGAAGCCAGCGTTACTATCAAGGATCAGTCAGGTAGGATTTCTGTCTTGTTTGATGAACAGGCAGCAATAGCTCAGGTGGTAGAGCATCGGCTTGCAGATCGGGGGGTCGTGGATTCAAACCCCGGCCTGGTCAAACCAGACTTTAAAGGTAATAGTAGTGGCTTCCCTCCTAACGCTTGGGGCTAAGGAGACAGCATTACTCCTGACTTGTCGGTGTCAGTATAATGGATCGGCCGGGTTCAGTCCATGGGCATCTCATAAGAGCCCCTGTGCTATAATGATAGAAAAGTCTATCGCTGGACAGTATTGGCAAAAATGCTGGCTAATCCCATCCCATCCCTTGTTTGGTGAGGTTTATGGCCGATCATTCAGCTCTTTGAAAAGTCATATAAACATATTTTTTTGCATTGTGTGATTATATAATTCAACAATTAACTTGTAACTCCTTAGGCCCTCATTGCATGTGTTTTTGAGCTGTGGTCTGTGTCTTATTCAATATTTGCTATGTTCAGGCCAGATCTGGAACCTAGGACTTAGATTCACCAGAAGTTGGGCTTCTGTGCCACCAGTGCTTGTGTTGATATATGGCTTTGGCCCATATTCACCAACCATTTTTAAACCTAAGTCATGACTTAAGCCCAAGTCACAATTTTCATACCAACAAAAATAGGCTTATTTACAAAGTTTCAATGTGATTTTAAGCTGAAAGTAACAAAGTTAAAGTGTCATGCAAAAATACAAACATGTAGCTAAATACTGCTGAGGATATTGTGGATTGAAATCCATGACTTGAGAAATTCTTACTTAAGAATGGTTGGTTAATATGGGTCCTAATATTATACATTTCATTCATATACTTATACAGTCGGTACTCGTTGTCTCGACTTTCATCAGACCTGAACAAAATAGTCGACACTAAAAAAAGTTGACAGATAAATTCTTACTTATTGACTGTCCACCATTTTGTGTTGCCCCAAGATGTACAAGGTAGATGCTAAAGTAATAAAGATAAAGAAGCAAAAAGCGTTGGGACTTTTTGAAATCGTCGACTCATCAAGATTATCGACACAACAGAAGTCGTGACAACGAGTACCGACTGTATGTGTTTAAATATGCATACAGATAATTTTAAGTCAGTAGCTTTATTATTTAAATTGTCTTGGCCAAAGATAAGATAAGGCAAAATAATGATTTTAGAAGCCTGTCAATTCTTCATTCAGGCAAAATGCAGGGAACCATCCATAGAGATCTGCTGAAGGAGTACGAGTCAGAGCTGCAGCCAGGAACCGTGCTTGTCCTAAAGCAGGTACAAGGGATATGTTTTATAATCTAAGAATATGACTTATACTTAGGACGATTCCATAATCCTTACTTTATACTTAATAGCCAAGTCATATTGTTATATATTAAAGGAAATTGAAAAAGGAAACATGCATAAAATTTTTAACACAGTCTTACATCCAGAGGATCATGCACATTTGTCATACTCTAGCATACAGTATCATGCACATTTGTCATACTCTAACATGCAGTATCATGCACATTTGTCATACTCTAACATACAGTATCATGCACATTTGTCATACTCTAACATGCAGTATCATGCCCATTAAGCATTTGTAATACTCTAACATACAGTATCATGCACATTTGTCATACTCTAACATACAGTATCATGCACATTTGTCATACTCTAGCATACAGTATCATGCACATTTGTCATACTCTAACATGCAGTATCATGCACATTTGTCATACTCTAACATACAGTATCATGCACATTTGTCATACTCTAACATGCAGTATCATGCCCATTAAGCATTTGTAATACTCTAACATACAGTATCATGCACATTTGTAATACTCTAACATACAGTATCATGCACATTTGTCATACTCTAGCATACAGTATCATGCACATTTGTCATACTCTAACATGCAGTATCATGCACATTTGTCATACTCTAACATACAGTATCATGCACATTTGTCATACTCTAACATGCAGTATCATGCCCATTAAGCATTTGTAATACTCTAACATGCAGTATCATGCACATTTGTCATACTCTAGCATACAGTATCATGCACATTTGTCATACTCTAACATACAGTATCATGCACATTTGTCATACTCTAACATGCAGTATCATGCCCATTAAGCATTTGTAATACTCTAACATACAGTATCATGCACATTTGTCATCCTAACATACATGTGCATATATATGAAAAATAATCAATTTGTTTAATTTGTTCTAAACCAAAACAGGATGGAACAGATGTGTCATTGCTATTGAGCAAGTATATCTGCTTTTTAAACAAAACTGTAAACAGTTTTTTAATGCAAATATAACAATTTACACAATGTTGTAAATTGTTCCTTAGCAAACTGTAGTCATTATATTTTTTTCAAAAGCACTCACACTCAAATTTTCGACAAAGTGCCTTTTTCTAGAGTTAAACACAAACAGTTGCTCTCTACATATTTGCATGGGTGCTGTCATATTAGAAAACACAGAAACAATGTTAACCTCATCCAATGATTCATTTTATCGCCCTTTACTGAACATCATTTACCTTCAAGAGACATAACTTAATATTTCTTAACGAGTTTGGGTATTTTACATGGACTGTATAACATAATGCATTGGTAAACCCAGTCATAAAGAAAATGAATATACAGACTATATAATGACCACTGTATAATAATGGTTGTCTTGTGAATTTAAACATGTGTATCCAAATATTTTTTTCTGTTCAGTTTTTGAGAGATAAAACAGGATAAAAGATTATCCACACTTTAGCCACCGTGATATCTGTTCTTGTTTTTTTACTGGTTTTATCGTCCCACCAGCAGCAGTGTAGTTACCTGATGGCAGTGTTCACTTGAAACAGTTATAGTGCTGCTTTCACTGTGTGTAGTATGCCATGAACACCTGGCATGGTACCACATAATCCTGATATCCGGCCAACCTGCATGGAACTACCCTTATATTTGTTTGAGCATTAGCAAGTGAGCTATACCACTACTACCTTTTATGTCTTTGGAATGTCGCTGCCCAGGTTTTAACCTTGGGCCTCCCGTACCTGGAGCCCATGCACTTCTTATTGCGCTACCACGTTTTGTGTCTGTTTTAGGTGAGCATCATCAGTGTATCTCAGAGAAACCATTACCTTAACATCACACCAACCAACATGGTGGCTCTATACCACAACCGGGGCGACTCCCTGAAGTCTCTCTCATTCCACGGCAGTCAGGACTCACTTCACTCAGTCCTTCTTGCATTGGAGGCATCATCCGCAGCATCACGAAGACGATCTGTAGATACCAGTGTTACACTAACACCTGGCAGTCACTCTGGTAAAGAAATGATCTTTTTTATCTTGAAGAGAGACAAATTTCTGAATGTTTTATCCCAGTTTGGGAAAAGATGAGTGTGGGCATCTGTGTAAATTAAGCTCAAGTGGAAGTGGATGATTGTCTTAAAGTAAAAAAAAAATATATTCAGCTTGTAATGTATTAAAGAATTTATCAGCTGGATTTTAGAATACTGTAAAATGAAATCAGATTGCCTTCAAAGGAATTAACATATCATCTCCATGACAAAAAAGAAACTATTCTTAAGAGAAAAGTTTGTGTTTTTTTCAAGTGGGAGAAAAAATTGTTCATTAAAAAAAGCCTGCCACAAAAGTATACATTTTATTGATAGAATTTCTTTGATGAAACTTAAACAGGAAGAATTTATTGCATGTACCATACTGCCTTCTTTACAAAGTGAATGTAGGTTCTTTGCCAACACTTGTAGGCCTGTCAGCCCTGTCTAGCCGAGGCTCTTCGGCCAGCACCCCTGTACAGAGATCATTGAACACTCCAGGGCACCAGACACCGGTCAACAGTCGACTCTTCAACACAGGATTGGGACCTTCGCCTGCCAATCCTACATCCTTCAGGGACACTAGTGTTACCTCCCCTTACATTAGGGATGTCAGTGTAGTCAGTCATACTAGTTATAGACCTTTACTAAGCAACAACAAACCCAATAATGGTAGCCATAGCAACACTGGTGTGACACAACAACATGTGTCTCATGGCTCTCCTTCTCTGACCCAGACTTTTGGGCTTGGTTGTTATGGAAACATTGACAGTGGACAAAGTTTGTCCCTTAATCAATCTGCCAAGTTGAACAGTTGTTCACTGCAAAATAGTAGACTTAGAAGCGATACACAATCTTTGCCAATGACTCCCACAAGCTTGAACAATTCATTGTTAAGTGATACACCAACTGCAACAGGATCAAGGTGGAAGTTTAAGTCTCCAACAGTCAGTAAAAACATTTCCCCACCTACTGTTAACAAGACTTCTTTGCCAGCTGATGCTGGTGTTGTCAGACAGTGTCAGTTAGTGTCAGCCAATCAAACAACTCTTGATGGTTCTGGACTAGTTGCCATGGATACAAGTGATAAGGTGATGTCCTTGGATACAAAAACAGGAGGTAGAACGATGACTGAGAGGAAGAGTTGCAAGATGTCAGCTGAAGATCTCTGGGAAGATGGTAAGATGTAGCTTGTTTTAAATATCTAATTTAGGAATTATGAATAAAATTGTCTGAGTCTTTTATTGTCTGAGGTTACTTTAATTGCTAATTATTTACCACTTAAAAATACTTGATTGTTTTTAGGTATTAAGTTGTATGCTTTTGTTTATTCTTTGTTATTATCAAGCAAGCAATAATTAAGTCAAACTAAAACTGTCCATAAATACTTTATATACTTAAAGTGTTTATAGGAAAATACATTCCTTTGTTTCTTGAGACATACACTATCCATACAAATCTTACACCAAGTAGGTGTTTTGTTGGTCACTTCTATTTCTAAGGTAATGTATAATAACCTTTACTCATTTTATTGCTATCAGACAACAAGGTGCGCCAGTGATTGTGGACACATAACACAGTGTTATCCATTCATTTTCAGATCTGTCAGATGAACTTCTCTCCCAGCTGTCTGATGAGATGACATGAAAGGATGCTTTGATAAAAATTGTTAACTAACTAATTGTTAGGGTTGAAATGGTAGAGCTTATTACCACAGAACTTTGGTACATTGTCTTACAATATGGTACACAATACACAATCAAGTAATTTCAGTACATACTGAGTATTCATAAGGCTGGGATGAGTGTACATATATTGTCATAAAAATGTGTCTGATTGGTGGATTTCACCACAATTTCCACCAATCAAATTAATTGTATTTTTTAAAGAAATTATTAAAAAAAGTTCTGCAAATAGCAACCAAAAACATAGACAATCAGTGGGGTTGACAGTCGTTCTGTTCGTCTTCAGAGTCTTTTGAATGATGAGGCTTTTTTGTTTTAGAGTTTAGAAAGTTGCTTATTTTAATCCACGAAACAAATTCTCTAAAACCAATTATTGATGAATGAAAGGTTGATCCTGGACTGAGTATAACGTGCTCCATGTTATATATTGACGATTGCTTCATCTACGTTCATACATGAGAATTTTAAATGTTCCTAAAACCTGAGTTCTGGACCAAAAAGGTCATGTACCATTTCAGTCCTACTACGGTAATTGTAATTAAAAGTTAACCATTTCATGCCCACACTATATGTCTTTTGATAAAGACATAGCAGCTTATAAGTAGATTGTGATCTCCCAGTGCGGACTAGCTGATCTGGAATTGCGATATTTGCCAATAACTTAAGACTATGGTTTATTAGTCTATATTTTAGTAATTGTTTTCTTTGTTGATGTTTTTTTTTTCAAAATAAATATACACATATATATATACACTGTTGACATTTATGCATGTGCCGTTTATTTTCAAATGCATAGTATGTACCACTTTTGCTGAATTATGTTAAAACTTTAATTCCATTGAAGTAAGCATTATATTGTACATGTACATTGATCATAGTTTAGTTCAATTAATTATTGAATGATGCTGATTATAGGTTTTAACAAATGCTTCAGTATTTCCATTGCAAACTTGGCAGTGAATATTTACACATTATTACTGTCTTGTACTTTTGACCTTCATAAGGTTATAATAGTTATAAATGTATCCTGACTTAAAAATGTCAGTGACCAGACCTGGTAGGGCAATTGGTAGAGTGTCGGCTCTAGGTACGAGAGGCACCGTGTTCAAACCCAGACCGTGACATACCAAAGTCGTAAAAAATGGTAGTGGTATTTTTGTTAACACTCAAGCAAATATATGAGTAGTTCCACGACTGCTTGGCCCGGTGTCAGAATAATGTGACTGGGTGTAGTATTATGCCATGTACCGGTATTCACAGCATGCTATACACAGTGAAGGCAGCACTATATCTGCTTTAAGTGGACACCATCTCCAGATAATTGAAATACTGTTGGTGGGACGATAAACCCAATAAACAAACAAACTTAAGAATGTCAGTTTATGTCAAAAGCAGACCATAAGAATATTTTTGTATTTATCCAAAATCATTTAATCTCATCAGTCTTTCACCGAGTGGGTTCGAGTCCTGGACGGGGTGAGAACTTTCATGTTGGAAGGTTTTCCAGCTAACCTGTGGTGCGCCGGACTTTCTACCTAAGCGTAAGTTTAGGGTTTTCCTCCACCAATTATTAGCTGGACATCACCAACATGATCATAATTGTGTTAGTGCGATGTAGTCTAACTAAAAAATAATCTCAGAAAAAAGTTTTTCTTGCAGCAAACCTTTGTATGGCCTTAGTATGATTGAAGATTTATTAAGAGAACCTGTTTAATTTTATTTATTTTTTTATGAACACATCCAATTTTCTTAGCCAATTAGTCTTGGGGAAAAAATGCAAAAAATTATAAAATTAAGTGATATTATTTGAAGATTGTGTGCTCATTACTGAAGTAGCATTATTGGTTACAAATCTAAATGCCGGATATTACCATTAGCTGGAGTTATTTAGTTATTTGAGTAACCTTTATGAGCATCTTTCTTGATAAAAAGTGCTGAAAAATCCTCATTACTGTGTGTGATTATTAGGTCAAAATATCTCACAAAACAAAAACCTATTTTTTTAGCCTAGGTTGTCTAATTATGCTTATATAAGACACTCCCATTATACCTGTTTGCAGTGACGAGGGGGGCATTTATGCTTCACTGTTCACTTAGACCTAGATCTAGGGAATCAATTAACAGCTTTTTGTAGAACCTTTTAAGGTATCAATGACATAATTTGGTTATTTGGAAAAAAAATAATCTTTGGTCCAAACTTTCGGATGGTAATATTTATTTGTAAATAACCAAATAATTCATCGTTACCTGAAAAGGTCCTGTAACATGTTCATTGATGCCCTAGATCTGTGTGAAAAATGAAGCATTACATCCCAATCATTGTTGCAAACATGTATTTCCTATCTGAGCCATACTGCAGAGATAGCCATTTTTAAACTAAGAAAACCATGTGACAACTTATTTTTGAGATCACATTACATAATCATCCAATTAGTCCACGCTGATGTCAGTATATCTTTTTTTGCAGAGATCACGCCAGTGCTTATTAATGGATTGAACATCAAGAGTTATTCTTTTGTTATGTGTATGGTCTCACATAAAACTAGTGTTTTCAAGATTATCTTTACTCACTAAAGTATGGGTTTTGCAGAAATTATGCAAAAAAATCCTAGAAACTGAGGAAAAATATTGTAACATGTATTTGGTGTAGGTTAAGGTCAGAAAGGTGGTATTCAGCAGTTTGCATTAAGAAAAACATGTAAAAATATATTACCCATGTCTTCGGAAATTTTGGCGAAATTTCTTCATAAAATCATATTTAAGTAAAAAAAATATTTCTTTTGAAAACTACATCTATTTTTAGAAAGTATAAATCGTGGAAAAAATCACTCCAGATGTTCATTCTAAGTCTAAAAATAAGCACAACGGAGGTGGGATTCTGCTAAAAATGTATATGGACCTCACAGTGAATTATCCTCATGATGATTTCATGGTGATCTTAAAAATAATTGTTCACTTGGTTTTATCAGTTAAAAAATAGCTAACTGTGCAGCATGGCTCAGATAGGAAATACATGAATGGAGTGTTATGCTTCTCTCTTCACAGAGGTTTTGCATTTTCGAAATAAAAGAAATGCTTTAGTTGTCTCCCATGTAGGAAGGTATTTTCATACACTTTATATAAGAAAAAAGAATAATTTTTATTTTTAATATGCTTATTTTTTTACAAAAGCCCTTAACCTTTTTAATTAATTCTTATCTAAATCAATAAGATTCCATTTTATGCACATGCTTTAGTTTTAAGTGTTTTTCAAAAGTTAAAACAGTGGAAAAATCTTAAGTTTTTTGTAGTAACTATATACAATTACCTACACACAAGGGAAGTAAGAATGTTGTTTTATAATCGTTAGAGTAAAGTCCCTTTACATTCGAAACTATTAAATTGCATCAAGAAACTGCACTTAACATAATCTTTATTTGGTTGTTTATTCAACAAAACTTTAGTCCAAACTGTTACCACCTTTAAGTTGAATGAACTATACATCATATTTGGACTAAAAACTATGCGATCTTTGTTAATTTTATCTACAATTATAAATTCATGTATTAAAAATGATCTTGGGGATTTATTTAATGTCAGCATTATATGGAAGCAGTTGTTTGATTGCTGAAACAAAGTAAAATGTGTTATTTTTGTACTTCAAAGGCTGTAAACCAGTTTAATTAATCAATGAGTTGTAATATACAAATATATTTTAATAAACAAAGAAACCGGTATTTGTGATTGTTGGTTGTTTATTGTATGTTTTACTTGTATGAATGACATATTTTAACAAATAATAACATTCAATGAAAAAAATGTCATCAGTAGATATCATTGTTTTGTTAATCTAAGTTTACTTTGTTACAGAAATAAGTTAAAATCCCAGAAGCCAAAACACCCTGATAATTTCTTTAGCTTTAATAGATTTGAGAGCAAATTTCATTCATCAATGTTGTAAAAAATACATTTAAGTCTTAGCTTGCTAAGTACGTAATTAACGTTAAAGAAACTGCACTTAAATTACTTGAATATGTTTTCGCAAGTTATACAGTAATCTCGATCAATCTACAATATAATATTTAAATAAAAGTCTGACATACCTTGCACCCATTTGATTCTGTTAGTATATGTTTTTAAGAAGTAAAAAGTTTTGTTTTTTTCGAGAAGTAAAAATGTAGGAAGTCATATTGGAGTAAACCTGCTGTTGTTTTTTACGTTTGTTTTGTTTTGCAGTGTTTGTTTGTAAGACCACATAATATACGCAAAAATAATTTTGTGTAAATATTTTGTTTAACGTATAAACAAATCCTTCCCGTGACAATTTGAGAGAAATAACAAGTGCAGCAATTTAAATGGCGCAACCACACGTTTGTCGCCCGCTTGCCCGTGTTACCCTAAATAGATATGAATGTGTTAAATTCTATGTCATGAAAATGTTATTTTCCCCTTAACTTTTACACTTTTTAAAATTTACCCCACTTGAGTGTTCTTAGGTGTTTTCTCCCTAAAAACTTACAATCGTATTCAAGCGGCCCACGTGATCCAAGGCTATATTTCAAAATGTCCCCTAAAAACGTTTTCAAATGACCTCCGGAAACTTAAATATAAAGTTTTCAAATGACCCGCCCTTCCCACCGCATTTTGTCGTTTTCCTTTAATTCCACCAATTAAGGAAAGTAATCGGGACCGTTTTTATCAATTCCCGATGAATAATGACATGTATAAAACGTTTCCTAGCTTCGCTGAGGAATAGTTTGAGGACAGCGACTGTGAAAACCTTCGCAAACTAATATTGTTCTAATAATTCTTAATGTTTAGTATATATCTGGCAAATAACCGAAAAAGAAACGTTAAACCAAATGATTGTCAGGCTATGGAGATTCCAATGTAGCGATTTCGAGCAACACGGTCCGTTGTTTAACCCATGTATCTACATTTAAGTACCCAGAAGTCGTGCTTAATCTATATTCTATGCCAGTACGGACCAGCGCCAGGTATGCGGGTGCGTCTAACGCTAGCATTAACATTTATAGATCTACTTGCAGTGTGTGGCAGAGATTAGTGCGACACTTCACATTTGTCCCAGGTGATTGGGCTGATTAGCCGGGCTAGTCGTGTGTTTTGAAAACAAAACGTGGTTACTGGAAGTATGGAGATCGATCAATAAATACTCCGAGACGTTACGGCATGATGTCTTGAGTTGATTGAGTGTGATGATGTTTATTATTAAACACGTTACTGGACCATGGATTTATACACACAAGTGTTACTAAGTTTTAAGTGTTTAAAATAGTGAGTTAAGTTTAACTTTAAGCAACGGGAACTTAACTGTCGTTCGAATATCTCTAACGGATGAAGTTTTATGAAGTATCTTCTTTAGTGTGGCATTCGAAAAATACTTTGATATATGTGTTAGAAACTACTGGTTTGAAATTTTGTGATAATGCCTTTACGTAATTTTCTCTTTGTCACAAATGTGGTTCCATAATTTGCAAGTGAAGATGATGACGAGAAGTTTAAACATGATCGCGTTAGTTGAATGATTTGTTAAATTATAAGTTGTATAAGAGGATTACTTAAGAAGATGCATATCCCAATGTACCAGGAGCAGTCCCCAGAGGAGGTATGTAAACAACAGCATAACATCTTAACCAACTTTCCATTTCAACATTCACACTATCTCCACAAATATCTCAATAATTATCCCGTTTCAGCATATATTCCTTCTCAACATATAACCCATCTTAATAAACACGCCATCTTAACAAACACCCCATCTCAACAAACACAAACACCCGATCTCAACAAACACAAACTCCCGATCTCAACAAACACAAACACCCCATCTCAACAAACACAAACACCCCATCTCAACAAACAACCTATCTCAATAAACACCACATCGTAAAAACACACACAATGTCAATAAATACCCGTTTCAACATACATACCATCTTAACAAACATCCAGTCTCAATAAACACCCCATCTCAATTAACATCCCATCTCAACAAATATTTCATCTCAACAAACATCCCAATCTCAACAAACACCCCAACTCAATAAACACCCCATCTCAACAAACACCCCATCTCAACCAACATCCCATCTCAACAATCATCCCATCTCAACAATCATCCCAATCTCAACCAACTCCTCATCTCAACAAACACCCCATCTCAACCAACATCCCATCTCAATAAACACCCCATCTCAACCAACACCCCATCTCAACCAACATCCCATCTCAACAATCATCCCATCTCAACAAACACCCAATCTCAACAATCATCCTATCTCAACAAACAGCCCATCTCAACAAACACCCCATCTCAACAAACGCCCCATCTCAACAAACACCCCATCTCAACAAACACAAACACCCCATCTCAACAAACACAAACACCCCAGCTCAACAAACACAAACACCCTATCTCAACAAACACAAACACCCAATCTCAACAAACACAAACACCCCATCTCAACAAACAACCTATCTCAATAAACACCACATCGTAAAAAACACACAATGTCAATAAATACCCGTTTCAACATACATACCATCTTAACAAACATCCAGTCTCAATAAACACCCCATCTCAATTAACATCCCATCTCAACAAATATTTCATCTCAACAAACATCCCAATCTCAACAAACACCTCATCTCAACAAACACCCCATCTCAACAAACACCCAATCTCAACAATCATCCCATCTCAACAAACACCCCATCTCAACAAACACCCCATCTCAACAAACACTCCATTTCAGCAAACATCCCATCCCATAAATGTATGTTAAATATATTCGCCATTCCGATAAATCTGCAAACATTGAATGACATTCATTGTATCGTTAAATTGGTATTATAATCAACGCATAGAACGAACTTGTAAAAACTTAATACCTAGAGAATTGAACTACAATATGACAAAACGTCTATAGTTTTAACTGTAATTTAAATTTTCAAGATAATTTATTTGAGAACATTTTAAATTGCGTAAACAGATACGAACTGCATAAACTGATACTAGATGTCGCATCGCAATTTAAAAATACAAACAAAAGTGGGCGACAATACGAAGTGTCACATGGTAATGTTATAATGATATTTACCTATTTGACAAACATGTATCCTTTTTTTAAAAGTATAACGATTTTGTATGTCAAAAAGGTTTAAATAAATATGTATATTAAACCGAATGATATTAATGCCATAATTGTAATGATATTTATACCTCTAAACCGTTCAAAGTTTAAACAATGTATTTCCTTCTTCAAAGATATCACAGAAATATAAACAAAATGCGATTAATTGACACACGTTACAATTCATTTTAGGCTCTCTCTAAGAAACGAGTATAGTAAAACACATACACATGTTAACTAGTAATCTAAACAAAAACCTTCTTAAGATAAACATACAAGAATATAAGAGTGACACTCTTAAAGCAGATTAATAACAGACCTGATCTTTTAATGGTTAAGGCGTGTCAATTTCTATGACAAACATGATTTAATTGTATTCAACATTTTTGTTTAGTCGGATGGAAATGGATTAAAAACAATACCAATATACGTTTGCTTATCTTGTTTTTCTCACGTGCAGCTTAAGTAAGCTACGTAACAAATCCAATGACGCAAACATGCTCATTCGGAACTCCTTGGGTAATTCCGTCAACGTATATCCGAAGCTTGTCGGAGATCGCCGAGTAGGTACGATTGAAACATGCTGTGAATAACAGAACCAGTTATACAACGGGTTGATACATTGCTACACAAGTTTTAACCCTAATGTGCATTGACTGAAACACTGGGTAAAATTAGCCGTTGAATGTCAAAAGAAAACTTCAAGTATCGAGTTCAAGGTACACGCCTTAGTGGTGTACCAAATTAACTGTCCAAATACACGAACGATTTTGTATCGATTGGTAATAAACAGTGATTGTTCTCTGTGATGTGTCTGTTACAGTGGTAATTATGTTTCTTCTGAAATGTTAGATTTTAAGATACTGCAAAAGAACAAGAGATTTCCAATAGTGCGTATAAGTAAATGTGATTGAAACGGCTGATAAAGACGAGGGAAAGAAAGTAGAAAAGAGAAAAAAACTATATAAAATTGATAAAACAAAAACAGCTGAAAAAGGTTGGAAAAGATAGAAATCAGAAAAACGAGCGAGCAGTCAAGGTCGAAGATTGACATTACATTCAATCATGGTCGCGTCAAATGAAATCAGAGGAAAAAAATGATAAAATGCCAGGTTGAATTAAGTAAGATTAGAACATATTAGTGAAAAAATGTACATTTGAGAAATGAAAAGCATTTCCAGAACATAAGGAATAATAGAAAGATGAAAGCGCCGAAGAAACGAAAAGATCGGGAAAGGGAATAAGGACAAAAACGACAAATAGCTCGAAAATATATCGTTAGATTTATTGCCTCAAATGTGGACCGACTTGGCTTTAAAATTGAAACATTTTACGACCTCCTCTATCTAATTTATACAAGGTATACCCAATCTTAAACCTTTACCTCTCATTTCTCAAGTTCTCTTAAGTGTCGCTTTGGTCGAGTAGATAACGGTTTATTGAGAGATCCGTTCAGTGGCTGTCGTACTGTCCACGTATACACACACGACGTGGGTGCGCTATATCCTAAATGTATACAGGCGGGATAGGATTAATGTCAGACGACTCAAAATAAATTTGCATTGAACTCTTAAGTAAATGGTTGAATATAGAAGCAAATGCCATCCAGTACCTAGATTAAAGGGTAGCCTTGTTAGTGCTGTATGTAAGTGGACCAGATTATTTTCCTTGTAGGAATAAATGTTTTACTTGAAACGCACATTTTGTAATGCTGCGCAGAAGGAAGACATTTTAAAGCGGCTAATGATTTTACATTGAAGACTATGAGAGAATATAATACTATAAACTAAAAAGTTTTATTACTAGGCCCTTTTGAACTTACTCTTGAATCTTAATGACGGAATACAAAGGCCACACTCACAAAAATATAAATCAATAAATAAATAAATAAACAACACAACAAAAACACAAAAAAAGTGGAAAAAAAAACCCTGAGAAAATAAACACACAAAATAAACCCCACCTTACTGGTGCTTTTTATTTTTTCGGTGAATTTTAATATCATTATCACCTATATTTAAGAAGGCGGGGTGGGGGCATTGTTTTTGCAACAAGTATAATCTGTACCGGTATTAGCGCATACTTCTAGCACAGAATAAAACAGTTAACGTTAATTTTGTTTTATGTTTAAAGTCGTTTTGCCTAGATGGAAGTACATATAATGAGGACGCAACTACTTTAGCGATCAAACCAATCTATTATCCGTCACAAATATTCAAAGAAACAATTTATAATGAAAACCTACAATATGAATCAGTCACATCACAGTATTGCCATTGATTATAGACCCAGTGAAACTGATCAAAAGTTTAACCTCAATTATGCAATATGACGAAATTAACATGCGTCTTCAATTTTCACTGCTAAATATATTTCAAATCTATGCTTATTCGAGAAGCAAATAAAATGGAATAAAAATATCATGGCCATATGCAAAACAACGATACAAACATAGTTGTAAAATTTCATGTATCATGGACTGATGTTTTATTTAATCAATTATATATTTACAAGGGGAATAATCAATTTGAAATGGACACGTATAAGACTGCATGAAAAATAAATATACTTTTACGCATTGTAATCACTATCACTCTCCATTTAAGTCATATATCGCTCCCGGCACACAGGATTACATAATTTAAGATAAACGCAGACTTTATATATGCAGTTAATTAAGTAAGTAAGTAAATAAGTGAGTGGGTGAGTGAGTGAGTAAATGTTTTATTAAAGTGACATGTGAAATGTAATAAACACCCGGCCCCATGGGCCTTTAAGTCACTGTTAAAACATACATGTTTGTAAATATCTAATCATACAAGTAGCTGTAAATATGAAAGATAAGATGAAGAAGTATTAGGTTGGATATTACTTTTATCATCATCATCATCATCATCATAATCATCATCATCATCATCATCATCATCATCATCATCATCATTATTATTATTATTATCATATATAAAGGTGCCTTTATCACAGGAGTGGTCAAAGGCACCTAACAAAATATAAAATAACTAGAGCATGTCACATACACTACTCAGAAATGGGATGTGAAGTAGATTAGCAATAAGTTTATGTGTTTTGTCTCATGAATAAAGCAGCTTATGGTGGCAACCAAGTGCACAGGCAAAAGCTCGGCAGTTTTTCTTGTATGTTCATTCAAAAGGATAGCCTGTCTGCGGCAGATTTCTGAGTAAACTATATGAATATATAACAAATAATAATACAACCATTGTATATGCCTCTCATCTTATTATTAAGATAGAAATGACAATGAAACAATGATTACGGAAGGTTGTCACTGGCATATTTACATATGATTCCAAATATCCAATGATTTTAATAACAATTCATTTACCTAGACGGTTGCACCTGCATGTGCTATGCACAGGTCACATCTTCAAGTGTTTGAATAAAGAATGACTTTAAATATGACATTGTCCATAATGGTTGCATTTGTAAATGTTATGCTAAAAACCCATAAAATTTAAAAGTCATTGCATTTATTCTAATGCCATTATCATAATACAATTAAAATAAGCAAACTATACGAACCCCCAGGTAATAGAATGTTTACATAGACACATAGTAAACAATAGCTTTATGATGTACAATACAATCTTAATAAAAACACAACTGAAACACACCTCTAGTTTACTGTTCAATGCTTGAACTTCAAAATTGCGGGTTATACAGTTTAACAAAAGGTAATAGACAAGTAAACTACTACTTAAAACAAGTCTATTGTCATAGACACGAGCAAACATTATCCAAATAGTTGTTTTAAGTAACAATATGACGCTAGAAGATGAAATCTAACTATTTCCTTATAGTGGTTCTCATATGTAATTTTAAATATTATGAGTATCTGTTAAATTCTATACGTGTACTTATATGCACTGTTTTATTACATTGGTACATTTTATCATCTCTATAATCTCAATAGAGTAGAAATAGAAATAGCTGTTCTGTGTAAGTTCAAGTCATGAAATTAAGTAAGCTACCATTAAAACCACATACAACGGTTTTAATATTGGTATTTTTATATGAAGTCACCTATTAACTTAGTAAGTACACCACTAACAATCTTCAGTTTCGTGACACAAGCCGTAAAAAATCACAGCGTGATTAAATACTAACATGATTATTTGCCTCTGACTGGGATGTAATCACTGATCCACGCCTTACATGGCAATTGTAAACAAATGAAATTGTTCCTAAATATACATTGGGCCTTTTTGCAGGAAAAACTGTACGAAACTTGTCTGAAGGGCAGCAGGGATGATATTCGGAACTATTGCAAGAGGGGAGATCTTTCAACACACTATCTTAGGGTAAGTCGTACACACAGATCTACAGACTATATACTATAGCTTCTTTGTATAACTGTAAAATGTTAAAAAATTGAAGGAATTGTGATTTCAATTTATATTGGCGCGGGTTAAAAGAAATAAAATGTATGATGATAGGCTTGAAAGGAATCGATTGCAATTAGCATACAATATGACTGACCCCCATCCTAAAAGTCATTCCGTCTCCCCATTTTCACCTGTGGTCAGTTTGTATTTAGCTGGTAACACACAGTATTTATCTTTTTGTAGCATTTTCCAGCATACATGTTAGGTATGTATACTCACTAAAATCATTTCATTGAGAACTATGGGATATTTTCTTTCACTTTTCATTTCATATCAGTAGATCAGGAACATATTGTCCTAGAAATATCGTCTCGTTTAGTTATAGTCGTTTCAAACCAACTTGTTTGTCATTAATTCAGGATGGCCTCAACCCTATGCATGTTGTTGCCATAGCCGGTCGCAAGGATGCTGAGTTGATCCTAGAGATGATGCTTCAGAATGGCTTTGACGTCAACTCCCAAACCCGGTCCGGGGACGACACGGTGCTCCATCTACTGATAGAACATCTAGATGTGAAGGAAGCATTTCCACTCGTCCTTAAAGTGCTCGAGTACCGCCCTGATCTGACGATTCGGAATAGGGTGTGATATCGATCAAGTCTTTATATGTTTTAAAATAAAGTTATAGCTGCATATAAAACATTAGGCACACACATTAAGCGTGCCTTTTAATTAATGTTATCAAACAGCATATATGTTTTTAGCATACTTAACAGACCCTGGATATATTTAGAGAAAATCGTGTTGATGAAGGCTCGAGTTTCTTAAGAAACATGTTTACACAAAGCAGTGTTGCATCAAAAACATTACAGTTTATCACATAAGTAGGTCTTAATAAAGCAACACGATTTTGATAAGAGCCTGTTTTGCAAGATGCAAAGGATTCGATCCCGATCAAGGCACAATTTGATCTTTACAATGATTTCAATGTTTTTGAAACGGTTAAAGCAACATAATAAATAATGTTTTATCATGGAACGTTTTCACAAAATTCCATTTTTTTAAGTGCAAGCCCTCTCTAATAAATACACAGTTTAACAAAGTGGACCACGACCATTATATACTATTACATATACATTCTATAATAACCGTTTTATGGCAATGCAACCATTATTATGCTGTGTGTTTTACTCACCAGAAATTACGAACGGCATACGATATCGCCTTGGCAAAAGCCGAGTTCGAGCTAGCTGAAGTATTGGACGGAACAATGAATGCTGAACAGGCACGACAGTTTTATATTGAGAAAATAGGCACCCTGTACGGGGTAGGTATCAAGTTCTATCGTTATATTTCGGACTTTATCAAATGCTGATGTTTCTCAAGCCTTTTGTAGATTCATATGTTATTTTGAGGATGCCAAACATCAATTGAAACGTAACCAGTACAAACCGTCATGATAGTAGTTGTTGTTGTGTCCTACTTACATCTTTGAGTCATGTCAGTGAGACATGAAACAAGGAATGTATTTTCGAGTAAGCCAGATAGAGACAGTTCACTGAAGTGACTTTATCAACAGAAGAGACTTTATCTCTTGTCACATACAAATTAATACAGATAGGAAATACATTAATCGTAAACGTTGTTGTTTTCCGGTGTTTTTAATAAACACGAGGAAACATCTTATTTGAATGTAAATGAAGTAAAACTGCTAATATATCATGATGAGTTAATGGTAGGTAATGCCATACAGACATAGCTTTCTTCTTTGAAAAATTATCAAGCCACGACCGTTTCAAACAATAACTTTTTGACTCAATGTACATTTGACGACTTTGAATAGTTAACCACGTGGACTGTTTATGTTTGTATATGTTCTTTATTTGTTGAACTATTTTTATAATCGGATACACAAGTAGTGCCCATAGTTCGTGGACAAAAATAATAACTTCTATCTTTTACATATGTATTTCTGTGATATGATGTGTACTCATTATTGAGCAAAGCAATACACTGACATGACTCAAAGATATACGTAGGATACAACAACTACTATCACGACTGGTTACTTTTCAATTGATATATTCGTCTTCGGTTAACATTTTATCTCACTCATAAAGTTTAACTATAGCTATTGCTGTTTTATCAGCATGATACCCTTAAACTATTGAAGCGCCAGAATACATTAATTTAATTATATTAATAATTAAACACTTTCTTTATTATAGAATATCTTAGAATGAACAATCATGGCAGTGTGTGATAATTATATAAATATTTGTTGTGAACTAGGTATATAATAACATGCCTTTTCTTTCTCTATTGCCTTTTTTCCGCATTATTATGATATTGCATATTCAATAATTTAAATATATTTTGTTTCTATATTTTTCTTATTAATTTGGATAGATCTAAATAATTAAAGTGTCCTAAGTTTCTATTGTTATTTCGATGTTAACTTTAAACATGCACTTACTTTGTATTTAAAATTACATATTATGCATTATATATATAATGTACAAACATGCATGCGCACATTTTCATTTGTTAATTGTAAACTGTTGCCACATGGGCCTTATGGCCTTCTGGATTTGAAATAAACTATCTATCTATATATCTAATATGTTAATTTGATCACAGAAAATTGTGAGGAAGCCGCTGTCTCCACGCTTCCGGCGAGTTCTAACGGTATTTTATGCACATTATTGTCGTGATTTTTTAAGTACATAGCGTACATAGCGTGCATAGCGTACACCCCTTTGCTGGCTGTTCTGGCATTGATTGACATTGCCATTGGGATTTGGCGGTTGTAGAACTGCCATTACACCGCCATGATGCAAACGCCGTTAATATTTGAAAGTAAAAGCATAAATTGTTTTGTTATTTGTCACTTATTCTTAATAAGTTTCCCCAAATTGTGTAAATTATTAACGATAAAATAATCATCATTTACATTTTTGTCAGATGATTTTCAGTCATGGATGAGTGTGTGCGGCTTGCTACAGTGTCCACTCGCAGTTTGTAATTTCTAAGAAACTTTGTGCCTGATTTTAATAATAATCAGAATTTATATATGGAAGAAAATAAATCGTAATGACAAAGTACTAAAATTTAACTGTGACGATAAAAATTCCTTATATTTTGGCAATTTTGCATCAACTTGAATATAGGTACATCAAATAATTTATACAATGTACAACATGTTAGGTGTAAACATATTTTCCTTGCAGCTTAACGTATTGCTTTGCACGATCTTTACAGTGTTTTATAGTAAATAGTTTCCCTTGCACTTGTCGTGTTGTTTTGGTGTATGTTTGTGTTTTGTTGTTTTTTTTCATAGATGTTGCGATGGTGACAATAGTTTATATTATATTTATAGTAAATAAGAAAGCTACTGCTTTAAATGAATATATTGGCAGACAGTGACAGAATCGTGCTAGCCCTAGTCATGTCAACAGCTGAATCCACTGTCTTACGATCAGCTTCTCCTTGCTATTGATGCAACCAATTTGCAGTCAAGAATCAGACAGAGGGTAGAATCTTTAGTTACACATCGATACTCAATTAACAGCCTTGCTATATCTCAAATCTACCGAAAATCTGCCAAAACATTGATTCGCCGAGAGGGGTGGGGAAAGGGGGTGGGGGTGATTGCGACCAAGTCAATGTTGTCGACGCTGCTTTTAAAGTGCAGCTCTCAGCTTTAAAAAATAACTAAGATGCGTCAACTTATTATTTTTGCTATAAAACCACAGACAGATAAGCGACAGCTATGCAAGTGATGTGTACTTGGCTTTATTGCAATTATGCCGATGCTAATAACTGTAGTTTTTTCTTAGTTGAACTGTTTCGACTTCTTAAGATATAGTTTAGACTCGTATATAACTCATTCGACTTCTCGAAGTCACAAACAGATAAACGACAGCTATCAAGGTGATGCGAACTTTATTGCCGTTTCACCGGTGCTAATTACTATATATATTTTTTCAAGTTAAACGCTTTCAATTTCTTTAACACATGGTTTTAATTTTAATAATATATCTGTTAAGATAACTATTTCAGGGGAAGCTAGTGGATGCTGTGGTTGGCAGCAGGGAGCAGGACATTGAGGAGTTCATCAATCTGGGAGCAAACCCGAACTTTGTCAATGAGGTAAGCGTGTAAACTTTAAACTATGATGTTCTTTGTTCGTCTTTCACTCTGTGATAGTGGACATATTGCCTAGGCAAACGCCTCAAAACTAGTGATGCCAAGATGCGCTAAAGCGTTTTCTTACCAACGTTTGGCTAATTGATCACTTATATAGTTAATATCGTGTGTCAGTTGAAAAAAAAAAACACTACCTGATAATGTTGCATACATTTACGGACGGGGCATATTTGTGTTGGATCTCAACCAATTTCAGTTCAGACATGGATTGTGTTAAAATACATGGACACTTAAACCTGATCACTCTGATACGCAGTTAAAAAAGGAATAGAATTGTACACCCAGATACGCAATTAATAATGGGTTAGAAATTGTGGTCTAAGTGTTAAAAGTGAGTTCATTGGTTTTGCAGGTCAAACAGTTTATATTAAAATAATCGGGTATCAATAATTACATTTTACTTTTTTATATCTATGTAGTTTGATTACTAGTTGTGAAAAATGTGTATCAGCTGCAGAAATATGGCGGCAGCGCCCGGCTAAAATGGCGAGCAATATACTCACAGAACACTCTACATCGTCAATTGATATTTCAACAGCCCTGTGTTTCGTTTGATATATGCAGATCCTGTAATTTGTTTATTTACTACATGCACTTGCCGTGACTATTATAAAATCCAATATATTTTCATTGCTAATCCTAAACACAAACACAAGGGCGCGCACGCACATACACACACCCGCACGCACACAAATATGCGCCGTGTGATTAAAATGAATGTACATAATAATTGCCCGTCCCTAATTCCTCATTCTTGCCACTCTTTCAGCATAAAAATGGTGCTATCCATTACGCAATAACCCATTGTAAGCTGTCAACACACAGAATTCTATCCTTACTTATCCAAGCTGGCGCGGACGTGAATCTCCAAGACGACGTAAGTTGTTGTTCAGCGCAAAATATTTGTGCTTCATAAATAAGTCGTTTTATTTTTTTAATTAATTTGTATGACAGAAGAAAAGTGTACGACAAAGCGGTCAGTCAGATTCGTATAAAATACAAATAATGCATATATGTGTACGAAAAACCGATCAGTCAGATTCGTATAAAATACAAATAATACATATATGTGTACGACAAAGCGGTCAGTCAGATTCGTATAAAAATACAAATAATGCATTCTTTTGTGATATGCATATAGTTGTTTCTGTAAGTTTATTGCTTCTTTTGCCGTAAACACCACTTTTGCAGATAGGTAAACAGCATAGCACTGGAATTAGTTGTAACAATTTCCGTGTAATGAATACATGTTAAATCTACATTTTCTTTTAAATTTACTTCCTCAGGAAGGTGACACCGCACTAAATCTCGTTATCAAAAGTGCCCGCCTGCGAGACTCGGGCGAGATGCTGCGATGTGTGGAACTACTGGTTCAGCATGGGGCACTCTCAACGTTCAAAGACCTGGTTAGTGTTATATATCTTATGCAAATGAACTCAAATGAACAATCAACGTCAATTCAGTTCTTATCACTCTACCTGTTGGTGGCAAAAATATATTTAATCAGCTGATTACAACTATCTGTTAAGGTAACACGACATAAACATAGGGGTAGTACAGCAAATAGCACAGATCCTGGTCCGCACCTGCTGTACTAGCCTATGGTCAATCAACTTGGACTAAGCATAATAAAAGTAAATATGACAAATATGATCAAAAAATGAAATCAAAAATATGATCTGAAAGGACAATGCCACTGGAGATGCAACTGTTTCAATAAAAGTCAGGCAGGGGCGGATCCAGAAAATTTTGGTGGGGTGGGGGAAGGGGGTATGAATCATGATCTATTCAACTTTATCGCAGTAAATACTATATATATATACACACATATATATATATGCACACACAGTAAGGGACCCTAACTTCGACCTAAGCAGTCAACAGACAAAATTGACTTTAAGAGCTTAGTATTTTTAAGCTTACGTTTATGTGTTTTCACAACTCTACTCTTTTACCTTTTTACCTGGTTGGTGGGGAATGCATCCCCCATCCCATCCCCCCTGGATCCACCCCTGAAGTCAGGCTCTTCATATAATACCTTGAGGAGTTGGTTTAAGTTTTACACCGGTATTTGAAAACTATTGTATGTCTCTATAACTGTTTAACCAGTCAATGATAGAGTTATTGTTTGTTTTTGTTTTTTGCAATTAGATACGTTACTTATAACGCTATATTACGCTGTATTCCTGTATGTTGGAAACGCATAACATCAAATGTTACATATTGGAATTTAAATATACAGAAATTACAAAGAAAGAATCGGGTTTCCCACAAATACTAAAGGTATTATCCGACAGTTTGACCATATCAAATATATGTAACAATATCTTAACTCTATTTTGGTTAATTTCGTCCCAATGTCTGCACACAATCGTTTTCTTAGACTAAAAATTACCATTTTGAACAATTCCTGACTTAGTCGATGCTACAAATCGTGAAATAATTCGCTCAAAAAGTTCATTTTTTCCCGATCTGTAAAATAATAATGATTTCTGCTAAAAATAGATATCGAAGTCAGCGCAGATTACCCGAATTATGGTATAACATTATCTCAAAAGTAAGTGGTCACGTGGTTTATTTAGTTTAAAAAAAATTAACTGTGCAGTGTAGCTCAGATTGAAAATACATGTTTGTGCTGTCTGGTAGGGTGTAATTCTTCACTTTCCACGTACATATAGGTCATAAATAAACACCATTTCGCGGGATCCTTTCAGGCAACTAAAATTCATTTAGTTGCTTGAGAGAAATATAAATAGGTCCAAACTATCGGATACTACTTTTAAATGTTAAAATAAAGTGGTAAATTGTTTCAACGCATTATATAATACTACATGACTATTCTACAGGACGGGTACGATGCGCTTAGCTTGGCCAAACGTAGAAATTACGCAGATATTGTTGCAATGCTTCAAAATAACAGACCAAGAGACATTCAGGTAAGGTAGCGAAGTTCCTTTTTGCAGTCAACTTTATGTTTGAAATGAGTTTACGTCAATTTCGTAACAGACGACAAACAGTAAGATGTGCATGTACGAGTTCATGTCCGTCTTACTGACAATTTGAACGTTGAGCACACAGACCTTTGAAAATACACACGTGTAATCGGTCAAGCAACCCTTTCAAAGGATGCATACAGAATGTCATTTGTAATATTGCAACAAAAATTGTTTTTGTTTTGCTGTTGTTGTGGTTGCTGTTTTTTAACTTACAGTATCAAATCGTTGTTTATTTAGTAGGTCATGTATGATTACAATTAACTTTAAATACAATTTATGATAAGGAAACACTGCCATCTTTTACGGAGACTCATGATGATTTCGTTCATCCACCATCCCAACCACCGGAAGCTTTCTCATATTTACAACTTCCGGAAACTGATCGCGAAAGTGACGTCACACCTGAACCAGAGAACAGTGAGGTAACACCACGCACTGCATGGCTTCTGGGAATTTTTTTTATAGTCGTCGTCACACATTGTGGTAGTTTTCTGTTACCCCATTACTGTTGTATCCGGGATATTTTATAACCTTTTCCCTTTCTTGAGCTTTTTCTCTGCATGACAGAAATGGTGTTGGAATATCTTATAAGGAAATATATCCTTCCTACTTTACAGCTTTAACCTTCTTTGTAGAATCTCTCTTTGGTGTTTGATTTCTTATTTATTACATTTATCATTTAGTTCATGAAAAAGTCTTCATTTTGGGTGTAGGGACACATTTAAGTTACATTTTCTGTGTATCAGCAATTTTAAACAGCCTATCGAAAAGCCTTGTTAAAAGTCTTACAATAATGATTATGTTGTCTTATTTGCTGTGTACCGGACATGGGATATATGTGAGAAACTTTTAATCCACTTTTGTGTCTCGGTAACACTTTTCAGGTCATATGTGTACATTTAATCTATATGTAATTTACTAAAGGAACCATCGCAATTAGTGACATTGTAAAAAATACATTAATATAATATTCTGAATATATCTTATTCCTTAAATATCGCGTTATTTAAAATAACGTAACAACATACATTTATTATCCGAGGTAATACAATTAAAATATGTAAGCGTTAATATTTATAGCATTTTTTTATATAAAAATGATACAATAGGCAGGTTGCAAGACTGCTTTTGACTGTTCGACGAGGGGTTCCTTCAAACGCTCAATCAAATTGTCTTGCACACAATTTTGCATAGAAATATGACGTTCATATTACCCCACGATACACATGTCACGTGTATTTAAATGATTACGTCACTGCTGAACGAATCATTATATTGTTTATGAGGTATGTACATGACGTATATATCCCTCATGCACAGTCCGGAGATATACTCTTGGTTCTTGAGGTGAAAACTGGTAAAACAGTTGACGAGCGTCGTGGCACTTTGGATTCCCCACAACTTTAAGACAACACAATATTTTGAAAGAACATCAAGTTCACATATACATGTAATATAGTGATCAGAAGTTATATTTCATTCCAATATTTTCATTGTCTAAATCCTAAAGACGACACGATATTTTAAAGGACAGTTCATATATACATGTAATATAGTTATCAGAAGTTATATTTCCTTCCAATATTTTCGTTGTCGTAAAACCTAAAGACGACACAATATTTTGAAGGACAACATGTTTATCACATATACGTAGAGTTCAGATGTATTTTAATAAACTATTTATTGTCGTAAAACAAGTAGAAAAAATAAATAAAATGCAAATTATACGCTGTTAAGAATGTACTCTTCTTCAAAAGCATGCTCTTTCTATATTTCTCCTGTTTAGTGATATTTTATTAGCATGCATTCTTACCATATTTTTCATTTTCCTTAATGACAGAATACGTTATGCTTGCGATTTAGCAATAGCTAATTAACATATCGTTCATAAAAAGAGTAGATGATATATTTATTTGTGCATGTTTTTTGTGTGTTTTTTTATCAAAACGTTTGATTGTCAGTTTTTCCTAGATGTGTATGCCACAAACTTTGTGTTTAATAATTTATTGTCTGAATGGTGCTAGCATCCAGTTTGATTTGTATATACCACTTAATTTTTTTTTCCTTCAAATAAATGGCCATATTTATGCGACACTAAAGTTAGCGCTCACAATCTTAAGATAAAAACTTTGTTTGGCTCATAAAAGATGATACGTTGTATAAACACTTTTAGATTGCCAGCACTTTTGTATAATTGACACAAACGTCCATGTAGCACATTAAAATAAAAAGTTATGACATTTATTGCTGAATGCAACTGGTCAGTGTGTGCCAGTAACTTTTATACCAATATTACTAAATGTATATACATGTACATTAATTATAATTACCTAGATTGCCACTTACGTCATATATAAACTTGACATTAAAACCAAACAGTTTGTGCCCAAAACTACTTCTTAGCGTCGACAGCTGGTTCGGCGGCAGGAATCCCAAAATTTAGAACTCCGTGGTCAGATTCGCGCGGATGACGTCACTGCACGTGACAATGTGCTAACGCAGAGGTCCCTAACCCAGGACGACACTCCGCGACAAGGACCAAGCTACAGAACACCACCGCCAGCCCCAGACACGAACAGAACTCGGCCAACTCCGTTGTCTCCGCCGCCACCGTTTCCGGACCTGACTAATTACGTGAATGACGATGATTTCTCGCACCCTGCACCTGGCCAGATAGTCAGTGCCGAAATATCCCAGGTGTGAGGATGTTCATATCCCTTCATCCTGCATGAACTAACACTGGCATGGTGCTAAACAGCCGAAATAACTGACTTAACATTTTCTGCATGTGTTTTCTCATTATTCCTAAACGAGTGTTATTAACATTTGATTGATTGTGTGTTAATATTTGATGTGTAGATTGATTAAATGCGTAAAAGTTTAATTAGTAAATGAATGATTGAGTGATGCAGGAAACATATCATTGTTGTTTTGATCACAGAGATTGCGTGGAATCTTCTGATAATTCACAACTGTTCACTTTTCCATCTCAAAAAGAAAATGTTGACATGCTAACGCGTTCACCAAACCGTTTTTATTTTCAAAATATTTAACAGGAACTTCGTGTAAGCGGTCCTTCTATTCTGAGAAATGGAGACTATTTCAGTCCCGGCCCTGTATGCACAACATAGAGACTCTTTCAGTCCAGGCCCTGTATGCACAACATAGAGACTCTTTCAGTCAAGGCCATGTATGCACAACATAGAGACTCTTTCAGTCCAGGCCCTGTATGCACAACATAGAGACTCTTTCAGTCCAGGCCCTGTATGCACAACCTCAAATTGAGTGCCCTCACACTCAAAAGATGATAATTCACTCAACATTTTTGTTGAGATTTTGAGTGGGAATATGAGCTGTTTTTGAGAATACGGGGCCAGATCATGTCAGTCATGGCTGCATAAAATGCACTTTCATTCTATATGCATTAGCTTTGTTATCCGTATTGGCAGAATACAAAACACATAGAGTTTTATGTGACGTCTAGCGGCAAGATAGAATTACTTTAAAAATTACCCATGAATATCCCCATACTATTAACAAATCAGGGTACTTTGTCTATTATTTTATTTTCAGTTTAGCTGTACACAATCACTTTCCTATCCTGCTAACTATTTCATACAATGTTCACTTGACAACCCTGATGGTGTTGTTGTTGTTGTTTTGGGATGATGATGATGATGATGATGATGATGATGATGATGATGATGATGAAGAAGATGATGATGATTATCATGATAAAGAGGATGATAAAGATGATGATAAAGATGATTATTATTTTTATTATTTTGATGATGATGATGATGATGATGATGATGATGATGATGATGATGATGGTGATGATGATGATTACCTAGTGCGTTCTAAAACCAAACTCAATAACTGTCCTATAACTTACTGGGATTTTTAAACCAGATGCTTTATTAAGCACAATGTTGTGATTCTTATTATTACTCAAGTCGTAAAGTCTGGTTGTTGGTGTGCAGGATATCATGAACGACATCATTGCACATCAAGATACGTTTCGTGAAGTTACTCCAGCAAGTGAGTTTGTTACCCCAGACCCTGAAGAGATCCCGGAATCTTCAGAAGAAGATCCAGAATTACAACTTCTGGTAAAACTACCATCACCACTGTATGGAGATCACGTTTTAAGAGCCTTTAAAATGTGTTGCATAACTTCTAAAACTTCACCTTCACAGACAACGCTATGCTCAAGTGATACACCGTAATACAGTGTTTTTTTTTGTTAATGATCGTTGATCTTCTGCCAACAAGTGGGGAAATAGTTCGATCACTTTAAAAGATGTATTATTATAAAAATATGTTCCAGTGATTTCATTTTTAATAAATGTTGTGTTTTTTATTTTGTTCTCTAGAATCAATCTTAGGTAATAATATTTTAATTGCGTAATTTATAGAACATGCAAATGTATTTATAGATATATTCACAGATTCCATTATATGTAACTTTTCCAGATTCGTCCTTTCCAAGTCTCACGCGCAATAAGATTTAAAATTTGTTACGAATCCACCTACTAAATGTTTGTGTTCAGGTCACAATCACTTCGCCTTTGTTTGACTATATAGCCGCAACTTTTAAAGGTACTTCACAAAAGTTTTATTTTATTCTACTAACATCTATCACATTAGGCTAAATGAATCTTTAGAAACATATAAGATCATAATTTCTTGGCAAACAAATTAAACTTTGACTCTAAGGTCAAGGTCATTGGATCTGGAAAAAAAAGCCAATCAACTACCACTCTACCAGTGTTTAGCTGTGCCAGAAATGAAACGTGGTAATAATAATTGATTTTGCCCCTTTCACGGCTGTGTTTTGTACAAACGTTGTGCATAATTTTGTCATACCGTTTTCATTACAGAATGTTTGTGTGTGTTAAGTTTGACAGTGTTTCAGACATGTGGAGAAAGCTCATTGAAGAACGTAGGATGCTTAGCTACCAATAAAACCCCAGAATAAATAATGACAAATAGCGTAAATAAGCTAATACCGCATATAAATTAACATCACAGATAAATAAACAGCGCACTCCGAAATATAGTACACCATGTAGTTGTTAGATTTTTTGTAGCGTTACCAAAGATATGTGGCAAATGTGCTTAAACTCTTGTTATAGATTGTGCTGGATGTATCAACATTTAATAAGTAATAGTTAGAACATATTAAGTCGATTTTTAATGGTTAAGAAGGGGCGGAGCGAGCGACAGCGAGCGAGCTCCTTCTTAGCCATTAAAAATCGACTTAATATTTTCTAACTTACTTAGAATATAACCTACATTTTTATTGGTCGATTCAAAAGTCATGAAACTACGTCACTCTTCCTGAATGCTGTGTAATCACGTCATCTGTGTTTTAGGATAGTCGTGTGAAATGGATATTAAATTTGACCTAGGCGATCTTGATTTATTGTTTAAAGAACAGGATGACTTTGACTCTGGAGAACTGGGTACACTTACTCAGTTAATGGATATACCAACACAGCAGCTGTTTTCATTTCCAACACTTTTAACATGGTGCCGTACACGAATGGCATTACTTTAATGTGTAAGTTAGCCTTATTTGGCAATGTTTACTACAAACGTACGAGAGGCGGAGCTAAACTGTCCCGCCAAATAGTCACGTGCTTTAAAATAGATCCATGCTCTTAATAATTAAGAGCGTCACTTAATGAAGGTTTATCTGAAAGCTGATTGGTGGAAAATGTAGGTCATATTCTAATACCAGTAATTACATTTTGTTTCATTTGATTTTGTAAGTGAAAAACAATTCACATGTTCTGCATATCAATACAGTGATGTATATTGTAATTAAAGTTTAATTAATTTCTTTGACGAATAGCTTCAAATACTATCAACTTTGATCATTGGCGCCCTTAAAACGCCTGCTGTACAACGTTGACCGTGTGTACTAACATCTCACTCAAACTTTTATGGTACATGTAGCAGCATGCTTTTGTTTGTTTTAATATAATACAGCCCTACCATCTCGACTTGAATACACTTTGCATGCTTGCAGTTGTATTTTACTTGCAAACTGCCTTTTTTAGCTTTACCCTTTAACAACTAGTTTGTGTTTTGTGTATACCCCCTTCCTGTTAAAGGTGGTATCCGACAGTTTGAACCAAATTATGTCAAATAACTAAATAAGTCATTGCAGGCGCGTATCTGGGCCGTTTTTAAAGTTACGCACAATTACAAGGGAAATAACCTTTGTAGTAATACTTTTGAATATATTCGGTTCTTTTCTAATGAAAAACAGGTAAAATGCGGACATGCGAGGAACTTAACGCAAAACATGAACGACCTTTTCAACTTGAATGGCGTGGTAATAAGATTTTATAACATAGAAACTGGGGAAATAAAATATATCATTCCTATCCCGGGAAAGGTATCGATATTCTTAGTGTTTTTGGAACTTTTAGATTTTCCGAATTTTCGAAGAGAGGTTACGCACGTGCGTAAAGTGCGTAATGGCAGAAACGCGCCTGAGTCATTGTTACATAGAAAGGTCCTACAAAATGCTGTTCATTGATGCCCTAGATCTGTGTGAAACCTTATGGTTCTGTCTCACATATAGGAAGTGTTTAAACTCGTCTTTCAGGGGCGTGCCTAGGCGACCTTTAAGTATACGCACTATTCCGGGGGGGGGGGGGGGGGGGGGGGTTCAGGGGCATTTCCCCGCCCCCGGATTTTTTTTCCTTAGAACGCCGTAGATGCATTCTGGGGAGAAACTCTGTCACAGTACAACGAGCAGGAAGCGACAGAAATACGTCAGGTAGGATTGTAGAAGTATTTGTAAAATTTGGAAAAGGGTTAAAGAAATCTAATTTTAAAAAATGAAACAGCTAACAACAAGTGGCCAAACACAGGTTATGTACAATTTTTATTTGCTTTTTGACGTTTTTATTTTTTCAATTTTTGGAAGCAACTCTACGCACGTGCGTAAGTGCGTAAGCCCAGGCATGCCCCTGTCTTTACTCTAGTCTGAGTAAAGTTTATGCAGAACTAATGCATAAATTCCCAGAAACCTTGAAAAAATAATTGTTGCATACATTTGGTATATTACATCAACTGCAAGACGGTGAAAATCGTGAAATATATCGCTCTAAAGGAACATTATATCAAAGTCCATCAAATAGCATTATGGGAATTTCAGCTGAAAATAGATATCGACGTCAGAGCTGATTGTCCGTTCATGAAAGTTGAAAGTTTGGAAGTTTATTTATAAATCAGCCAGAAGGGCGTTTGACCCATGCGGCAAGCATAATAATGCAAACAGTATAAAACGTGATCTGAAAAGCCACGTGGTTTTCGCCGTTTAGAAATATAGCTAACTGTGCAGCTTGGCTCAATAGGAAAAACATGATTGCAATGAGGAGTTTAGCGCCATGCTTAATTTTTTTCAAATAGATGTAGGGTGTCAACGAATACCACTTCGCTGGATATTTTTCCTGTAACAATACCATATTTGGTTGCCTGAGCAACAAAACTTTGGTCCAAATTTTCGGATACCACCTTTGAATCTTTCTGACCTATTACCATTTTTAATTACATTATTAAGTATGATTGCAAGGAACTTTATAGTCAAGAATGTGAATGCAAATAATTTATGTTCTTTTTACTGTTTTTGAGTTGATATGTATCGTATAAACAAAATGGATCGGATTTTTGTTGCCATCATAGTTCCATATCCGAGTTTTTAATTTCTGCAAAGAAATTTGTGTTCATAAGTAAAGGTAAATAATTTTTTTATATAATAAATATACATTGTATATTGGCACATAAGTCAAGTGTGTGCATAAATAGACGCTTTAATGTATGCAAGCTATTCAGCCTTTGGACCACAGTAATAAAATGTTCCACTTTACAGACAGTTCTTTAGTTCGAGATTTTGTATTTTTTAACAATATACTTCCAAAGTGTTTTATAGAGGATCTAGCTGTTGTCATTTAATACAAACATTTATTGAACGAGTTCAAAAAAGTAACAGTAAGCGAGCCTATGGCGAGCTTGCTACCATTTTTCCTAGACGAGTTTTATAAACGTTTGCATTAAATGACAACGGGAGTCATATTCTTTTTATCACACGATTTTTGTCGCCAATGTAAGATTTTACGAAATTTTAACAGCAATACTAGGTGAAATAGTGGTATTAGGCGATTTGCAATATGATGACGTCGTGTGTCGAGGTCATCAATCAAAAAGCTGTATTACACTAGTGTAAAATAGCAAAATATGTAATGGTGTATTGTATGGAAAACAAGGGAGAAATCATGCGATAAAAAGATAGTCATGCATGGATTGTAAATATTTTAGACTATTTTACAACTTGAAAGAATTTATATAATAATAATCTAAGTAAATTTACGGAAATGGGTGTATGTCCCTATTTATTTGTCGGTGCTAAAATCCGGGTAAGAGCAAAAGCCCTTTGGCGTGTTTATTCTCCTACTATAGATAATCGTTATAACATTTCTCTATGGTAATAAAATATGCATATTGCTGCTTATTAACGATTTCGAGTGAAATGCCTTTCTAACACTTATATTGATTTGAGGTAGAAATTACTGATGGTATGGACCGGTTATCTGCATATGTTCCCTGCAATGCCTTCTTAGCAATAAGGCGGAATTCAGCATGTCGTGAAATAATTTGACTTTTTGACAATTATCTCGATTTCGGCAAAATGTCTTCTTACCTCAAATCAAGTCTTTGTTCATAATCTTTTTTTCTTCCCTCGAACATTTGAAATTATACATTATTGCTTTCTACAATGTACTCTTTGAAACTACAGCAACACATTTTTAAATGATATTTTTTTATATATTTAGAAACAACATTTTGAATTGATTTAAAAAACATAAAACGTTAATGTAACTTTTAAGAATATACATATATATATATAGGTTGATTAATATAGCAGTTGATTGACGTACAAATCTTTAAAATTAATGCCCCTTTTATTGTTTTTCATCTGATAATATTCAACGTTTTCTTATGTAAATAGTTTGTATCTGGTCTTCCACCAGCAAAATAACTGTGCGTCGCTATTATGATCATACTTGGTCGCTGCAATGTATTTAAAATTGGAAAATTTATCTTTTTAATAAATGTTTTACATTTGTTAGCTCCGGGTACCTTTTAATGGTTCCACGGTATAAAATAAATGAGTTTGTGTCAATTTCATATTTTCTTGATATTTAAATGAAAAATGCACCTGACCAGATCCAACAAATTACTATTGTTCCTCATAAAATGTAATTGTTTTAAATTGGTTGACTAATATGGCTCCAATTTGACATGTTTATTGTCGTCAGATAGCGCTTATTCGTGCTACACGTCAAGGGACAGTTGATGACGTCAACAACGCTCTTCACGTGCTGCGAGCAGAACCTAACATACCCGATGACGTAAGTATTGTGTTTTGAAATATATTATGATATGGAGACTATTATATTATGGAGAAAAAAATAAAATTGGTGTTAGAAATCCACGGGATAGTGTTCAATAATTAATGACAGATTTAGTTAATAAATAAGCATGTGCTTCGTACTATTGTACAGTATCATGAAATGAACACAACATGATTTCTGGCATGTGGAATATTTAGGCATTTTCATTTTGTTTACTTTTCGTTTAAACATATTTATGAATCATTAATGTTTTTCTTTGATGATATTTGTGAAACATCCAATAGATGTATCAATAGCGTCCGTATGTCCACACATTATTGATCTTTGCTGCCATAATGAGCATTTATCATGTGTTATTCATGTGTTATTCTTCTAGCGCCATATCTTGTTTTTATCTCAGTCCTGCTTATGTGTTATTTCTTCATTCCCTCTACTTTGCATTATTTGGTCTTTTCATTCCTTTTTTGCGTTTTTTTTCCATTATTATTTTTTGGCGACATTATTCCAGTGCTGTGTTTTTCTTGTTGTTTACCCTAGTCCTGCTTATGTGCTATTTTGTCCATTCCCCCTTCTTCGCGTTATTTGGTCCAGTCATTTTTGTGCGACTTTTGTTCATCATATATTTTTGTGATTTTACCCCAGTCCTGCTTTTATGTTAATTGTTATATTCCCCATTATTTGCTTCAGTTGTTACAGCCTAACTTAAAGTGTTACGTCATGTTAAATGTTTACTTCAGGACGGTATATACCCTATCCACCATGTATTAATCCGCGGTGAGTTCGAGAACGAGGATGAACGAGTAGCCATGCTCAAGGCACTGTATGAGGCGGGAGCAGATATCAACATGCAAACAGTTAACGTACGTATGACACAATAATGTCAAATCAAGTATTCTTTGTTGGATTTCATGGTGCAGTGCCTCTGTCAACAGTCAAGAGACTAAAAAAGGTTTATGAAACAGAATCTGTAGCAGCAACAAAACAAATATGACATTTAAATGCATTCATGTTTACCTAGTTTTGCAATTACTGTAAAGTTTCGGGGTGCGTTTCATCATAAATCGTAAGATAATTTTTTAAGAGCGCTTCATGAATATTTCGGAAATCCCTCTCAGAGCGAAATCGCTCTAAATCTTAAGAGTGCTTTCGATCGATTTGCTACCAATCGCACTTACGACAGTTTGTTGAAACGCACTTAGGAGTGATCGTAAGACCAAAATTTAAGAACGTTTTTCGATTTATCTTAAGATTTATGATTAAACGAACCCTTGAAGTTTTCTTATCCAGCTGTATGTATCGACAGCCGCAGAATTTAAGAACGGATTTTATAACATCGTTAATGTCTTTCTGCCAGGACCATTGTTCTTATTAGAACTTAAAATTATGCTATGATGTACGCTATCTATCACAGAGCGAAAGCACGGCTCTACACATAGCAGCAACGAACAATCAGTTCAACGAGGCCAAGTGGCTGCTGGACACCCACAAATGCGATTACAACATCAAAAATAGGGTAAGAATTTCTAAACACTTTATATTTCTGTATACTACTTGGACCCCGATTGTGTATTTTTTATTTATTTAACCTGTCAGATTTTGCAGTTTCCGGTCTTCATTGACGTGTTCGATTTTGTAGTCTTATTTTTTAAAAATCTGATTATGTTGTTTTCTTTTTTGGTTGACCTGTCCGATTTTGTAGTTTTCTATCTAGATTGACCTCTCCGATTTTGTAGTTTTTTATCTTGATGGACCTGTCCAATTTTATAGTTTCTATCTTTATTGAACTGTCCGAATTTATAATTTTCTATCTAGATTGACCTCTCCGATTTTGTATTTTCTGACCTTGCTTTATATTTATGTATTGAGACGATGTACTTTTGTATAAGTCTAATACAAAATCTGTTCTGTTCTTTTCTGTCCCTGTCCGATTTTGTAGCCCTCTATCTTGGTTGACCTGCCCGATTTTGTAGTTTCTATCCTGATTGACCTGCCCGATTTTGTAGGTTCCTATCTTATTTAAGCTGACCCGACCGAATTTGTAAATTTCTGTCTTGCTTAAAATCTTAAGTGTTTTATATTTTGCGGTTGTATTTGAGTTTGATAATTAGTATAAGTTAAAGTACATATACTGATATTCCCAAATGTTTCAAGCAGGTGAAAAAATGATATCAATTAGCTCATGGAATTTGGCAAGGATAAATTACAAAATATCGAATTATTTGATTCAACCCAAAGTCTGCTAAGCAGTCACATTAATGCAAAAAAAGTGTAGATCGAGGTCAGCCACCTCTGTTGAGAGCTTTCTGATAAGGGTCTGCGCTGTTTACTTCTGTATCTAACAATTTTACTATTTAAAGGTGGTATCCGTCAGTTTGCCTATATTAAATACACGGACCAATATATTACCACTGCTTTGGGGAATTTGGTCATACTTTTTGCATGAACCCATACTTTGGTCGTTATAAAGACGATTTTGAACATTAACTTTATTGTTAGACTGTACTAATCGCGACAAAAATACTCAAAATGTTCAGTCTTCTCAAAAAGCGCGTTAGTGGTCAAATAGATAATGACGCCAGAGCGGCTTACCAGGATATCTATATAAAAGTAAGTGGTAGGTCACGTGGTTTTCCAACTCTGAAAATAGCTTCCTCTGCACCGTGGCTCGGATATGAAACACCTGTTTGAAATAACGAGTCGGGATTTATTATAGACTGTTCAAAAAGATATTTGGCATGAATGAACAGCATTTTGCAAGATCTTTTCAGGTACCAATGACTTATCTGAGAAAAAATGTTTTGGACCAAACTGATGGATACCACCATTAATAACCATGTTGATATTACTTAGACTTTTACTGCTTTAAAAAGAAGCAGTCTTTTGTATTATTGAACATGCCATTCTATTTTCAGGAAGGTCTCACCCCATACGAGGTGGCGGAACAAGAGGAATGTCCCGAGGTCATGGAAGTGATCGACAACCATCGGAAAGCCATCCAGGACCGAATGAAAAAGGCCGCCAAGGCATCCACGTGCACTATTCTCTAAAATACTATCAGCTGGGATGATATACTCTGACTCCCCAAAGCCTCGTGCGAAGAGGCGTAAAGGGTTTGGCTACATTTGTGTGTCATAAGAAAACTTCTCAGATTCTCTTTGATTTATTTAAAATGTATTTTTTTCATACTGCTTCAAGAAGAAGATTGACCTTAAACCATCAATCCTATACATAGCCACATGATGTTCTGTTATTTGTTTTTGTTTTTTTTCTTTTTGTTTTAATTTTGCATATTGTGATATGAAGCATAAATTAAGTTGTGATCTACGCTAATATCGATCCTAGCTTTTTTGTGTTATTTAAACGGCAAACAGTCCGTTGAAATTTGCAATATTTTACACATAAAAAAGAAAAAAAAAGAAAATAGAATATATCTTTACCTCAAGGGTACACCTGCTTTTATCGTTTTTTGTGTGTGTAAAACGGCAAGAATAACGAAATTGTTTAACATATACTACAACGAAAAAGAAACGAATGGTAACAAAGCAAGGAATAAGGTTTTGTCCGAGTAAAAAAAACACAAAAAAACTTCAATCGCTCATAGTCTATTCAAGTCCTCGTTTTGTGTTCGTTATCTTAAATAGTATCAGGCTCTTTTAAGTTTTGGTTAATAGTATTTTATTACCTAGAATTCCTACTATAGTTTGGGCGGGGCGGGGGGGGGGGGGGGGGGGGGGGGGGGGAAGGGAGGGGGGTATAAAATAGTGCTATGAATATTTTACAGAATATATCCATGTGTTATTCTAGATGGTGACACAACTTTAATTTACAACTGGTTTCTTTATATACATTTATATAGTTAGTCTTTCTTCATGATTTTTTCTGGTATACAATGTATGTTGCAAACTGTTTCACTAATTACTTATGTTTCACACATTTGGAAGAATTGTTTGATTAAAAACTTTTCATTACACGCTGTGTATACTTATAAAGAAGAATTATTTTTTATTAACAAACATTCTTTAGTAAGACCATTGAATGTGCTTTTAAGTTTTACGAAGCCAGGTAAATGTTCAACTTAAAGGAGGTATCCGACATTTTGGATGGTTTTATTTAGTCTCATGCAACCAAATAAATTATTGTTACCTGAAAGATGCCGCCGATGTGGTTTATTAGAGAACAGCAAAGCATAACACTCAGGTGTAGTCATTACAAACAAGAAATGTCTTTAAAAAGACAAACGGCGTCGGATTAAAAAAAGGAAAAACAAGAAATTTCTTTTAAAAGGCTATGCGGCGTTTGTGAAGCATTAACTTACACATTTTTATCGTGTTTATGTTTCTATTGAATATAAATTTGTGAGAAGAATGGCATGAAAATGGTGTACATTTTTAAACTAGTCGCTCGCTCCATCTGCGCCTCATAATTCTCACGTAATAGGCACTTAAAGTTACGAAGTAGTTAGATCGTGCCGGAAGTGAAAGGTCTGCTTTGCGGCATATGACAGAGATGATGTTTAAACAAATGTAGGATCAAGTGACATTTTAAACACTATATACAATAAAACTGTAGGAAATGGGGTACATTGGTAAACTGGAAATTATCTCCCTTGTCTGTTAATATCCGAGGTATTCCAAAGAGTAGGTAGGTCCTTTATAGTCGGAATTCTTGGACTTTATCGCCCGTTCTTTTGTAGATTATGCAGTTACAAACGGTGAAATTTCTTTTGCACAAATATAAGCTTAAAATCCATTTAAATACTTATAGAGATTCGTTATTTGAAAAAGAAAATGGAAGTGTTTGTTGATGATGGTTAACTTGAAAGTCAAAGAAGTCAACATACATTCCAAAAAGAACAAGCATAAAAACCGAGTAAAACAAATGAAAGGACCTACTTGCTTTTAGGGGTTATTCAGGGGAGACTATTCATTAATGTCACTCATTGATATAGACTTGTTTATGACTTAAATACCTGTATAAGTAACTATATATCGCCACCCCGAGGACGTTTATTAGAAACACTACGGTATATGATGCTATTAGGAATTTCTACCAATGGGAATCGCTCTGATATTCATTCAGGCTAGCCTTGAGTCAGCATTTGTAAGTAGGTCAAAAGTGAGGTTAGACAGCTACGCCGAAAAAAAAGAACGTATTTCCTATCCTAGCCAGGATGCACCGTAAGCTATTTTTAAACTCAATCGGAACTCCTCAGTAATTCCGTTCCCGAGACAATCAGATGATTCGTGAATCGAAGTATTCCGAATGTTTTTAAACAAAGTAAACCAAGTGATCCGTTATGTGATTATCCGGGTAATCAGTTCTGACGTCGATATCTATTTTTAACTGATATCCCATTGGAAATAATGGACATTTTAAGCAATATTTTTAACGCTTTATACTTTTTCACAATTAAGATAATGTTATAAACAGCGTTTAATGAAACTTTAGTATAATTTATGCAGCAATTATACACGTTTAATTAAACTTAAGTATAATTTATGCAGCAATTATACACGTTTAATTAAACTTAAGTATAATTTATGCAGCAATTATACACGTTTAATTAAACTTAAGTATAATTTATGCAGCAATTATACACCAATTCAGAACAAGGGTAAGATGTTGTTGCATGTATAAGATATAGTAAAACTGTCAGATACCCCCTTTAATTAAGGACACTGGTACACGTGACAGTTTCAAGAGTAACATGTGCGCTGTTTATTTTTTTATATTAAGATGGGTATCTAGTCACAAAATTATTTAAATGTTATTAATAATTTGAATTTTTATGTTGTTAATAAAGAAATGTTTTAATGTCCTGACTACCAGCATCAGTTTTGCACTTTAATTGCTCATGGGGTTTAATATCATCGAACACACTTTGAATTATCAAGAGACAGTATATTTTATATATTGATTATACTATTATAAAAGATTATTGTTGTCAGCATATTTTGTTGTTAGCTTATGACTTTACCAATATTTGATATTTCTGTGCTGTGACACTGGAAAACCTGTCATTTCGATTTTTGCTTAACAGCAAGTGAAATGACATCCAAGTCTGTACACTTTAACTGCAATTTATATGACATCCAAGTCTGTACATTTTCTAACAGAAGTGATCTGACATTCAAGTCTATACATTTTTGTTTAACAGCAAGTGATATGACATCTAAGTCTGTACATTTTAAATGCAATCTGTATGCCATCTAAGTCTGTAAATATATGATTTACTGCAATTTATATGACATCCAAGACTGTTTACTTTTTTGTTTAACTGCAATTTATATGACATCCAAGTCTGTATACTTTTGTTTAACTGCAAGTTATATGACATCCAAGTCTGTACATTTTTAACTGAAATTTATATGACATCCAAGTCTGTATACTTTTATTTAACTGCAAGTTATATGTAATCCAAGTCTGTACATTTTTGACTGCAATTTATATGACATCCAAGTCTGTATACTTTTGTTTAACTGCAAGTTATATGTAATCCAAGTCTGTACATTTTAACTGCAATTTATATGACATCCAAATATGTAGATTTTTGTTTTACTGCAAGTTATATCCAAGTCTGTAAATGTTGATGCTTTTGCTTCATATTCTACATAAATGAATTTGTTTCCAATCTTTAAACATGCTATGTTTGAAATGCAATTCATTTAAATTATAAACATTATTTAGACATTCGATAAGTAATTTGTCACCCCACTCGTTAACATGATTGCTTTATTTAATGTTTTTGTGTCCTTTTAAAGATGATTTAACAATATGTATTATTATAACATCTATTTACTCTTAGCTTGGTATTTTTGTTAAATGTGGTATCCAACAGTTTGCATATGGCAAAATTCATGTAATATCTTACTTCTTCTTTGGTGAATTTGAGCAAAACAATCTTCGTAAACTGATATTCCAGTCTAAGTACACCCGATTTTTAACACAATCTCAATTTTAATACATAATAAAGGATGATATAAAGGGTGAAACAAATCGCTTTAAATGTTTATTTTTTTCCAAATCTATAAATAGGTATGATGGAGATTTCGGCTAAATATAGACATAGATGCCAGAATGGATGATGATATAATGTGATTTCAAAAGTAAGTGGTCACATGGTTTACCCAGTTTAAAAATAGCTAACTGTGCAGCATGGCTCAGATGGGAAATACATATTTGTTATGATGAATAGGGGATGCTTCACCTTTCAAATAGACAACAATAAGCAGCATTCTCCATGATCTTATCTGGTAACAATAATTTGGCTGTTTGAGCAACAAAAAGATTGGTCAAAACTATTGGATATCACCTTTAATATCTTATTCAAACCTTTTGGCTGTTTGAGCAACAAAAAGATTGGTCAAAACTATTGGATATCACCTTTAATATCTTATACGAACCATTTGGCTGTTTGAGCTATAAAAAGATTGGTCAAAACTATTAGATATCACCTTTAATATCTTATACGAACCTTTGTTTTTATAACTAAACGCAATTGAAACTACATGTAGACATATTGCTAGACTCTGCAGTAAATAGTGTAGATCTTGATCAAACAGGTCACAGCAAGGAGCTAGCTGATCTGGATCAGCACTATTTGTCTAAGCCTTATAAATGCATGATAAACAGGCCACAAGTAAAAACAGTTTGCTTTTAAGGTTTCTATTACTAGGTTGTCAATCTCAGTCAAACTTTTTTAATTTGGTCTGTAACGAAACAGCAATTATTTCTTTTGATTGCATTGATAATTGGCACGCAATCAATGAGGCTTGGAGCATTTTTAAAAAATATTGTTATGTTTTAATCTATAAAAATATAATATCTTCTTGGTCTTAGTTGATTTTTAAAGTCCTCTTTTCATCAACCATTCCTACATTAAAGTCACAACTTGAATTTAACTCAAACTTTTATACCAAGAAAACGGATCAACAAAACATACATGTAAGCATTTAAGCCAGTATTCACCAACTATTCTTAAGTAAGAATTGCTCAAGTCATGGATTTCATCCACTATGTCATCATTATGTTTTAAACTACATGTCTGTATTTTTGCATGACACTTTAACTTTGCTATTTCGTGCTTTAACTCACATTGAAACTTCATAAAAAAGCTTATTTTTGTTGGTATGAAAATTGTGACTTGGGCTTAAGTCATGACTTAGGCTTAAGAATATTATGGTGAATATTGGCCTTAGTCTTTGAATGATGTTCAAAAGTAGGCTCAAAAAGGCCACACATAATTTCAGACAACTCTTTTAAAACTTTGGTGATGTTGTTTGTTACTTGAGTGGTTTTTACTTAAGTATGTTTGTTTATTTATTGGGTTTATCGTCCCACCAACAGTATTTCAGTTATCTGGAGAAGGTGTCCACTTGAAGCAGATATAGTGCTGCCTTCACTGTGCATAGCATGCCGTGAACACCTGGCATGATACCACACCCGGTCACATTATCCTGACACCGGGCCAACCAGTCGTGGAACTACCCTTATATTTGCTTGAGCGTTAGCAAGGGAGCTATACCACTACCATTTTTAACGACTTTGGTATGTCGCGGCCCGGGATCGAACCCGGGGCCTCCCGTACCTGGAGCAGTACTTAAGTATGGCTGATAGAAGCTTCAATAGAGAATTAATTTTGCTTCTTATGCCAATTGTACATGGAAACAATAAAAACGGCTTCTTGTGTCTGATCACATTGCTTCTAAAGGACTTTACGTTAAAATTGGTTTGGAAGCCCACATTACACATACACACCCAAATGATATTCCCCATTTTATTTTCAAAGGGGCATCACTCTTACTATTAACCCGGTTTTTTGTTTCAAAGGGACATCACTCTCACTATTAACCCGGTTTTTTGTTTCAAAGGGACATCACTCTCACTATTAACCCGTTTTTTTTTTTTTGTTTCAAAGGGACATCACTCTCACTATTAACCCGTTTTTTTTTTTTTTTTCAAAGGGACATCACTCTCACTATTAACCCATTTTTTTTGTCTCAAAGGGACATCACTCTCACTATTTAAATTACATTTTATTACATCCTTCATTTGGTCAAGTACTTGGTATATAGTTACTATAGAAATACTATAATTTTTTTCCACTGTTTTACTACTGAGAATGTTTCATAATGCAACATGCACATACAACAAATAATTAATACAAGAAGCACATAATGGTCCTGGATTGCTCACCTGAGGACTATGGCTTTCAATATGCTTTAAAAAATTATCCAGACAACATGTACACAACCCTGTCTTCGGCATCTAGTGATCACAGGTTATTTGCTGTACAGAAAAATTAACATTTAAAAGAATCCATGCAGATGAAGTTCTGAGAAGTTTTGATCCTAAGTGTTTTTTATGGTGTTTATAAGGTTGTTCATTGATCTGACCAAAGTGGGAGATGTTCTCTTGCAAAGTGGGAGATTTGTCATTTTCATAAACAAAAGGGAAGTTAACTGTTTACAAGTAGGGAGATTTCTGAAAATGTGTAAAACCCCCCTCTTTTTAAAAAAAATTTGAACCTTAAAAGAGGGAGTTTACCTCCATACTGGGAGAGTTCACATGTATGCTAGGGACCGAGGCATTCTGATGATGTTTTAGTAAGATTGGTTCATAAATCTGAAGAGTACAAATTGTTAGTATCAAACAATGTTTTAAGCTAAATGTTTATTGCGTACATGTATACCTACTCACAAGGATAACAATGTTTTTTTTTGTTCCATTGTAACAATACAATTATGATCATATTGGCGATGTCCAGCTAATTATTGGTGGAGGTAGACCCCAGACTAATGTCATGGTAGAACAAATGGCACACATCAGGGTAGCTGAAAAACCTTCCCACATGATAGTTCTCACCCTGATCGGGACTTGAACCCAGGCAGTGAGGGGCTGTGGAGTCACAAGTCAGTGACCACTCAGCCACTGGCACCGCCCCTGATATAAAAGGCATTTTCATAACAATGTACTAGTGACTCTTACAGGGCACTGCAAAAAATAAATAAACCTACAGCTAAAAAATTTACAAAAACAATTGTTAAAAATAGCAAGAAAATCCTGACATCACATTCTTTGTTTGCAATGGTATAATTAGTATTTAATGGTAAAATATGATAAATTCTTCATATTGATACCACACAATTGTTTTCCCATTGTAAACCAACAAACACAAGTTCCTCCAGATACAGTCTCTGTTTATATGAATTAATTCATATCCACAAATCTGATGTGCAAATAAATACATGTAATATTATAATGCCTTAAAAAATGCATTATATATTGTAATTGAGACATATATATATATTTATGATTAATTTACTATAAGCAATATATGCAATGTGAATTCAAATGTACCGGTAATGTTGCGATCATGACATCTTTGTCCCATGTCATAACCAGGTATTGTACCCAAAATGACACTGATGTATAAGCTAAGTAAAAGCATTACAAATTTAAGTTTCAACTTTTATTGGGGGTAAATAACTAAGTAAAAAAAGAAAAGATAAATATATGCACAGCATATACATCTTATCTATACAAACATCAACAATGCATTCCTTTGATCTTTCACAGAAGTAAAGAGGTAGAAAATAGTATGTATATATGTATTAAATTATAAATTTAATTTGATGATCATGACAATGATGATGATTATAATGAAATGAAGCATGAAGACACAAATGGAAGGGAGAAGGAAAGAAAGAAAGAGGCAAATAAGGAGAAATAAGAGAAAGGTTGAAGAATGCTTGTTTGTTATGTTTATTGTTACATTGCACGAACACAATCACTTTGGCGATGTTAAGCTTATTATCATATTGGTGAAGGACAACACCAGACTTTTGTATGGTTAGAACCATTGGTGAAGTGCAGGTTAGATAGAAAACCTTCTCGCATGAAAGTTCCCACTCTGACCAGGAGTCCAATCCATGAAGAGGGACTGAAGAGTTTCAAGACAGAACCTCTAACCATCAGCCAGAGGCGTTCCCCAGTAATAAATGTAAAAAATGGAGGAAGAGAAAATATTTGAAATGAAAATAAGAATGCAAAAGAAAATAAAGAACGCCTGAACAAAATGAAAAAATGTTAACATTTAGAGTATAGATGCATAGCATAATAAATAAAGTACAAATAGTCTGCTATATATTGTATTGCTGAGCTGTAGCATTGGCTAATAAGTTAATGGCTGAGAAATCAGCTGCATTCTGTGTGTTCAAGATAAGCTGATGTCCACACAATGGGTCTGTGAGATCCTGGGTGTTGGGGTTGATACACATCACCTGTCCATGGTGTTTGGGCGTCTGCTGCAGACTGACTGTAAAGTCCACAGTGTTACCTGCTGATAACACCAGAGAATGTAACCTTTGCAAATCCTCAGCCTGGGTGTTCTCGTCCAATATCACCTGAACTGATGTTGATCCATCCAAAATTGATGGGTCGGTGATTTCTATCTTATGAAAACTGGTTTCAGTGTCCCCTGAATCATTCCCTGCTGAGAGAAGTTCTTTTTCAAGTTCAGACTGTACCCTAATGTTATGTCTCTCCTCTTCCTCCTCCTCTTCAAGTTGATGTTTCTGCCTATGTCTGTGTAGTGACATGCTGTCAGGAAATGATGCACTACACCATTGACAATTAAACGGTTTGCAACCATTGTGGATGTTTAAATGTTCCTTGAGGTAGTTAAGTCGAGTAAAGGTTTTGGGACAAATATGGCAAGCAAATGGTCTGGCTCCAGTATGTGTAATGTAGTGACGATTTAGATCATCTGAAAACAAACACAACATTACTTAATTTAAGCACACAAGTAATAAATGGTACCGCAACCTGATACAACATCCCGGGCCTTGGCCAACCAGTCATAGAACAAACTATCCTTTATAGCAGAAGAGTAGCACAAGAGTTCTTTGTTGTTGTTTTTTTTGTTACATCGTAGAGAAACAACTATGTTTATACTAGTGATGTCCAGATAATTTTTGATGAAGGAAGACCCCAGGCCTATGTCAGACTTAGGTTAGCTGGAAAATCTTCTCACATGAAAGTTACCCTGACCGGGACTCAAACCCATGCGGTGAGGGGCTTAGGAGTTGCAAGTCAGCAATTCTAACCACTTGGCCACAGGCACCTCCTAGCAAAAAAGGGTACAGCCATCTTTGGGGTATTCCGACTCAGATAAGATGCAGTCTGGGATTGAATCCAGTGATGGACTTTACCACACAAATATGGAAAATATCATGTACCTTCTACATAACAGTAATCAGTAGAATTGTAGCATTGGCCTGAAGTTTGTCTTAAATTTTCACAGTTTTTGAATTTAAAAGCAGTTTGACATTTTATTAAGAAGGTATTTTTAGTTCATTATCTAAGCTAAATTTATAAGAGTTTTGAGATCATTTGCTCAGCAATTTTGTTTTTGAAGGCCTTATGTCTCTGATTAAATGACTATGCATCTGAGCAAGATCATGCAAGCTTAAAATATATATCCATTCTTATATCAAGTTTTCTGGTAAACACAATCTTTTTTATTTGTTTTGAAACAATTTATTTACAGAAATAGAGCTAATATCAACAAATATGGGGAAAAAAGAATATTTAATTCAAAAATAAAATGTAGCCCCAGAAAAAAAGTTGCATAAAGTTTATTGTGGCAAATTTGTTTAGACCTGGAACAAGATAAATGTTACGCTCCAATTATTAAAACTTACTTTTGCTGATGAAATCTTTGTCACATTTGTCACATTTAAAATCTCTTTTGTTCATGTGTCGCCTAGTGTGGGCCCGTAATGATGACAGTCCTGGTAACAAACAAAATCAAAAAATGGAAATGAAATATTTAAAAAAGGATACAAGTTACTTTACATAAAGATATAAAAGGCGTATTTATTAAAATACTCCTAAATTCAATTTTACAATGACTCTAATGATAAACAATCAAGAATGCACATTTGTTTAAATAATTGGGTAACATTTATATTAACTCTTAGCTGAATAATCTAAATGCTAAGCTCAAACTGATCCTGAACATAAATGGTGTAGAACCAGGTTAGTCAGGTCCTGCAAAAAATATTTTTATCGCATGAGTTGCCTTGTTTTCCTCTCAGTACACCCATTACATATTTTGTTTATTAAACTAGTGTAATACAGCTTTTTGACTGATGACGTTGACGTCATCATAATGCAGAACATTTCATACCGCTATTTCACCAAGTATTGCAGTTAAAATTTCGTAAAATCTCACATTGGCGATTAAAATCGTGACACGAAGACACTCGTTGTCATTTTATATAAACATTTACAAAATTTGTCCAAGAAAATTGATAATACACTCGCCATAGGCTAGCTTACTATCACTTTTCCTGAACTCGTTTAATAAATGTTTGTATTATAGGACAATGAGTGTCAGATCATCTAATTATTAAATCATATTTAAACATTTTAATGCTTCGTAAACAGACACAATATACTATATTTTGTATTAGGTGTAAGATCTCAAATGGTCATAAAACAGTTATATTACACACTTTTCATTTGGAGGTATCTTTACTGATCTAAGTGCCAAAAGAATGAACTTAAATTGTTTTTAAGAAATCACATGTATAGGAAATTTACATGAGAAAAGGTATGAATTCTAAGAATACAAGAAAATATAAGTTATTTACAGTTATTGTTTTTTATTTCAACTTATGACTTTAAGACTGATGACCAGAGAAGAGGTTGAAATTAAGCTGCATCTTAAAGCTCACAATAATGGGCAAAAATCAAGGCAATTTATTTTTATTACATCACAGCAACTAATTATGATCATTGTAGTAATGTCCAGCTATTTGGTGGAGAAAGACCCCATACTAATGTGGGGCACCACAAGTGGCACACCACAAGTCAGCTGGAAAACCTCCTCAAATTAAGTCCTCCAGTTTATCAGGACTCGAACCCACAAGGCGAGAGGCCTGACAGTCAGTTGCAAATTGACAACCTTACCACAACCCCATGGGCGCCCATTTTGAAGGCAATTGAGTGGAATACCTTATTTCCCATAACTCAAAAACATACAGTCAAGTTACAAATATGAGTTTCCACTTTCAAATGCATCGGAGTAACATATAATTGGCTACTACCACCAAAAATAACAGCCTTATTTGAAATTTAACATTTCATATAGATAATAATGATTAATGCAATAAAACCTGGTGTTTAATTTGCTCAATGCCTGTCATTTTTTATTTCTTAGCAAGAATTCGGCTTCAGATTTAATCCCAATTCAAAGTTGAATTTTTTAATGTAACAACATTTAGACAAAATTTTTTTTTAGAAAGTTCTTCACTTTATGCCGGTCATATCTTTATCCTTTAGTTTGAATAAAACTCTAACACTGAAACCCATGGTGCCATTGTTTCCAAAAGGCCCTAAATTTACTTACAAAAAATTAATGAAAGGGAAATAAATAGTTAATAAGTATTTATATGTGATCAATTTAATTACACAAGACAGGTTTTGTAACGGCAGTTAATTTGACTGAGACAAAGAAATCCACATGTAAACCAAAAGGATTTAAAGGTTGTCTGTATACAAAAATGATATTGGGAACTTATGACTTGACTGAATATTGTAGTATTTCTTGAATTTGTTTCATTGTTTTGTTTTTGAAATACATCGCAGTAACTTACTATTATAATTTTAGCAACATCCAGCTATTTTGGTGGAGGAAGACCCCAGACAAATGTCTGAGTAGAACCACCCACGCACTGCAGGTTGGCTGGAAGATCTTCCTAAATTAAATCCTTTGCCCTGAACGGGACACGTACCCATGTGATCAGAGACTAAGCGGTCAGAGGAGTTACAAATCGGCGACTCCACCACCATGCAACGGGCACCCCTGACTTTGTTTCCAATGGATGATTCAGGCACTAGGTAGGTATAGGGTGAGAATTGTGGGGCATAGGGTGAGAATTGTGGGGCAATGTATCTTCTGAAAATAAGTTCTCCTGAGGTAAGATGCCAGTTCTATCTTAATATATGTATGTTGTCCATCAATAAGTTGCTATAACGTATAATATTGTGATGGATTTGATGAAAATATATCAACAAAGATTAACATTTAACTTGCCTGGAAGAAATTGATCAAACTAAGGTAAACCGTGTAGATCACAGTCAACCAGCTGCCGCTGTGAGCTGTCTTTCCAGGATAGGAACTTTTTTCAGGGTTCCCTCGAATTTTTGCTGGTAAAATTCCAGACTTTTTCAAGTTTTTGGGGGGTTAAATTTCAGGTTTTTCAAGCCACGGATGTCCTCTCAATATCAACGTGCACCAATAATGTTTATGTTCAAAGGGTATTCATGATTGCTGTATTCAGTTTGCTGAACTTTAACTGCACTTTAAAACCAAGTATTTTGACTTCACAGTCAGGCTTTGCAAATCAGTTCTGAAGACTGGCTAGATCACTGTAGTAAACGTACACATCCGCTATTGACAGCGTATTTACATTAAATCTCAGCAAACTGATGCCAATTTTATGACTAAAAGGACTTCGCAAACATGTAGCAGACAAAGTGAAACATGATAAAATAAACAATTGCAAAACGGTCCGGTTGTATATAAACATTATGATAACAAACTGCTGATTTCGTTCCCAAATCGGTTCATACTTTTCCCCAAGTTTCCCCCCCGATTTCGAGCAGATATCATAAAAATCGCAGCATTTTCACGACTGGGAATAGAATTTTAAAATTCCAGAGATATCCCCATTTTCCTGGTAGCATGGGAACCCTGTTTTTGTCTATAAGAAGTTTTGTTACCCTTGTATGGAGTTGTAAGCAAATAATCACAAAATGCTAGTAAGATAAGGATTAGAACAAGACAAAAGTTGCTATTATGTCATCTTATCTCCTCACTGACCTCTGAACTCCTGGCCACACAGGTCGCACAGATGAGGTTTCTGACCAGTATGGATCAACATATGCTCATTCAGGACAGACTTCTGGGTGAATGCCTTATTACAAAGGCTACATCTAAAATGGTAAACATATAAACAAAAGCATGTAAATCCATTGCTGTTCAAACAGGCTCTAGGTATGAAAGGCCCTGATTAAGATACTAGCTGCCACCATACAAAGAGTAAACATACTGAGTGTTTCGTAATATATGTCCCCATTTTATGCAACTTTATTTTTGAAATGACTAGCCTTTGAGCAAATTGAGTTCCATAGTTATTTTACAGACATATTGAAGATCTGTTTGGTATATAGAATGTGTGTATTACATTTTGAAATAGTATTACATTCATCATTTCGAAAAAGTCCATTATACAGTGCATGCTCCAAATGAAGTCTGTTCTCGATAATGATGATGTCAAGTATATTTTTGAGATTTTTAATCACTGGTGGCAGGTGTCTGTTAATTGTAGATTTCTCACTCTATCACAGCCTTTAAGTCATTTTGGTGTAGGTCTTTAAACTCTCTCTTTCAGAAATCCCCACAAGATAATCCAGGGGGCTCAAATCAGATGAGAGCATTGTTGCTTTGACAGTGCCATCTTGGTAACAAAATTACACAAGAAATGCTCATGGATTAATATTGGCTGCAAACCAGGAAAATGTGACCGGACCTAGTATCATGTCCAGTGTTGAAAGTGTTCACAGCAAGCAGTTAAAATGATGACAATGCTGAATACCAGAAAAAAATGTCCATATCTGTGACATCATCACTTTAATGAAAAGCATCAACATGTTCAAGGTCTTTTTTGATGAAAAATTAAACTCAACAAGAAACATACAGAGGAACTGAAAAGCCAGCTAAATGAAGATTTAACCATATAATATTAACCAATGATTACAATTTTTTATTAATAAACACATTCCAAATTTACAGAAGTCACTTCCTTTTAACATTGTAATATTTATATATCTGTAAAATTTTAAAACTGTTATTTAACGTCATGGTATTTATATATCTTATGTCATATAGTCTTACTTGAAAGGTTTCTCTCCTGTATGTTTCCTTTCGTGTATTTTGAGGACTTTTTTCTCCTTAAATGATTTCTGGCAGTACTGGCACACCCAGGGCTTCTCCTGGGAGTGTGTGACCTCATGAGCCTTGGCATTTCCTTTTGTTGTGAACAACTTCCCACAGTACTGGCAGCTGAAGGGTCGGTCACCAGTGTGTGTCCTCAAATGAACTGACAATTATATGAAAGATACATGTTGTATAAACTTCACAAACATCCAGATATGGAAGAACCGGTATTTGGTCTGGCAATGAATTCGATAATTAATCACAAATGAAAACCCTGAATGTGGGTACAAAGTGTCACATTCTAATTAAATGAGTGCCAGCAGCAAGAGATTGGTAGAGTAGTAAACAATTTAGCAGTTTAAAGAAAACAATCACCTAAATTAAGCCTCCAGACAAAAACATAAGTTCTCATGGTTTACTGTTTTGAGAAAAGTAAAATACCTTTAATAAGGTAATGTATGAAATAGTTGGTAGTTGAAAACAGATATGAAAGTTGCACATGTTAACCCATTATATACAGTCTGTACAAGATGAGATTGACCTTGGATTCATGATGTTTTGGCCAGGCAGAATAAACAAAATATTTCTCATTATAGATTTTAATTACACTTCAGTAATATTTTAACTATTGTTGGACACCTGATGAAGAGAAATTAGATGACAAATAAGATTGCGAGTGAGTTATTAACATCTGCAAACACCATTTTTTTCATATATGTCATATACTTGTACTAGTTCAGCCTTTCTAAGCTCCACACGCTATCTCTCTAGTCTACAGTAACTGCTATTAAGCCTCTCTAAACTCGACCCACTGTCTCTCTAGTCTACAGTAACTGCTATTAAGCCTCTCTAAACTCGACCCACTGTCTCTCTGGTCTACAGTAACTGCTATTCAGCCTCTCTAAGCTCGACCCACTGTCTCTCTAGTCTACAGTAACTGCTATTCAGCCTCTCTAAACTCGACCCACTGTCTCTCTGGTCTACAGTAACTGCTATTCAGCCTCTCTAAGCTCGACCCACTGTCTCTCTGGTCAACTGCTATTCAGCCTCTCTAAGCTCGACCCACTGTCTCTCTAGTCTACAGTAACTGCTATTCAGCCTCTCTAAGCTCGACCCACTGTCTCTCTGGTCTACAGTTACTGCTATTCAGCCTCTCTAAGCTCCATCCACTATCCTTCTAGTCTACAGTAACTGCTATTCAGCCTCTCTAAGCTCCACCCACTGTCTCTCTAGTCTACAGTAACTGCTATTCAGCCTCTCTAAGCTCCACCCACTGTCTCTCTAGTCTACAGTAACTGCTATTCAGCCTCTCTAAGCTCCACCCACTGTCTCTCTAGTCTACAGTAACTGCTATTAAGCCTCTCTAAGCTTCACCCACTGTCTCTCTAGTCTACAGTAACTGCTATTCAGCCTCTCTAAGCTCGACCCACTGTCTCTCTGGTCTACAGTAACTGCTATTCAGCCTCTCTAAGCTCCACCTACTGTCTCTCTGGTCTACAGTAACTGCTATTCAGCCTCTCTAAGCTCGACCCACTGTCTCTCTGGTCTACAGTAACTGCTTTTCAGCCTCTTAGCTCCACCCACTATCTCTATAGTCTACAGTAACTTCTATAAAGTCTCTCTAAGCTCCACCCACTCTACCTATCTGTCTATCTATATTCATTCAGTTCCCTACTACTACTCATACAGTTAACACATACACTATCATCAATAAAAAAAATACAGCTTTGGATATTAGTTAAATGCTCACATAGTGCCATCACAAAGTTAATGTAAGAAGTTCATAACTTGATACCAGAATTATAACATGATATAAGAATTGCAGTATATAACAGAACTGAAGAATATTATAATATATTCTACAGTATGTTAAGTACTGAGCCATTAAAAAGGGTGGTTATTCAAATAGTAAGATACATGACTCCAAATTTGCAAATGACCAGGAGATACACCTGTGAAGATTTTAAACCATATATTTACCTTTAAAATTCTTCCACTTTTATACAACATGTACAAATACATATTAAGCTATAAGATTCCTTCACTTTCAAGCAATAATTCTTTTTTCACTGAAAGATACACAGTAGGGAAAACCAATTTTAATTGTGGTCGAGAGTGAACAATTTCAATACGGTGTTCATTAAAATACAGAAGTTGCCAAGCTTTAACTATTTTCTTTAAACAGAAGCATTAACAAAAACTTACCTATCAGAGCATGTTCTGTTTTAACAGATGCTCCGCACACAGAACAAATGTACATTTTTGTTCCATTTTTGTCAGTTTCTGGCATGATCCTTGTCTTCTTTTTTGGTCGACCTCTAGAACGGACAGGACTTCTGTCAATGAACTGACTAGATTCGGGTGAAACTGCAGAATCAATTTTCACTGCATCCTGGTCTTTCTCCTCACTGTCAGCTACTTTGGCATCTCCATCCAGTGTACCATCATACTCATCAGTCTAAGTTAAACAATATATAACAAATATAACAAAAATCACTTTACCAAAACAAACCCAAACTTCCAAAGGTGCAGATTAGTGACTGGAAGATTGAGTGAACTGGACTATGAAAATCTAGTAGATGAGTTCAATGACAAGAAAAAATTGAGAGACAGCCTTGTAATAAATATACAAGATTTATGATAGCAAATCAGAAGTTAAACATGCACATTTTTCCCTTCTTTCATTAAAAGCCGCAAAATTTTCCTCTTCTCAAACACAACAGACCTGTCCCCTTTTCAGAAAAAAACAACAACCCTAAATCATTTATACCCTACTAGGCTCCTGTTGACTTAGTTCGGGTGTACCAGTCACAAGTCCCCCAACTTTCAGATTCTGCAAGGAGCCATCTGACCTCTCGACTGTTAGGTGAATAAATCCTTCAGTGCTCCCACTGCCATCTGTCTTCATATCCAACTTAATGTACGGGGACAATTGAGGTAGAAATGTGAGAAGGCTACTCATATCATTGAGATCATCTTTTGTCCAGGCTGTAAGAGATAAAAAAAATCCATCTGTCTAACAATTATAAAAAGAAAACAAGGTACATGATGTGTGTATGAAATGTGAAAATAAATAGAGTCTGCCATAAAAGAAGCTACAGACAAGTGAATTGATGTAAAGTGGATAAGCAAGTAGTGATTTCCCACTAAATTATAAATCGTTAGTAAAACAAAAAAAGTACAGTGTTTTCAAAAAAATCTTCCTTAAATAGTAAAACATGTATCTAATCCAAAAACATCTCACATAAATGAGAAAACTGGTGAATACATTACATTGAGCTAACATAGTAATGATAACACAAAGCTAAGAAGGGGCTCCATTAGGTGTACAAATCTGGCTTGTCATCTCTGAACTTATAAAACCCTATATACTAAACCAACCTGAATGTTCATAAAAATCTACCTTCATTTCCATTAGATGTAGTTGACTGAGATATTCCTTCCTCTGACTGTTCTTGGTTCATGTTGCTTTCAGTTATGCCATTCTCATTCACATCTTCCATAGTCTCTCTTAGAGATTCATTCTCAGCATATTCACGGTTCTCGGCACAGCTGATGGTGCTAATGACACTGTTGGTGCAATTGGTGTTAATGATGGTGTTTGTGACATCACTTGCTTTGAGTTGTAAATGTAAAGCATCTGATTCATCCACAGCCTGCTCACTGACTGTGTCTGTAGTTTGCAGGCTGGGTGTATATATATTACTTTCCGTATTGTCTGTACTTTCTATGGTGTTTAAGAAATGATGAACAGTGGACATTGCTTTGATAGTAATGTCACTAGGACAGTGTGTAGTGCAGCTAGAATTGTCTTTTTCCAAGGGATCCAAACATTCTGAATAACTCTTCTCTAGCATCTTCTTTGCATTCCCTTTCAAATGATCTGGCATATGGTTGGCAAGAAACACAAGTTCTTGTAGCTGAAAATAGATAAAAACAATTGTTTATTTGTTTATTGGGTTTATCGTCCCACCAACAGTATTTCAGTTATCTGGAGACGGTGTCCACTTGAAGCAGATATTGTGCTGCCTTCACTGTGTATAGCTTGCTGTGAACACCTGGCATGATACCACACCCAGTCACATTATCCTGACACCGGGCCAACCAGTCGTGGAACTACCCTTATATTTGCTTGAGCGTTAGCAAGGGAGCTATACCACTAACATTTTTAACGACTTTGGTATGTCGCAGCCCGGGATAGAACCCGGGGCCTCCCGTACCTGGAGCCGACGCTCTACGGATTGCGCTACCAGGTCCGGTCAAAAACAATTGTTTAACAGTTTAAAACTTAATACTTGGTATAAAGTTTGTTAAGATTTTTTTAGTAATCTGAAATGTTAGAGTGCAAATAACAAAGCTAATGTTGTTGTTTTTTAATGTAACACAGTAGCATATTCATAGTTGACTAATTTGTACAGTGTACCTATATCTAAAATGGCACAATGCCAGGGTAGTGGAAATTCAGTAAATTGCCAGTTCTGTAAATGTATTTTGGCAAAAAGACAATTTTATCATTAATTAGTTAAAGACATAGGTAAAATATGTTGCAGATCTTCTTATTGTGAATGCATCACCTTTGAAATCATAAAAGATAAACGCTTCAAAAACTGAATACATGTAACATTATATTGGCTGTATACAGACAGGGTATTTTTACAGAATATATGTAAAATTTCATGGGGTTTAAAGCCAGAAAAAAAACAACAGTATTTTAAATAAATTAAAAAAACACATAAAAAACACTGTAAGTTAGTAAAAACATAATTATAGGCCTATGGATGATTAAAAATATTGATTTTAGTTGATTTTAGAAGTGCCAAACTACCAGTCATTGCAGATGTTTTAAGTAAATGCAAAAAAAAAAAAAAAAAAAAAAAACATTCAAAAAAAAATCTGTTAAAATCTGCAATGCAGTTTCTATTTACGGGTCCCTGCTGTATTCGATCAGCATTAGTTTATCTGCTGCAAATGCTGATGTTTCTACTGACATTATTTTTAAACTAGATCATCTTAATCATTCCTAAAATATCAGTTGGTATTAAATCGAAGTTTACATAAGATGGTTTTTCACTTGCATAAGCCTGGACTCCCAGCATAGGTGCTGTCATAATCTAAAGCTCAGGGAATAAAACTCTGGGTGTGGAAGTTTAGATAACATCTTAGTCATAGAAATTGGAATTGAAATTTACAAGCAAGTCGGGCTAGTAACTAATTAATTTTAACTATCCAGAAAGAAAATTCATTAGCCTGAATTAAATTCTGTTTTAATTTTACAAGTAAGCCAAAAAAAACAAACTATAATAAATACGGAAAAAAGCACTATTTAAGTATTAATCGCTTGGTAACTTCATGGTTTTTTCCCGGGTATTGCAGCAGAAACATGTTTCAGTTTAATTTTCTCTACCATTTTGTTCTGTGCCCCAGCTGATTTTAATTTGGTATAGAACATAATGTACCATGTGGGTACCAGAATACCGTGTGGTTTCTGCACGGTAAACATATTATCGGTTTAGTGCACATAACATTTTTATGATACTATCCACAGCTTGCCAAATGAAATAAGCAGCTGGAAAGTTTACAAATTAAAAATGAAAGTACAATGATTTTTTATAACAATCAGGATCGTAGAAGCCCATCGGGCTAGTAAAATGGGAATTTTTACTAGCCCGAGAGAAAATCTACTCGTTTTTTGCTGTTGGGCTAGCGCTGATTTCGACCACTGACATCTGGCTTTGAACGTATATTTTCTTATAAATATCCATTCTTCTCCAATCAATTTTTTCTCTTCATACTTTGGATGCACTTAGTGTTCATTTGGATATAAACATGACATGGGTCTAATATCATCATTCCTTTAACTGCATCGGTAAATTAAAATTGAGTTGTATATTAGAGTTTTTAATACTTTCAAGATATCTTTTCCAATCAGTCATACATGCAGGGTGTTAGAATAAAAGGTCTTGCTACTATACCACCATTTCCTATGGTAAATACTAAGATCAATGTTAAATAATTAACCTGGTGCTACCTAAATTCAACATTTAAATGATTTGAAGCATATTTGTCTTTGTAATTTCTAAAATCACATTAATCTAAAATGATAAACTACTTCAGTAACAGCCGTTACATAAGTGTGATCTTTCTCTGAAGCCAAAGTGAGAGATTTTCACTTGCAAAGTGGGAGATTTGTTATTTATATATAAACAAAGAAGATACCTGTTTTCAGGTAGGGAGAAAAAGTGTAAATTACCCTCATTTTCAAAGAATTTTGAACCTTAAAAGTGGGAGTCTCCCTCCAAAAGTAGGTGAGTTGACACAAATGCCTCTAGCTTTTAACAATTAAACAGAAAATATCTTTAAAGAGAGAAAAAAATGAGTTAATGTTCTTAAAAACAAACTACCGCCGAATTAAGGAGAACATCAAATTTTAATAAAGTGATGATATATATATATAAACAAGAGGGCCATGATAGCCCTTAATTGCTCACCTGATGACACAGGCTTTTAGTAGGCTCAAATCTGGCATCAAGTAATTAAGAGTTATTTACTTTAGAAATCCTTGGTGGAGATTGGACCATTAGTGTGGCCACTGGGTTGATAACATTTTCTAGAATTTTACCAAGTAACCTGCTGAACCCACATGACACACTTCAAAATATATGTAACATTGCATACTGGCAAGTTTGGTGAAGATTGGGCCATCAATGTGGCCTCTAAGTGTTTTTACAAGGTTTTTCTAAAATGTGACCTTGTGACCTACTTTTTTGACCCCACGTGACCCAATAATATATTCATCCAAGATTTCATGCAGACAAACAATCTGATCAAGTTTGGTGAAGATTGGGCTATGAACGTGGCCTCTAGTGTGTTCACATGCTTTTTCTAAGTTTTGACCTAGTGACCTCTTTTTTAACCCCACGTGACCCAATAACGAACTCATTCAAGATTTCAGGCAGACAAACATTCTTACCAAGTTTGGTAAAGATTTGGCCATAAATGTGGTCTCTAGTGTGGTCACAAGCTTTTTTTCATATTTGACCTAGTGACTTACTTACTGAACCCCAAGAGACCTAGTTATGAACTCATCCAAGATTTCATGAAGGCAAACATTCTGATCAAGTTTGGTAAAGATTGGGCCATAAATGTGGTCTCTAGTGTGTTTACAAAATTTTTCTAAGATTTGACCTACTGACCTACTTACTGACCGCACGTGACACAGTTATGAACTCATTCAAGATTTCATGCAGGCCAACATTCTGATCAAGTTTGGTGAGGATTGGGCCATAAATGGGGACTCTAAGTGTTTTTACAAGGTTTTTCTAAAATGAGACCTAGTGACCTACTTTTTGATCCCACGTGACCAAAAAATACAGGCATTCAAGATTTCATGCAGACAAAAAATCTGATTAAGTTTGAAAAAGATTGGGCTATGAATGTGGCCTCTAGTGTGTTTTTACCCGACATGACCTAATAACAAACTCGTCCAAGATTTCATGCAGACAAACATTTCCTACCAGGTTTGGTGAAGATTGGGCTATAAATGTGGCCTCTAGTGTGTTCACAAGCTTTTTTTTAATATTTGACCTAGTGACCTACTTACTAACCCCATGAGACCCAGTTATGAACTCATCCAAGATTTCATGAAGGCAAACATTCTGATCAAGTTTGGTGAAGATTGGGCCATAAATGGGGCCTAAAGTGTGTTCACAAGCTTTTGCTAAGTAGGACCTAAAGACCTATTTTTTCACCCCCAATGACATTATAATAAAGTCATTCAAGATTTCATGCAGACAAACATTCTGACCAAGTTTGGTGAAGATTGTGCTATAAATGTGGTCTCTAGTGTGTTCACAAGCTTTTTTCTAAGATTTGACCTTCTGACCTACTTATTGACCCCATGTGACACAGTTATGAACTCATCCAAGATTTCATGCAGGCAAACATTCTGATAAAGTTTGATGAAGATTGGGCCATAAATGGGACCTCTAGTGTGTTCACAAGTTTTTCCTTAAATTTGACCTAGTGACCTACTTTTAAACCCCAGGTGACCCACTAATGGAGTCATCCAAGATTTCATGCAGACAAACATTCTGATCAAGTTTGATGAAGATTAGATAAAAAATGTGGCCTCTAGCATGTTCACAAGCTAAAATATTGACGCTGGACGCTGGAAGCCGGACGCTGGACGAAGCATAATCACAAAAGCTCACCTTGAGCATATTGTGCTCAGGTGAGCTTGAAACAAACCATGTACAAACTTAGCATGTTGTGCTCAATTGAGCTTTAAAAAAACATGTACAAACTTATTATAAATAAACATTAATTAAAGAGTCTTAAAATAGTCATCTCGCTTGAAATATTTCTATTAGTATTTTACTAAAAATAAAACATATCTCTGATCTATTAATGCATTTCCAAAGACAATAGTAATAACAGTGATGCTGGCTAGCAGTTAAAGACCCAGACCCTCAATTTTGACTCTTGTTTACCATGGAATATGACAATTTATGTATTTTACATCTAAACTGATACCATAACAATAACTGACAATTATATAAATAATGGGGAGATCTGTTGTTTGTGTTGATTTACAGATGTTTCGCTACCCTTTGTTTCGCTACCCAGATGTTTCGCACCTTGAATGTTTCGCACCTTGATATTTTGCTACCCAGTTTGATGGGATATAAAATTGTTAATGGTAGAATTGGTGACAATACAAATATTGGCAAATAGACGATGAATACCGTCAGCTTTGATAATTCAATTACTAACTACCAGGTGGCGAAACATCTCAGACCTAGGTGGCATAACATCAGGTGTGAAACATTTGGGTAGCAAAACATCTGTCAAGCTTTGTATCATAGTGGAGCTAAGATTGTTTATTTTTTAGTTTTTAGTAACATGTTATTGCCTTTTTGAAAAATGTTAGTTCAGGTATTTAGGGACAGATGTTTGTTGAAGAGCTCTGGGGTTACACATTTTCTTAAATATAGTCTATCTCTCTATCTAGCTATTTGTTCTGCCTACACACTTTAAAGTGTATCACTTGTAGTGCTCGAAGCCAAATGGCCTTTAAACGTCGAGTTTAGGTAACAACAATATATTGACCATTTCGAAATTACGAAATCTCGCGCAATCTCGCTCCGCGAGATTGAGGTCAGGGGGGTTCCGTTTATGTGCTCGCGTGTAAACATAGAACAGCTGACTTACTTTCGTTTCTTCTTCACACACAAAAAGAGGGACAAAGTGAATAAAAATGATACACCAAAATCAGAACTTGTATTTGAATTTTACTCGCTTAGATAATTTTATTTTGCTATGGGACAGAACGATTTCTGCTGTGCTGAAGGTTGTAACCACGAGAGATCTCGAGGTGCCACATGCAATTTTTACAAGATTCCTAACGATAAAAAGCTCAGACCTGCGTGGCTGACTAATTGGAGAAATGGATACGTTGTCATTTAGCCTTTAGTTCCAATCAAAATTTAAATTATCTTCCAAATTATGTCATTTTGAAGACCACCCCCCTTTCATGAAATAATGAATATTATTAATAATACACATATTAATAATGAAATAATTTAAAAGATATCGTTTTGTAAATTCATATTATGTTTCTCCATGCGCGTGGGTCCCTTTCGTACCATCGTAAAGTTCTACTCAAATTGAATCCCTAATTTTAAGACATGAGCGGACACCCCAACTTATTAAGCTAATTGGCAGTTTTATGACACCTTGTTTGTCTAGAGGACAGGAAGTGTGACCGTGTTTTTGGCGTCTTTTCCCCTTCGCATCTGCTATGCAGCTGTGTTTAAAAATGTCACCATATGGCAGTCGTGTGGTTTATGACCTTCACCTTTTAAAGAGCAAAATGCATTGACTTACGCGAGGACAACAAATAGGACAAAACACTTAGTCTACAATATCTTTTTTGGCTCATAAAAGGACCCAACGCTATATTTAGCTATAAATTATGCAACACAAATAATGTTTATGTTTAATTACAAACATGTATTCTGTTTTGCAGTCTGGAACACTGGAAGTCATACTGTAATTTCTGATAGACATAATTTAATAATGAATTTACAATACCATATATTTTGAATTAAAACATTTCTATCTTTAAATGGGTACAAAAATTAAGTACCCTGTAGGGCCCACTTTAGACCACATTTTGGCATAGAACATTCAAGTATGTATCCCTGGAGTTTTTAGTCAAACACAAATGATATCAGATTACTCAAGGAATATATAAATATAAACATTTTTTCTTCTTCAAGGTGTCTTCAAAATGACATAATTTGGAAGATATTTTAAATTTTGATTGGAACTAAAGACTAAATGACAACGTATCCATTTCTCCAATTAGTCAGCCACGCAGGTCTGAGCTTTTTATCGTTAGGAATCTTGTAAAAATTGCATGTGGCACCTCGAGATCTCTCGTGGTTACAACCTTCAGCACAGCAGAAATCGTTCTGTCCTATAGCAAAATAAAATTATCTAAGCGAGTAAAATTCATTTAAAACATACAAATACAAGTTCTGATTTTGGTGTATCATTTTTATTCACTTTGTCCCTCTTTTTGTGTGTGAAGAAGAAACGAAAGTAAGTCAGCTGTTCTATGTTTACACGCGAGCACATAAACGGAACCCCCCTGACCTCAATCTCGCGGAGCGATTGCGCGAGATTTCGTAATTTCGAAATGGTCAATATATTACAAAAATTGTCCGGGAACTACACCTATCCGGGCATAACACCCAACCATAGTTGGCAACGATATTTACCTTACTGCTAAACTGGGTTAACATATCGTCGTTATCATTTTGTAATTCTGTCATTAGTTCTTCCATAGTATTTCTTTAAAAAAAATGGTGTTTATAAACGTTCTTGTGGTAGAGGCTCGGCAAAATTCAGCGTACAAATAGAAAACATCAAATCTGAATACACCAAACGCTTTATAAAGTATTTTCTCAGTCGGAAATTTTCGGCTTTTTCTGTGGACACTAATAGCCGAGGAGTTATGATTGTGGAAGAGCGTCCAACTGAAATGACGAATTTTACAACTGAAAAAAGAGAGATGTAAAATTCAGAAATAAGACAGATCCAAACACTGAACGGAATACACGTTGGGAATAACATCTCAAAATATATATATCTACCATGTCAGAAGTTGTTCGTGCAGAGGAAAATGAAAGAAATAATGACAGTGATACAGTTTATTTGTTGACATCCGATAGTGAAAGTAGAAAGGCCAAATTCGAACATGAGAATATTGTCATTAATGACAGCCCATTGAACATAAATTTATGTTCAAGTGAAGACGATGTAATTGTTGTAAAAGAAGACCTTGATGCAATGTGTTCAGTTGTTAAACCGTCTGTACAAACACACACCTTTTCAAAAACTAAAAGGATTCGCATGGATTCATTGGATTGCCATGACCATATGGTTTCTGGAGATGGTAAACTGGCTTTATCCTGTCCACAAGTGTTTAACCAAAGTAAGAGAGCAAATAACAGACTCAACCCTGTTATTCGACACAAACGACAAAAACTTGACCCGGGCTCAATAAGAAATATGGCAGGGACGTCTACTTCATTTGGTGCTGGTCCTGACTTGGGGAATACATCGTTTGTGAAGGCTTCAAAGATGTATGATTTGTCATGTTCACAGGATAAACATAATGATAAACACCATAGCTCACAAAACCTCCATTCTACTAAAAAAGTGAATAGGGAAAAATATCAAGGCAGCATGTCAAAATTTGTAACTGTTAAACAGTCAGATGAAAACTCAATCAGCAGTGCATCCTCTATGAGCAATAGCACAACTGTTTTACCAACATCTACTACACCAACAAGGTCAATTATGTATTCCCCAATCAAGAAAGTGGAAGGGTCATCAGCAATTTATATTTCCAGTGACACTGATGATAGCAACAGTCCATTTAAAATACAAGATTCAAAAGGAACAAGGTCACAAAATTCTGTGATTAAAAAGCTTTTTTCAGCACAGAAAACTATAGACTTGAAGTCAAAAAAGACACCAAGCCAAATTGAGGCAAGGAATAGATCTAAAACCAAAACAAAGTATAATTATACTAAGGAAATGGCCTCAATCAAGGAGGAAGCTGAGAAATACTTTGAAGCAGATAGTGATAGCTTAAACAAAATATTTCAATCAGACTTTGAAGATAGTGGCTGTGAGATGAAAAGTACAAAATCTGTCACAAGTACAAAGCGGAAAAAAGTGAAGGAAGATCAGTACGGACTGCTTGGTTCAGGGAATTATCCAAGATCAGAAAGTCTCAAAGTAAACTACTTTGATGATCTTCCCATTGAAGTTTTAGAAAATATATTTTGTCACTTACCAATGCTTGACTTATGTCTCAACAGTAACAGAGTGTGCTTATTGTGGAACAAGATCATTTCAGATGCCAAGGTAATGACTGTATAATAAAGCCTTAGGTGGCATTTTATCTGATTGATTCATTAAATCTAGCATTATTTGGGTTATTTCAGATAAAATGTATGGGAAAGAAAAATAATGATTAATTTAAAGGAAAATAAAATGTAGATTTAGTAGATTGGTTAGTACTTGTCCTTGATTTCTCTTATGGTAATATCTTCAAACAAAAGTGTGGGGTCTTAATTTAATCATATACAAGTCATAAGAACAAACTTTCTCTTGAATTTCTGTCAGCAATTTTAACAGTTAGAATGTTTAATTTTAAACCTTACAGATATTGGAGGGGAATATGTGTGCTTTTTATGTGTGTTGTTTTTTCTGATTGCAATCTATACTTTTCAGTTTGTACCCTGGAAAAAGTTATACCATGAACTCAAGAAAAACCATGGCAACTCCAGAAGCCATGTGAAAGGTTTAATGGCTGCATATAACATGACATCACCAAGCCAAAGACTAGTGTCCTTGATAAGGTGAGTTTAGATAAATTCACTCTTCACTGCCATACTTAAAAGGTTACACATGCAACTAAAAACTTGTTTGAGGAAAGTGTAACCATCCTTAATGCACAAATAACAAAGATGTTTATTTCACCATGAAGTCCTAATAAAAATTTCCATTACAATATTACTATTATTATTGTTACATGTGTTATTGGTACTGTCATTTTTATTATTGATTCTTTTTTACTGTTATTATTATTTAAATACGAGGGGTTGTGTAGAGGGTGAGGCGTATAGTTAGTTTTTACCAAAAGTTCTCAAAAAATGTTTCACTGCAGAATATCGATCAGTATCAGATGCTTCCTGCTGATAACATGAACAACAATAAGATTCTATTTCTTTCCTTAAAATTAGTTGTGCAAATACGAATTTAATAAATACCTTTGTTAACACAATTTTCTTAATAGATTCCCCACTCTGGATGATTCCTCGCATGCTCCAATCCTAAAAAAGAAGACCAACTTACTAATAGACCACTTTGAGTCAGAACGGAAGGTGGTGTTAATAGTGGGATTTTACTGTGCATGCAGATTCTTTTACTTAAACTCAGTCACTTGACTCATTCAGAATTTGCTTCAACAATTGGTTAACATAATATTGTGGCAATTTGACATAAGTGAATATCAAACAGTGTAGTGTCACAGGATATACATATACTACATGTATCATAGTATACTCATCACTATATCTGTTTGAAATGAGCATCATCTTAAAGACATCTTTGTTGCATTGATAAAACTGAAAACTTAACAATGAGACAATTAACCGATAAACAAGCAAACAGTGTTATTAATTTGTATGTTTAAAATCATGTCATATAGCAAACACATTAATATTGCTGTTATATTGCAATTAAATTGATAATAATCAAAGTCTGATTGCCATAAATTGTTCTGACAGGTACATGAAGGATTTCAAGAAGGTTAGATCAGGAAACCTGTTGGTCTGCCTGTCAGTCCACAAAAAGTATCTCTGGGCCAGCAACCTTATCAAGGAACGGCTGCCTGACTGCCTCATTAACAATGTACGTAGTTAGTATTAGAGACATAATTTACATGTATTATTTCATCTTTACTTATAACTTGTCATTTAAAAGCATCCTTTCCTGTTAGGTTAATCTGATAGTCATTTTATTATGACCTCCAAGTCTTGGACTGCTAGGAGATTTTCAGTAACAATCATTTATAGCTCCTCGTGTACAGATAACCTATAACCAATAGATAGTTTCCACATCAGTGAAAATCCCTTATATTGGCAGCCATCTTTGATGGTAACTTCAAGGGATTTTCAGATGAATTGTATAGAAGGGTAAATTTTATTTTCTTGTTATTTCGTCTTTTGTGGTATGAAAATTAAAAAGTATACATCATTGGAAAGCTCTTGAAACTCATATTATTAGAATACACTATTTTTTAAATTGATAAATGCACAAAAAATTTATATACAGAAATAAATAAAATTATTGGCTCATCCTTAAACAAAATGAACAGTGTATCTTTTTTTGGTTGTATTTTTTTAACCTTTTAAACTATCAAAATATAGTTTTGATGTTTAGGATACTTCATTAAAGCTGTTTTATTTTATTTAAAATTCAGTAAAATACACTGCAAAATAAAAACACATTGGTAAGTATAATACAGGACATATTTCCAGATTTCTGCCTGCATTAGCTTCTGCCTTCAAAGATGGCTGCCTTAAACTGTCTTATCAGTGCCTACATGTATGACATCACATGGAAACTATCTATTAGAATAAATGTTTGCAAAACAAAATCTGGATTGCTGTGACATGTTTGTCTAAAATATACCGTAAATATCTTTATTTCGGGTGTATGTAAAAGAATTGTTTTGAAGAGTACACTTCATCATTGTTCTCCCTTGATCGATAACTCCATTCGCATGACATGCCTTTGCTACGGACATCGTTTCCTGACTTGCACAAATATCCCATCAGGCTTTGATCTCCGATCAGACAGCTGTTGGTTTTGTTAATTGTAATCAGTGGTCCAGGTCCTCAAACAGTTTTTCACACAGTCAAAAAGCCTGGAAATGAGATAATTTAAATTAGTTTTAATAAAAGAATAAATTAATTTTAATAAAAGAATCTTTGTTTGGATGGGATACCACTCTAATCCCCACAAATCATTGGCATCATGCCTTCAGGAAAACCTGGGGATGTTCTTTCATTTTTATAATTTTTAGGTCCTTTTTTAGTCTTTAAAGAGGTCTTTCAACTTTATAATTTCCCATAATAAATGAAATAATACATTTTATCACATTTTGTTAAAATTTGCATATTAAAGTGGATGGTTTAAGGTTGGGGTTCTTGTAAATATTATATTACGGTAGTTAAGGATTTTGTAAAATTGAGAATAATCTTTTAATAAATAGAGAAGAATAAAAGAAAAAGTATATAAACATTGTTTTTGCCTATAGTCGATTAAGAAATACAAGTTATTTTTATGAATTGTGCTTAAATATCTGTTAAGCTATAAAACCTGTAATAAAAAGGCGTTTGACTGCAAGAAATATACATTAAATAACTCATCATTTATCCAATAATGTTTAAATATATTTTTATAAGGTGGACCCTTTTGAGCTTGATTATCTTTAGCATTGTTTTAACAATGGCGTGGACAGCAACCAAAATCAAAACATCACCATATTTGGACTGTTTTGGAGAAATAAATGAAAAATATTCTGCTTCAAACATCATGATTGTTCAATGCATCAAGATGCCCTTATCCTGTTTAAACTAACAAAATTATAGTGTTACATGTAATTGAAAATGCATGCAAAATCGGAAAGACAGGTGCATGGTTAAGATACACAGTGGCTTCTCCCAGAAATGTCTTTGACCCTTGATGTCCCCTCCTTATTACACGCCCCCCTCCCCCCCATCCCCCTACACCCCCATTTTGAGTTGAAGACCCATCTGGGATGAGAATGTTATGAGATTTGCATTTTCATTGGTGGTTCTACTTTAGCTTGTGCTTTGGGCAGCTCTTACCAACAGTCAAGATACCATCTACAATTGATGCATTCAAAACATTCAAATCACTAAAAACTATCAGTTTAAAAAAACAATTTTAAATCCTTTAAGAAAACTGATGGCATTGTAAACTGTATTAGGCTCTAATTACCTTTGTGTCATGTGTGTGATAGTCAGTGGTTAACACTTTTTTTGTTTAACAACCTTGTTGTAGGATCCTCATCCATGGTGTGTTGTGGCTGTGCTGGTGATCGTGGCTCACAATGTAGCGGAGATACAGGATATCATCCGATGTCTGACCACCAGCTCCTCCACATGTACATCTGTGGACATACTCGAGTGTCTCTACTGTCTAGCAACGTTCCTGTATGCCTTCAAGGTCACCAAGCCTCCAGATGTATGGAATGGGTAAGCAAACTGAGCACCCCCTAATCATCAGTTTTGGTAGTCCCAAGTTGGATTTTGTAAGAAATATGGCCTCATTCAAACTTGTGGTAAACATTTGAGCATATACATGCAGATTAAGTTTTTGTGGGCAAGAACTGTCAGGCTAACAATCACTTGAATTATTAATCATGCTGTCTTGTGTCAGCTGTTGTTTACTTTTTCATGAAGTATTAAAATTAAGTTAAATCGGTTTAAAGTTTTTGAGTAAGTAATTTTTGTATTGACTTCGAGTGCCGGAGTTTTAGCTTTGACATTAGAAGCACCCAATTTAACAATTTAAGAACATTCTCATTCCTGGAAAACAAATAATAAAATATTCCATGATTTGATGTTATATAAAAAAAAGTTGAATCACATAGTTAAAATTCTTTGGCGATTCAAAATCATCAAAAGTTTACATTAATATTTCCAGCCAGTTTTAAACAACAAGCACCATCACAATGGTCAGCAACAACATGACACCTCCTGGGAGCTGTTAGATCAGGATCTGCACATTTTGCTGCAGAGTCTTTAGCAATATATCTTGTCACCATTGTATGTAGTTGTTACATATCCCTGAGATTTTTTATTGGTGAAAAATAAATTTAACATAATTTATTAACATGAGAGTTGTTAATTTATATTTACATGTATAAACATATCTACATATACTTTTTATTTGGCAGCATGCACTACAGGCTGTTTTATGCCCTCTACCTGTATGAGAATGCCTCGTCATATGTGTGTGCTGACCTGGCGCCTGCGATAGCCTCAACATCAGGACAGCAGTCACTCTTCAAATACAGGTATGTATGGGTTGACCTGGCACTTGTGATATCCTCAACATCAGGAAAGCAGTCACTTTTCAAGTACAGGTATGTATGGGTTGACCTGGCACTTGTGATATCCTCAACATCAGGACAGCAGTCACTCTTCAAGTACAGGTATGTATGGGTTAGCCTGGCACCTGTGATATCCTCAACATCAGGACAGCAGTCACTCTTCAAGTACAGGTATGTATGGGTTAACCTGGCACCTGTGATATCCTCAACATCAGGACAGCAGTCACTCTTCAGGTACAGGTATGTATGGGTTGACCTGGCACCTGTGATATCCTCAACATCAGGACAGCAGTCACTCTTCAAGTACAGGTAAGTGTGGGTTGACCTGGCACCTGTGATATCCTCAACATCAGGACAGCAGTCACTCTTCAAGTACAGGTAAGTGTGGGTTGACCTGGCACCTGTGATATCCTCAACATCAGGACAGCAGTCACTCTTCAGGTACAGGTAAGTGTGGGTTGACCTGGCACCTGTGATATCCTCAACATCAGGACAGCAGTCACTCTTCAGGTACAGGTAAGTGTGGGTTGACCTGGCACCTGTGATATCCTCAACATCAGGACAGCAGTCACTCTTCAAATACAGGTATGTATGGGTTGACCGTGCACCTGTGATAACCTCAACATCAGGACAGCAGTCACTCTTCAAGTACAGGTATGTATGGGTTGACCTGGCACCTGTGATAACCTCAACATCAGGACAGCAGTCACTCTTCAAGTACAGGTATGTATGGGTTGGCCTGGCACCTGTGATATCCTCAACATCAGGACAGCAGTCACTCTTCAAGTACAGGTATGTATGGGTTGGCCTGGCACCTGTGATATCCTCAACATCAGGACAGCAGTAACTCTTCAAGTACAGGTATGTATGGGTTGGCCTGGCACCTGTGATATACTCAACATCAGGACAGCAGTCACTCTTCAAGTACAGGTATGTATGGGTTAGCCTGGCACCTGTGATATCCTCAACATCAGGACAGCAGTAACTCTTCAAGTACAGGTATGTATGGGTTGGCCTGGCACCTGTGATATACTCAACATCAGGACAGCAGTAACTCTTCAAGTACAGGTATGTATGGGTTGGCCTGGCACCTGTGATATACTCAACATCAGGACAGCAGTCACTCTTCAAGTACAGGTATGTATGGGTTAGCCTGGCACCTGTGATATCCTCAACATCAGGACAGCAGTCACTCTTCAAGTACAGGTATGTATGGGTTAGCCTGGCACCTGTGATATCCTCAACATCAGGACAGCAGTCACTCTTCAAGTACAGGTATGTATGGGTTGGCCTGGCACCTGTGATATACTCAACATCAGGACAGCAGTCACTCTTCAAGTACAGGTATGTATGGGTTAGCCTGGCACCTGTGATATCCTCAACATCAGGACAGCAGTCACTCTTCAAGTACAGGTATGTATGGGTTGACCTAGCACCTGTGATATCCTCAACATCAGGACAGCAGTCACTCTTCAGGTACAGGTATGTATGGGTTGACAAATCTTACTGGTAATACTTTTTCAAGATGTTTTTTTTTTCTGTTTCAGTGTGTGACTGTCTCTCTATCAATCCCTATTATGTGTGTACATCCATGTGTCTGTCTATGATACTTTCTCTGTCAAGATTTTGACTGTTTTCTATCAATAACTTCTGACTATTCTCTATTACTCTTGATTGATCTCTGTCTCTTACTCTTGATTGTTTTCTATTATCTGTAACTCTTGATTATTCTTTGTCTTTAACTCTTGATTAGTCTGTGTTAAACTTCTGATTAATCTCGGTCTTAAACTCTTGAATATTCTCTTCTATAAAACTTGATTGTTGTCTGTCTTTAACTCTTGATTATTTTTTGTCTGTAACTATTGATTATTCTGTCTTTAACACTTGATTTTTCTCTTCTATAAAACTTGATTGTTGTCTGTTTTTAACTCTTGATTATTTTTTTTGTCTGTAACTATTGATTATTCTGTCTTTTACACTTGATTATTCTCTTCTATAAAACTTGATTGTTGTCGGTCTGTAACTCTTGATTATTCTCTGTCTTTAACTCTTCATAATTCTGTCTTTGACTCTTGATTGTTCTTTGTCTTTACCTCTAGATTATTCTCTGTCTCTTATTCCTGATCATTCTTTGTCTTTAACTCTTTATTATTCTCATATATAAAACTTGATTATTCTGTCTTTTACTTTTGATTATTCTCTGTCTTAACTCCTGATCATTCTCTGTCTTTTACTACTGATTATTCTCTGTCTTTTACTACTGATTATTCTCTGTCTTTTACTACTGATTATTCTCTGTCTTCAACTCTTGATTATTTTCTTCTATAAAACTTGACTGATCCTTGTCAGTAACTCTTGATTGTTCTCTGTCTGTAACTCTTGATTATTCTCTGTTTATAAAACTTAATTATTCTCTGTCTATGAAATTGAGTCTTCCCTGTTTATCATTTATCATTTATCAAACTTTATCATTACCTATCGTTTTTGTCTCAATATCAGTTTGTCTTATTATAAAAATGAGGACAAATAGCAAAGACAAACATCTTTCTTTTTGTATTTGCCGCTCTCACCCTTTGTATATCAGCAAAAAGATGGTATTAAGCTATATACTAAATTTTCAGATCAAATCACAATGATTATTTCCATATGATATCAGCCATTGTAATTTGATCTGAAAATTTAGTATATCCTGATAACAGCAATCTATGATTGATTGATTAATTGATTGATTGATTATTTATTATAGCTCTGGCAATGACAGTGTGCGGTTAACACATGAACAGTTGAGGATTGTCAAGCATCAGGCCAAGCCAGATGAAGTGATCAAGATAGTGGCTTTTGCTGGTAAGTCATTTTTAATGCTAGAATTGTAAGTCTTGCACTACCAGTGAATATTTCCAGATATCTGCAAGGAAAAAAAAGTAGGATGTGGTTAAATAAGAAACAAATCAACAATCCAAGTACCTGTAGATAGATGAAAAATGGCCCTGGTGGTTTCATGTTGATACTGATCCAAGTGGTGACATGCTGTTACTGGCTCTGGTGGTGACACGCTGATACTGGCCCTGGTGGTTTCATGTTGATACTGACCCTGGTGGTGACATGCTGTTACTGGCTCTGGTGGTGACACGCTGATACTGGCCCAGGTGGGTTCATGCTGATACTGGCCCTGGTGGTGACATGCTGATACTGGCCCTGGTGGTGACATGCTGATACTGGCCCTGGTGGTTTCATGCTGATACTGGCCCTGGTGGTGACATGCTGATACTGGCCCTGGTGGTGACATGCTGTTTTAAGCCCTGGTGGTGGCATGCTTTTTGTGGCTCTGATGGTTTCATACTGATGCTGGCCCTGGTGGTGACACACTGAAACTGGACCTGGTGGTTTCATGCTGATACTGGCACTGGTGGTTTCATTTTTTTTACTGGCACTGATTGTTAATGTTGATACTGACCCTGATTGTTTACATTGATACTGACACTGATTGTTAATGTTGTTTACTCAGCCAGGTGAATTTATTGTGTCCACTGAAAAACAGCACAATATGTAGAAGTCAATGTTTATAATTTAGTTTATTGCAGGAAGTAAATTTTAGCGCCTTTAATTTATTTCTAACCTGTAGTATATTTTTTATTAATAAAAATTAGCTTTCAAATGAAATCGTCTTTTCTTAGTGTTGTTTTTAATTTCTCCTAGGTACTGGAAAGACAACCACCCTTGTAAGATACACACAGCTTCGACCAAACATGTCCTTCTTACTCGTGGTCTATAACAAGTAAGTTAAATACGTTGTACTGCTATACTTTAACATATTCTTTATATATTATTTTAACAGTGTTGTAACATGCATCTTTTTACTCTTTTATTATTGGAGTAAACATAAGGATAGGAATCATATTATATTTATTCAGTTCATTCCTGCATTATAGAAGAATATCATATGTACATGATTTTATTTTTGTGTACTATAGACGTATTGATTTCACATTTATTAATTGTAAGTAACTCAAAGATTGCTCATGGAAAATAGCCACTTTGTGAGATTGCTTATGGAAAATAACCACTTTGTGAGATTTCTCATGGAAAATAGCCATTTTGTAAGGTTGCACATGGAATGTGCCACTTTGTGAGATTGTGCATGGAAAATAGCCACTTTGTAAGATTGCCCAAGGAGAATATCCACTTTGTGAGATTGTACATATAGAAATAACCATTTTGTGGGATTGTATATAGAAAATAGCCACTTTGGGAGATTGCATATTGAAATTAGATATTTTGTTATTGCACATGGAAAATAGCCACTTTATGCACTAAACAATTGCTATTTCAAAAATCACCAGTGTATGATAATAATTTCATTTCAGGTCAGTGTGTGAGTATGCCAAAACCAAGTTTCCAAAGAATGTAGAATGTCGCACTGGTCATTCTCTGGCCTTCAAAGACTTCGGTAGAAGGTAAATTACCTGACATTAATTTAGCTATCATTTGATGCTTTTATGTATCCTGGTTCATGCTTGTACTGCATTGGCACTTGTAAGGCAGTGAAAAAATTACAATGCCAGAGTTGATTGATTAAAGGGCATTCTATGAAGAATACTATTGTTTTAATGAATGAAATTATGTGGATAAAAAACTTTTCCCTTATCTGGGCAGAAAAAATGCCAGACCAGAAGACATGATATGTAATACTAAAACATCAACATGATAAAAGGCAATAGAAATATATATAAGTTTGAATAGTTAGAGCAAGTTACAACAAATCTATGTTGAAGGTACATAAAATGCCAGTAGGTGTGTTCACAATACACTTACGGCAATTATGACAGGTAGGGAAAAAAAACATACAATAGTATGTAGACTGAATTAGGACAGATGAGACTGGGGTGGCAGCAGGTTTCTTTGTGTAAAACTGTTTAAGAATTAATAAAATGTCCTATCTCCTGCTTAATCCAATGAACAGTGGTGCTAATGCTTATCTGATAGCCAGAGCATGGCATCCTTTTTGGAAAGGAACAATCTTATTGGTTGGAACCCAGTCAGCATTCGCATGCAGCATTCCATTTTGAAATAATAACATTTTATAAGTTGGCATTCGTCTAACACAAGCATAAGGTGCCTGCTAGGTACTTGCTACATAGTTGTGCCGCTGAACGAATACTTACGCTGAAGATTATCTGAATCTGTACATAAATATTTTTATGTTGTTCATGCTTCTATGGGGTTGGCATTTGTAAGGTAAAGAAAAAATTACAACACCAGAGTTGATTGATTGAAAGGCATTCTGTGAAGAACACCATTGTTTTAATGAATGAAATTATGTGGGTAAAAATGTTTGCAGGAAAACTGGGGTCTTCCGCCTCCAAAATAATTGGTGGTTGCTATAATGTGGTCACTATAATGCTATAACAGTTGTCCCTGTGACTTATTTAAAAAACAAAGCAAAAACAGCCATGAACAGTAACAAATTTGCTAGAGTTCAAACTATTATTTAAAACTAAGATGTTACCTGAATCAAATGCCTGAGAAGTATGTTGATATTATATGTTAATTTATGCAGTGTAAAAATGTCCATTAGTGTAGATATCAACTCTAAGGCTATTTATCACGGCTTGATCAAGCTAAGGGAAAGAGTGTTACTGTGTAGATTTAGATCATTTAACTTCCACACTGTACTGTCTAATCATAATCTGCTACATAGTCTCAAGGAATATTGTTTGTTACCTTAATATATAATTTCCTAACGACTTGTTTTACATTTTGTTTTGGTTATTAAACATTGTCTGGTAAGGATTGACAGATAAGTGATGGTTATGACAATGTAAAGTTTATATTGTTTACCAGGTATGGCCACAAGTTGTATGGCATTAAAGTGTACACCCTGACACAGATCCTGCCACCACGCAAGGGAGATAATCTGTTTATCCGGGCCAAGTTTGTCATGTCCACTTTGGAGAACTTCTTCGCCTCTGCAGATGCAGATATCCATACAGGGCATGTTCCAGATCACAGAATCAATGACAAAACAGGCTTTAAGGAGCCAGTGGATCCAGCAGCAAAGCAGGTGCGTTTCCATGTATAATAAATTCATATGAAACTTATACTCTAAGGTGAAAAACATGACTGTCTTCCACCTACCGTAAAGTTTTATATATAAGACGCGGTTTTTTGCCCTAAATTATGATAAAAAAGTAGGGGGTGCGTCTTATCCATGGGAAATAAAGTTTTCCCTTTTTTTTCCAAACCAAAATTGACCCTTAGACTAAACCCACTGCAGAGAAAATCGCCGATAATAGCGGCCATAGACAACTGTATTGTGCTATTTAAGGGGACATTTACATTGTTTTTACCTAAATAATTTCATATTTAACGTAAAAATGGACATTTAAATTCGTTTATTTAGAAAAAGCAACAACAATATGTAATACATTTTACATAAATACTACTTTATCCAAACAAGATCGGCAAAGTTTCATAAACCGGAAATGGTTATTGATTTTTAGTGATACGGGCATATTCATTGACGAAGCTTTTATTATCATCGTCGAAGTAATATAGTACCATTCAATTGATCAAATTTGTTAACTTTGAATGTTAAATACGAATAAATTTTAAATTGAAATTAAAAACCTACTTAACAACAACAATAAAATATGCATTGGCAATTTGTGCAGACGAGTTTTCACACCTCTTTTGATGTTAATAGATCATCTATCCGCGGGTAAGTAATTACACAAGTGCGTAGAAATAATTGTTTGTTAGCGGTCACTTCAATACCGTGGTGTGAAAATAAAATAACTACATTAAAAGGCTTTTAGTTGTCATTTTAATTGTCCTTTGTGTGTTTGTCCCATGTGTTGAGAACTTAATTATCGGCCGAGAACTAAATTGTTTTTGACATGCTGGAGAAGTACGTATTTAAGTTGAGGAACTGGTCTCACTCGTCGCTTTCTGTTCTCAGACAGCTTCACATGCAATTGTCTTATTGACCTTGCAATTGTCACAACTGACTGCCGTCAGACCTTTACCTTGCAAACTTTGCAATTGTCACATTCGACTTTGACCAAAACCTCAAAATGGGAAAAGAGCGTTGTTCATACACAGCTGCAGAAAAACTTGCTGCCGTGAAGTACGCTGAAGCCCACGGGAATCGCGCTGCTGGAAGAGAGTTCAACGTCAACGAGTGCTCGATTAGGCAGTGGCGACAGAAGAAGGACCGACTGCACAAGCTGCCGAAGACCAAGATGGCCGAGCGTCGACGTGAACCGTTTCATCCAGAATTGGAAAAGAAACTGCTGGACTGGCTGCACGATAGGCGATCGCAAGGAATCGCCGTAACTGGCGTCGAGCTTCGCCTTAAAGCAAGGCTGCTGGCAAAGGAGTCCGGCTCCACATTAAAGGCCTCTACTGGTTGGAGCTACGGATTTATGAAGCGTCACCAGCTTAGCTTCAGAAGAAGAACTCACATTGCGCAGAAGCTTCCCAAAGATTTTGATGACAAGCTTCAAGAATTTCAGCGCTTCGTCATCAAAATGAGACAACAGCACGAATATCTCCTCTCCCAGATGGGGAATGCAGATCAAACACCCCTGACGTTTGATCTTCCTCAGTCTATCACCATCAACAAGACGGGAAGCCGAGATGTAAACATATGCACTACGGGCAATGAAAAAAACCGATTCACAGTCATGCTGGCTTGTACAGCCGACGGGGGAAAGCTTCCCCCGTACATCGTATTTAAAAGGAAGACATTGCCCAAAGGCATGAAGTGGCCCAAGGGGGTGATTGTCCATTGCCAGGACAATGGATGGTTTGACGATCGCCTGATGGTAGACTGGGTAAAGATGGTCTGGGCCAAACGACTGATGGGAGCGATCAACAGGGGCCTGCTGGTGCTAGACGCCTTCAGGTGTCATAAGTCAACTCAAGTTAAAGAGACCCTGCGCCGCGAAGCCAACTCCCACGTGGCGATTATACCCGGAGGTATGACATCGATGTTGCAGCCCCTAGATGTCAGCATCAACCGGCCCATGAAGACAATATTACGAAACAAATGGACAACTTGGTATGCAGAGGGCCAGCATACATTCACACCTTCCGGGAAAATGAGAAAGCCAGAACTTCCTACTATGTGCTCTGTGGCTCTACCAAGACATTTGTCAGGGGTCTTCCTTCACAAAGATATAGTAATTCGAAGTTTAACATTCATATAATTTAGTGTTGTATTACGTAAATGGAGGCACTGAAAGCAATCACACTAACAAGAAACACACTCTACCTGGGAATTACTTATTTTATTACTTGGTATTTCTAATGTTCCAGAAATAAAAGATTAATGTTATCATTCAAGCAAACATATACCAAAAAATAGCTAATTGAAAAAATATATATTTATTATTTTATGAATGTTTTGAAAGTAAGGTTGGTAACCATTTTAAGCCAGCACACATCTAAAGAAGATTACTTTCATCCTTTATGACAGACTTTAATGAATAGTCTCCCCTTAATAATCACTAAATGCAAGTAGTTCCTTTCATTCGTTTTACTTGATTTAAATGCTTGTGCTCTATGGAGTGTATGTTGACTTTTCTGCCTTTTTCTGTTACCTATTGAAATCTGTTACTGTTGTAAAAAAACAAACCTAACACAGGAATTTCTATCTTATTAGTTGGAATTTCCAGTGGTCCTGAAATAAAAGATTACTGCTATCATTCAAACATATTGAAAAATAACAAATATATATATATATATATATATGTTTTAAAAATAAGTGAGGTAACGATCTAAAGGCAGTACACAGGTAAAAAAGATAACTTTTAAATTTTAGAACCTCATATTTAACACATAATTGCCTTCTGCTAAATGTTGTATGAAATAATTTCAACAACAACAAAAAAAAATTAAAGTTGTCCTCCAGTATCAATGTTTTATCTTTACTTTCTATGATATGAATAAAGTGTTATCTCCGAATGTAAATATGGAACGCTCAATAACCCATTCTACCATTACAGCGATATGTGGAGGATGCTAAATTGGTGTGGAGCCGTATGAAGGACCCAAGTGACAAGCAGGTGGGGATGACACACGATGGCTACCTAAAACTGTACCAGCTCTCTAAGCCATCCCTCAGAAAGTACAACTGTCTGCTGATAGATGAGGCACAGGATCTTACTCCAGGTACATGTAACAGAAATGGAGTTCAAACCTGAGACCTGCGGCTTGGATTTTATGGAATTATACAAGCATACACACAAATGTAAAAATACAGAGAGTTTAGTATTTAATAAAACTTGTTACCTGACTTGTTTCCTGTCCATCTTGTAACTGTACTTTGGTTGTAAGAAAAATTCTCATTTGGTTTTATTTGTTCATAAATACAACACTGCATACTGCATTAAATTAAACAAACGAAAAAGGAAAGGTATAGCTGATTGTTGTTGGGGTAATAAACCCTGTTGATAGGCAATGTAGTCATGGCAGATAGTTACCTTTTCATGTCTGTAGTCATTGCTGACTGGTACCATTTCATGTCTGTAGTCATTGCTGACAGGTACCATTTCATGTCTGTAGTCATTGCTGACAGGTACCATTTCATGTCTGTTTTTGTTGCTGATAAGTAATAGACTTTAAACAAAACATCAGCAAGGAAACATTACTCCTTCTCTCCACAGCCATTACAGACATCCTGCTGCAGCAGCCCCAGGGTAAGATCCTGGTTGGGGACCCACATCAACAGATCTATTCCTTCAGGGGGGCTGTGAATGCCATGAGCACCATACAGGCCGACACAATCTTCTATCTCACACAGGTAGGTACATCTGAGGCATCTGGGGTTTGTCTCTCCTGTGGCTGTGTACATGTGTGTGCAAGTCTGTGTGTATGTCAGATATCCCTTGTCAATATGATAATTCCAACACAGTTTTCTATCATACACAGGTAGGCACATCTGGGGTTTGTCTCTTCTGTGTCTGTGTACATGTGTGTGCAAGTCTATGAGTATGTCTGTCAACCCCCCACCATCAGTATGATAAGGCCAACATTGTTTTCTATCTTACACCATTTGACTAGATTTTATACAATGTCAGTTTGCCTGTTGGACTGTCTGGCTGGTTGTCTGTGTGTAATCTTTTAAGGTAAATGCATAGACTGATGAAAAGTTAAGTCCGCAGGATTGCAACAAGTCAACAGAAGCTCTAAATGCTCATTAACATCTGATTTTTTATAAATATATTTTAAAAATGCTATAAATAATAAAACTTTTGTAGGTTAAAAAATACTGATGTTAAGCCATGTATACTTTACGAGTTTTAATATGAGAAAATCCATTACACTAAGCCATAAATAAATTTTAAAAATCTTTCAAATTGGGAGAGGGGAAATCTTTATTAAATAGCTTAGAAGTTAATAGAAAGACTGTTTAATGAGAATCAAATATGTTAATGCCTTTGAAATCATTTACAATATATTTGAGAGCCAAAATATACAAAGAGATGGCACATTTTCAATCTTTACCATCACTAAAATACACCCGAGTTTTAAAAGTCTGGTAGTTACACATGTCATGGGTGTAATAGATGTCTGTATATGTGGGACTGCCTATATGTCAACATTAAGGCCTACTACTTGCTCATTACATATTAACAGAGTATTTCCAAAAAATAGTTATAATTATTTATTTACCTAACATATCATAGAAATATGTAAGTATGCATTTGTTTTAAACAGTTTGTAATTAGAAAATACTTACAACCAGTTTTAACAACCATTCAGGAAGGTGTTTATGGCATTCACAGTGTATAAAGCACTATATCTACTTCAAGTATACAATTTAATATCTGAAAGACTGTTGGTAGGATAATAATATTGACAAACAAAATATTTACAAATAAAATTAAAATGATTTTTATATGTGTTAAAGACACTTATGTTAATGAATGATGGACAGATTGAATATACAATCAAAATGTAAAATGTAATCATTTATTGCTTTTCTGCCAGTATTAATAGCATACGTCTCATGGTCTTTTAGAAAGTTATTGGTACAGGTAACATTTTCTAATTATTTTGCAAGTGTGCAGTTATGATTGTAATGTTTCAGTCATTCCGCTTTGGTCCTGAAATTGCACATGTCGCTGCCATATGCCTTGAGGTTCTGAAGAAAGAACAGCAGAAAACACTTGTCGGCAGTGCTAAACCATGTGAGTAGATGTTTATCATATATCTATAGAGTCACCAACAGAGGAATAGATTCCATGTGAGTAGATGTTTATCATATATCTATAGAGTCACCAACAGAGGAATAGATTCCATGTGTGTAGATGTTTAAAATATATCTATAGAGTCACCAACAGAGGAATAGATTCCATGTGAGTAGATGTTTATCATATATCTATAGAATCACCAACAGAGGAATAGATTCCATGTGAGTAGATGTTTATCATATATCTATAGAGTCATCAACAGAGGAATAGATTCCATGTGAGTAGATGTTTATCATATATCTATAGCTTCACCAACAGAGGAATAGATTCCATGTGAGTAGATGTTTATCATATATCTATAGATTCACCAACAGAGGAATAGATTCCATGTGAGTAGATGTTTATCATATATCTATAGAGTCATCAACAGAGGAATAGATTCCATGTGAGTACAGGTAGATGTTTATCTTATATCTTAAGAGTCACCAACAGAGGAATAGATTCCATGTGAGTAGATATTTATCATATATCTATAGAGTCACCAACAGAGGAATAGATTCCATGTGAGTAGATGTTTATTATATATCTATAGAGTCACCAACAGAGGAATAGATTCCATGTGAGTAGATGTTTATCATATATCTATAGATTCACCAACAGAGGAATAGATTCCATGTGAGTAGATTTTAATCATATATCTATAGAGTCACCAACAGAGGAATAGATTCCATGTGAGTCGATGTTTATTATAGATGTATAGAGTCACCAGCAGAGGAATAGATTCCATGTGAGTAGATGTTTATCATAGATCTATAGAGTTGTCAAGAGAGGAATAGATTCCATGTGAGTGGATGTTTATCATATATCTATAGAGTCAACAACAGAGGAATAGATTCCATGTAAGTAGATGTTTATCATATATCTATAGAGTCACCAACAGAAGAATAGATTCCATGTGAGTGGATGTTTATCATATATCTATAGAGTCGTCAACAGAGGAATAGATTCTATATGAGTAGATGTTTATCATAATTCTATAGTCATTAACAGCGGAATAGATTCCATGCGAGTAGATGTTTATCATATATCTATAGATACCATTAGAGGAATAGACTTAATGTGAGTAGATGTTATCATAATTCTATAGAGTCATCAACATTCTAAGCCATTCTCAACAGCATTTTCATATACCATCCGGACAAAAACTTCTTTGTGAGGTGATCTGCCAGTTGACCAGTGATACAGCAGTGGTTCTACCCAGACATTTATTTGAGGTCTTCTTACACTAAACTTGGCTGTATCTTGAAATAATGACATTAATTGTGTAGATGTCATGTATATAAATTAAATAATATTATTTATTCTTATTACTTTTAACCAGGTACTGTACGTGGGGAAGCTGTGGGGCAGATTGCCATCATCTCCCGTTGTAACTTCACTGTGTTCAGTGAGGCAGTGAAAAAATGCTGCTACTCAAATGAGCCATGCAAAGTCGCTTTTGTTGGGGTAAGAAAGATAGTTATTTTGGAAAAAATGTGAACACAAATGTTCAGCTTTTCACTTAAAATAGTTAAAAAAGAACAAATATAGATTGAAACAAATCATATTTCATAAGCAATGGGTAACAGTCTTATGAACAAAGTCACTGTGAGCATAGAATACTTTTTATTCATTTTAACTATTAAGGTTAGTATTAAAGTTTGTACTAATTATCTTTTGTATAGATAGAATTTAAGGATTTGTTTAATTAAAATATTAGGTAATGTTGGTCCTGTTCAGGATTATCCCAATTCCTTTGTTTCTCCTTCAAACACTATATTATTGGTTATTAGACAATTGGGATAATCCAGTGGTAGACATGACTCTGGCTCACAAGGCGTGGCATGATTCTAGGTCAGGTTGATGCAAAACTACTTACCTCAGCTTTTATTCTTGGTAAACTTTAAATGAAAGAGGCTAGTAGGGTTATTTCCCCTTGTCTGCAGTTCTTGCTAACTTTGAAATGAAAAAGCCTGCTAAAGAATTTTAGGGTATTTCAGGGCACATCCAACTTTGGCTTTGATATGCTGCTGGATATGTATGGTCTGATGTTGTCACCAGAGGAGAGACTGAAAGGTACCTCATTGATATTCCCTAATTTGTATTGATGCGCAAGAATTTACAGATTTTATCAGTTTATCAATTCCTTTATACAAGCTGTTCTTTATGATTGTTCACTACAGCTGATTTGTACAATGTTAAACATTATTGTTACATATCCAGATTGTTAAAAACAAGTGCAGTTTTGAAAAAAAGAGTGGTTAAAATGACAAATTTATCAAATTCTGCTTCTGACATGCCCAACTACCGGTAATTCAAAATAAGTGTAATTTTTTGTACATTGATATGCCCCAACATAGCCATATTAACATCAAATATTTCAGTCAAATTGTATCAGAAATTTCATGCCAGGATTTAAATATGTAATAGGATTTTTTTTAGTGAAAGCCCAGCAAATCTTATAGATAGTTTTTATGTGATGTCATAGGCACTGATAAGACAGTTTAAGGCAGTCATCTTTGAAGGCAGAAACAACTGCAGGCCGGAATCTGGAAATATGTGCTGTATTAAACTCACCACTGTGTTATTATTTTTCAGTCTATTTAACTGAATTTTATATTTAATTTAACTGCTTTTATGAAATATTTTAAAAATCAAAACTATATTTTGATAGTTTAAAAGGTAAAAAAAAAATACAACTGAAAAGGCTACTTTGTTCAATTTGTTCAAGGATGAGCCAATAATTTTATTTATTTCTGTGTATAAATTCTTTGTGCATTTATCAATTTTTAAAATATTGTATTCTAAAAATATGATTTTTAAGAGCTTTCCAATGGTGTATAGCTTTTAATTTTTGGACCACAAATTCAGAAATTACAAGAAAATAAAATATACAATTCATCTGAAAATCTCTTAGAGTTGCAATCAAAGATGGCTGCCAAGCCAAGGGATCTTAACTGAGATAGAAACTATATATACAGAGATGTCATTAGTGGAGAGAACAGTTAATCACACTTCATGCACATGGACTTACTGCTCTGCCATTGGTCAGCACGACTCTAATCCCCCACCCCTTCCCTGATGCCACTGCCACCTAAGGTCCTGTCTAGCTGGAGAAACCCACCCCACTCCCGAACCCACCCCCAAGCAGTGACCTACCACTGTGGTCACACTGTCAAGCCTAATAGGGCCACATTTCAATTTCCATTGCCTTATATGAGTGCTGCAGAAATCTTTTATTTTGCATACTGTGCCAGTACCTTAACCCATTGTAGAACAGGTGTTTATTATACCATGTGTGATTTCAAGTTTTGAGTATAATTACATTAAAAATGCAGTAAAAATGTTGTTTATGCAGAAAATATTACTTTGATAAGCAGGAAATGTTGGAACAACTTCAGCAGGTATAAGATGTTTAAATTTTTAAGGAGAACAAATGATAGTGTAACTTGTGAAATATAATGGTAATAAGGAAGTTACAGACTTAATCACGTTTTGTGTGATTGCTTTAGAAATACACGAGCTTTTTATGTGAGGAAGACACCTAAGTTAAACAGGCATATTATGTGTTTACTTTGCAGAGAAAATAGAAATAGAGCACAAGCTTATCAAGAACTTCAAGAACTTTGTTGATCTGGAAAGTTTTGCAACAAAAACCATGGATACTGAACTCCTGGGCAAGATTAAGATTGTGAAAACATTTGGGCATAATCTGCCCATGCACATCAAAACCATCTGCTCAAAATGTGTCAGAGATGAGAGATTGGCAGGTAAGCATAAATCTTTGCCATCATCGGTAGCAAGTTTATTTTCCTCATAATCAGCAAACATCTTTCCTCATCATACCATCATTGTTTGTTTTTTGTTGTTTTTTTAAATACATCGTAGGAACCATTCATGATCATTACAGCAAGGTCCACTTTTTTGGTGGAGGAAGACACCCAGAAACATGTCTGGGTAGAACCACAGGCGCACCACAATTATGCTGGAAGACCTTCTCAAATTAAGTCCCTCACATCAAATGGGACTCGAACCCACGCGGTGAGAGGCTAAGCAGTCAGAGGAGTTACAAATCGGCGACTCTACCACCAGCCACGGGTGTCCCATATACCATCATTGTGATCATTCAGCTATTTATGTTTTCATGCCCCCCCCCCAAAAAAAGAGTGGCATCTTAAAGTCGCATTGTTTGTCTGTCCATATGTCTGTCTTACTCCGTACGCTTGTATCTCAGACATAACTTACATATTACAGTACCTCAATCTAATCTGAAAACATCACTTACAGACATGCTTAAAAGTGTGTCTCACATAAGATTAAAAAGTACAACTATTAAGGTCAAGGTTTATTCATGGCCATTTTAAAGGTCATTGCATGTTTGGTGACAAATGTCAATTTTAGTGACATTTCTTGCTGTAAATGTCCTTTATTGCCATTTAGCTGTATTATTTATCAGCAGAATTAACAAAACAATTTCTTGTTGTTTTAAACTTATTGGGCAAAAAGTATGTAATATAAACATAATTGTAGGGACTCTTCTTAATTTATGTTTAAGAAAATCTTCTTATAAACTACTGATGTCAACACTTCTTACAAACTGCTGATGTCTTCTTGTTTCAACCATTAAATTCAAATATGGAATATTGCTTCTCAATTATATTAACCAACTTTTGTACTTGAATGTCTTCTTGGATTGATTAATCCTTGTCCCTGGTTTATATTAATAATTTTTTAACATTTGATACATAGACATTATTTTGTGTTTCTTAATAATAGTATTTTAATAAAGTCATTTTTTTTTTACAGATTTTGTGTTTAGCACGGCACACAAGTCAAAGGGTCTAGAGTTTAGTACTGTCAGAGTAACAGATGACTTTCTTGGTGAACTTCAAATGGCGGCCATGCTTGTTGGTGGTGCTGCAGGTGACATAGAACAAGATAACCCATCTTTGCCTCTAGCCTTTAGTGAGAATATATCTTATTATTTTACATGTTTGGTGTCAAAGGGGCTTTTTTTTCAGCCCTACTTTGGCTTATGTGCAATGTATAGGAGTCTCTTTGTCTGTCTGTTCACCTTGAATTGTGAAATCACTGCCAAAATAAAAAAGTTGTGGGCTAGTAATAAATTTTACTGACAGCTCAAGTATAGGTTGGAAAAAGTTGTATATCTTTTATCAGAGCAGTTATATTTATTAAATATTTGTTAGTTTTGATCCTTCTTAATGTGAGTGAAAAACTAAACAGTTGTTATATATTGGTATTGTGTTATAAAACGTATATTTACACTAGGTTACTTTTTATTTTTATTTTTTTCTTTCATTCTCAATTACAAGGTTGATATGGCAACCCTTTAATGAATTTTCATAATTATTTGTGGTACTTTCATAAGATTTTTAAGCATCATGCAAATACATGTACCTGAACTACTTTTGATCCACACTGAAAATATGTATAAAAATAAACACCCAGAATTGCCTCGATTTTTAAGATATTGTGAAAAATTAGTTCGATTGTTTGAGGAACTTGTTAAATATAACAAATGTTATTTTGTTAAATAATTGTAAAAAAGAATATTTTCCTGCCAAGTTTTATGCCATTTTCAATAAATAATTTTTTCTAAATGTTTTGTAATACCATTTTATTAAAATTAAATATCTGTATTTTCAGGAAAAAAACTTGTTTTAGGCTTTAAAATACAACAACATGCAAAATATTGAAGTTTTGATCAACTGCTTTTTCAAAATGGCTATCTTGAAAGTTCCAAGCAAAAAAAAAAAATGAGATCTCTTACTTTGGTCTTTCCTAAACTTCATCAAAAAGATTGTACAAATTTCATGCTTTTGTCTCCCTCCAAAAACTTAATTGTGCCATATTTTTGTACATTCTGAGAATTACCAGATTTTGGTGGGATTTTGTCTCACTTTGAGAATTCACTTGAGGGACTATGTCCTCCTATGCCAAAATGACCAGAAGTGATTTTGTCCAGAAGGGATTTTTTAATACATCCAGAGATTTGTGATATGAAAACACAAATCATGGTCTACTGAATGTGATATTTAGATAGTTTGTGTTTTGTGCTATAAGATAAATGAGTGGTTTGATTTTTGAGTTATTTTTGTGTGTGTAGGAAGCGAGGCTACAGATGAGGAGAACCTGCTTTATGTTGCTGTCACCCGGGCCAAGAACAGTCTCCAGCTGTCGCCAACCCTGCTGAGGGTCCTTCAACAAGGAGGGGTAAGATAACATGCTAATTTTATTTCATAAGACTTAAGTAGAACAAAGTGAATTTTATGTGTTTCAGGGGACTTAAGTAGAACAAATTGTATTTTGTGTGTTTCAGGAGACTTAAGTAAAACAAAGTGTATTTTGTGTGTTGCAGGAGACTTAAGTAGAACAAATTGTATTTTGTGTGTTTCAGGAGACGTAAGTAAAACAAAGTGTATTTTGTGTGTTGCAGGAGACTTAAGTTGAACAAATTGTATTTTGTGTGTTTCAGGAGACTTAAGTAAAACAAAGTGTATTTTGTGTTTCAAGAGACTTAAGTAGAACAAAGTGTATTTTGTGTGTTGCAGGAGACTTAAGTAGAACAAAGTGTATTTTGTGTGTTTTAAGGAGACTTAAAAAGAACAAAGTGTGTTTTGTGTGTTTCAGGAGACTTAAGTAGAACAAAGTATATTTTGTGTTTCAAGAGACTTAAGAAGAACAAAATGTATTTTGTGTTTCAAGAGACTTAAGTAGAACAAAGTGTATTTTGTGTGTTTGCAGGAGACATTTAGGTACCCTGTTCTCAGCAGTGATCTGACAGCAGCAGGGGTCAACTTCAAGTGCACCATGACAGGTGCTGACTTCACCCCTCAGTGCCTTACGCTACAGAGACAGGCTCTCACATTGGTGAGAACATAACAATTATAATTATTCTCTTAACATGCTAAGGGACAAATATTCAAGATTATAGTAATAGTGTAAAGTTAGATCAGCTTCCACTGAGGCCGGTCTGACCAGCATCTACACAATTTGCTGTTTTAATTATTACATATGTTTATGCCTGCAAAAAACCAAAAGTTCAGTATTGACTATTGACCAATGATAAAATGGCAGTACCTTCATCTGGCCTGGCCCGGGTTTCACTAAACTTCCTTAAGTCCCTCCTCAATCTCAACTTTGAGATTTTCCTAAACTTTTTGAGATTTCCTCATGTTCTTGTGTCACTAAATACTTTGAGGAGCATTTCTCTCGAGTTTTCCTCAAATATTTTAATGCTACTTATATTATGAAAAGCATTTTAGTGTCATTAAATATTTGTAAAAATTTCAATGAAAGGGGTTCGGAAACACCATACATATGAGTATACAGTACAAAGATTGATATGATTGCATGTGGAAGTTAAATTTAACTAATAGTAGTAATTAAAAATCTCTCCCTCCCTCCTCCCCTTAACTCTCTACTCTCTCCCCCACCCCCTCTCTCTGTTAAAATTTTGTTAACAGTGCAAATGCTCAACTGACAGAGCTTACTGGGCCGGTAACACAATACCTTCCTGGCATCAGAATACATTTTCAAGGTATAAATATAAAAATATATAAAAGTATTCATACAAAAAGACATTTTAGATTTAATTAAAATTCTCTTCTTATTTTTCTAAAACTAAGACTGGACATGTACTTATTTACACAGCTATAACTAAACATGTAGCAGTCTTTTAAGCAGCTTAAAGCTACTTGTTTTAATGCTTCCCATATTGTGACTCTTGAACCACTGATTGTGAAAATGAAATTCAGTAAATAGTTGAAATTAAGAATCTCTGTCTCTTTCTGTGTCTCTCTGTGTCTCTCTGTGTCTCTGTGTGTCTCTCTGTGTGTCTTTCTCTGTCTCTCTCTGTGTCTCTGTGTGTGTCTCTCTCTGTGTCTTTGTGTGTCTCTCTCTGTCTCTCTGTGTGTCTCTCTCTGTCTGTCTCTCTGTGTGTCTCTCTGTGTCTCTGTCTCTTTCTGTGTGTCTCTCTCTTGCTGTGTCTGTGTGTGTGTCTCTCTCTGTCTCTGTCTGTCTCCCTCTGTTTCTCTCTGTGTCTCTCTCTCTTGCTGTGTCTGTGTGTGTGTCTCTCTCTTTGTCTCTCTATCTTCTTTTTGTACCGGACTTGGTAGCGCAAGCGGTAGAGCGTCGGCTCCAGGTACGGGAGGCCCCGGGTTCGATCCCGGGCCGCGACATACCAAAGTCATTAAATATGGTAGTGGTAAAGCTCCCTTGCTAACGCTCAAGCAAATATAAGGGTAGTTCCACGACTGGTTGGCCCGGTGTCAGGATAATTTGACTGGGTGTGGTATCATGCCAGGTGTTCACGGCATGCTTTACACAGTGAAGGCAGCACTATATCTGCTTCAAGTGGACACCGTCTCCAGATAACTGAAATACTGTTGGTGGGACAAGAAACCCAATAAACAAACTATCTTCTTTTTCTCACTCTTACTTTCTCTTCTTCCCTTCTCTTCCCATTCCCCCCTCCCCACATCTCTCCCCATTTGCTTACAGTGCAAATGTTCTACTGAGCTAACTGGTAGGCATACCTTCCTGTCACATGACTACACTTACAAGGCAATATAAAAATACATTTTAGTTTAAATAGAAACTCTTTTTTCTGATCATTTCAGTTGTAAAAATAAAACTGTACAAACTTACACAGCTATAACTGAACATTTAGTGGTCTTCTGAGAAACTGAAAGCTTCCTGTTCAGGTGCTACTGATGATGTCATATTTGAACCACTGGCTGCTTGGCAAAAAGCATGCCACCAGTGCAGAATGGGCCATGTGGAAGATTGATCAGTGTCACGTCACAGTAAAGGGCAGATAATCATGTTAGTCATTTAGAACATCCATTCATTCGGCCTTCTACCTGGCCAATTGTTTAGTGATGTTTGTTAATGTTCCAGGCTAATGGGACATCCATTCTGTCAGCCTTGTACAGTCCAGACCCAATGTTTAGTGATGTCTGTTACTGTTCCAGGCTAATGGGACATCCATTCTGTCAGCCTTGTACAGTCCAGGCCCAATGTTTAGTGAAGTCTGTTAATGTTCCAGGGTAATGGGATGTCAGTTGCAGTTTACCTTGTACAGCCCAGGCCCAATGTTTAGGAATGTCTTTTTTCCATTCCAGGCTAATGGGACATCCATTTCGTCAGCCTTGTACAGTCCTGCCTACTTGAGAGAGGATTTCTCCAGTTTTTCATCTCTGCTGGGATTGCCCTGACAACCTTTAACATCCACATCTATGTAATGAAGCATATTTGCAGAATTAACAATTGCTTCCTAGTGTTCTACTTTATGTGCTCAGAACAATTGGACTTGACAGCAAATAATCTGTCATGGGAATATCTTCATATTGTGCCAAATACAGTTCAGATTAAACACGATTTATTTTGGAAAAATCCTTTAAAACCACTATTTATTGCCTTAAACAAACTTAAAGTTAAACATTCAACAATAATTTTTCATTTTTTTCATTAATGATTTTTCAAGACAGGGAATTGAATTGTTAAAATTGAAATCATGCTAGAATTGTAGGAAGAATACTGTATGGACTGTTGGTTGTAAATTGTTCAACACTTTTTTCCACCATAGATGTTTAATGTCAGCTTTTAATAGTGTCAGTTCATATATAAATTATATCTGCTATATCTAAATAATTTATTACTTTTGAAATATATGACCCCAAAAGAGGGTTTTTCGCTTCAATTATTCAGCAAAATCTCCTTAAAGCCAATATTTTGATAAAATTTAGCCTTAATGGAAAACTTTTTGTTGTCATCTGCTATTTATCTGCTAATTGTTTCATTAACAGGACTTCTGGTATTGGAGGTCCCAGGTTCGTTCCCAGGCAGCAACATACCAAATTATAAAGGGTAGTGGTATAGCTCCCTTGTTAACACTCAATCAAATATTAGGGTAGTTCCACGACTTGTTGGTCCGGTATTAGGATAATATAACTGAGTGTTGTATTATGCCAGATGTTCACGGCATGCTATACTGTGAAGGCATCACTATATCTCCTTCAAGTAAACACCTTCTTCAGATAACTTATATACTGTTGGTGGGATGATAAACCCAATAAACAAACATAAACATTAATAGGATGGGTTAACTTTTGGCATAGCAATGGAAGTTAATATGATTTTTTTTTTTATTTACAAAAATATGGTTTCTAAAATGGTCTGCACAAATCAGTACAGTAAATGACTAAATGTTTATGTCTGCCTGAAAATAATAGCTTAAAATAAGAATTAATTTTTAACGTATTGGCATGATGTGGGATAGTCTTATGCTGCATTGATGTCAGATGTACTTTCTGTCTTTAAACTGGTTAGTGCTTGCTGCCTCAATGTCACCAGCCGCAATAGCTCAATTGGAAGAGTGTTGGCTTGTGGATCAGGAGGTCACAGTTTCAAACCCCGGCTGGGTCAAACCAAAGACTTTAAAGTTGACAGTAGTGGCTTCCCTCCAAATGCTCGGGGCTAAGGCCTGACTCGTAATGATAGAAATGTCGCTGCACAGTATCGGCAAAAATGACGGCAAATCCCAATCCCCACCTCAATGTCAGACATGCTTTGTCTTAAAACTGAATAGTGCTAGCTGCATTGATTTCAGGCATGCATTTTATTTTTATACTGAGTAATGCTTGCTGTATTGATGTCAGACATGCTTTCTGTCTTAAAACTGAGTAGTTCTAGCTGCATTGATTTCAGGCATGCATTTTATCTTTAAACTGAATAATGCTTGCTGTATTGATGTCTGACATGCTTTCTGTCTTATAACTGAGGAGTGCTAGCAGCCTTGATTTCAGGCATGCATTTTATCTTTAAACTGAGTAATGCCTGCTGTATTGATGTCAGATGTGCTTTCTGTCTTTTAACTGAGTAGTTCTCTGTTACAACATGTTTTACTTCAGTTAGATGTAAATGTAAAGTACGACCCATGTCATCCCAACTTGAAACTCCTTCAGTGTGTTAACTTACACATTAAGGTACATGCCATGTCACTCTAAGCCATTTCTTTGAACTCCAGTTACCATGAACAAATCATATAAGTGTTCCAGATTACGTTAGAAGTCTTGCAAGGGTCAAAAAGTTTATTTCAAAGAGGTTTTTATTTCAAAACTAGAAGGGCGCACGTGGCATAGTGTAGAGTTGCCGATTTGTAACTCCTCTGACTGCTTAGCAACTCACACATGGGTTCGAGTCCCATTTGGGGCGAAGAACTCTATGTGGGAAGGTCTTCCAGCTGACTTGCTGTGTACCAGTGGTTCTACCCAGTCATGTGTTTGGGGTCTTCCTCCACCAAAAAGCTGGACGTTGCTATAATGATCATAATTGGTTGCTGCAATTTATTTCCAAAACAACAAAATATTTCAAAACCAGCTGTATATAAAATGAAGTATGGTGTATGTCATGTTTTACTTCAGTTGGATGTAAGTAGAAAGTACAACCCATATCATAATGTGTTTTGAAATAAACATTAACATTAAGGTGCATGCCACCTAACCTTCAGCCATTTTTTTCCAACTAGGATGAATAAATCTTACAAATGCTTACAATTCCCAAGTTACACTATAAGTCTCACAAGGGAAACATAATTTACTTTAAAAGTATTTTTTTATTTATTTAAAAAATGGTTGTATTCAAACATCATCTGTATGGTCACCTTGCATGACAATGCAATAGGACACAGGTCCTACTAAGTGACCAATCAGCGGATGGTGATGTGTTTTGCTGTGGTCTTCTGCCTGGATTGTGATGCTGTTGTTCATGAAAGTATTTTAAACTCCTATATTTTGCCTTAAACTATCCAAAAACTCCTATATTTGTTGCAAAAATATTCCTATATTCCTCCTATATTTTGGAGAAGACCTGGGTGACAGCTTGCAATATTTGAAATATTTATTGTAAACAATAAACATAACAATACATTGGATTTTGAACGCTGTAATTTAAAAATAATACACTGCTGAACAATTTATTAAAATGCTGAACAGCATATTGTTTGAATGTTATGTTTGAAAAAATGCTAAAATTCACATTGTTATAAATTTATCATTTTTGTTAAATAGTTATAAGCCTTTAATGGGATCAAGCATATTTTATAGACTTGGAAAAAGAGTACATCTTACAGCAGCAGCATAGGAGCTCTCTAGTCAAGGAGAAATGTTTGTTGCATCTGTGGTCCTACATTTCTTGTGTAACATTGTTTTAAAGCAATGTTTTCATAAACATGCTGTAGTCATTTAAATTATTTATGTCATTTTATAAACCTCTGTGTTTGCTGTGCATATTGTAATGTGACTTTTGTTCATGTAAAGCTCACTTGTACTTTTTTAAAGTTTATATCATTGTTTCAATAATATTTATATTTCAATAATATTTATAACATGTACATTTTATGTGTTTGGCATGCTTACTATTTTGTGTCACCATTGTCAATGCATGTCATACCATATTTTTGTCACTTACTTTTTTTATTACTAACATTCCGGTAGAATTTCTATTTTCAGATAACCTTACTAGAAATTAAGTCACATGTTTGTGATATAGTTGATTGCAGATGTGAATACCATCATTAGCATCCTTTCTTCAATTAAAGTAACTTCATTATAATAAATCATTATTTATATAGTGTGTATTTTATATATCTAACCTAACTACCTCAAAGGATTTATACTTCATATATATACTTTATACCTTTTTAATTAATATAATAAATATTAATGTAAAGATGTTAACAGAACAGAAAGAAAACTTTAAAGAAGTATTTATTGTTAAACAAGAGGACCATCATGGAAACAGGCTTTTAGTAGGCTCATATCTGGCGTCAAGTAAGAATGATTTACTTTACAAGTCTTTAGTGAAGTTTGGACCATTAGTGCCAATAACATTTTCTTGAATTTTACCTTGTGACCTACTGAATCCACATAACCCACTTCAAAACAAGATTTCATACTGGCAACATTCCGGCCAAGTTGGTGAAGATTGGACCATCAATGTGGCCTGTTTTTATAAGGTTTTTCTAAAATTTGACCTAGTTGATCCAACATGACGTTGTTATAAACTCACCCAAGATTCCTTGCAGGCAAACTTTCCAGCCAGGTTTAGTGAAGATTAGGCTTTAAATGTGGTCTCTTAGTGTGTTCACGAGCTTTTTCTGAGATTTGACCTAGTGATCTTCATTTTGACCTTACGTGACCCAGTTATAAACTCATCCAAGATTTCATGCAGGCAAACATTCTGATCAAGTTTGGTTAAGATTAGACTATAAATGTGGCAACTAGTGTGTTCACAAGCTGTTCCTAAATTTGACCTAGTGACCTACTTTTTGACCCAACATACTGGCAAAGTTTAGTAAAGATCGGAACATTGGCCTCAAAAGCATCTTCGCAAGGTTTTTCTAAGATCTGACCTACTTTTACCGACCAAGTTTGGTGAAGATTTGGTAAAAACGTAAGCCTCTAGTGTGTTCACAAGCAAACTGTTGACACCAGACAAAGGGGTACCAGAACAGCTCACCATTAGCCCCAGGTAACATGCTCAGGTGAGCTTAAAATGTAATGAACTTCAAACATAAATACCAGGCTCAGAAAACATTAAAGTCCTTGTGACTAAAATTCTTAAATGTTTGCAACAGATGTCAATATTTTATTTAGGACCACATTGATTGATGTGAAAGAATCAATCAATGAAATAATCAACATATCACATTTTTATACAGGGTTAAATAAAAACACAAAACTGGGAATTGTAATTAAAGTATTTATGAATGCAAGCCAAAAATTTAAGATTTTTTTTTAGCAATTTCATTCAAAACTAATAAATATTTACAAGTTTGACATTTGAATAATTTTAACAATAATCAGAATAAAAAAGAACGTCATACACCAACCGACTTCAAATGTGTATAACGAATGTTTAACTGTATATACGGTACCCAAGAAATACAAAATATTGTCTCTTAGCAGTTTATTGCAAGTTCCAATAAAGAGATCTCTCTTAGCATAATCACAATTAATTTAACACTTCACTTTATGGTTGCTGAACTCTTTTGTCATGGTTTCACAGGTTTTAACCAAACATTCAGCAACAAACTTGCCAAAAAGTAAAAGAACCACTCCCAACACACTTACAATAAGCATTAAGGTCGCAGTTTCAACCTGCCAAATGATCAACAATTTTTTTTTAATTGATAGGCCAAAGAAGCATCTACGGTACATAATCTATTAAGTTCATGTAAGTCATCTAACAAAAATGTGTGAAAATGTATATGTAACAATAAAATGGCAATTTTATCAAATTACACCAATTGTGTAGCATGATTTTTGTCTTTCAAGATTCTTATCATTTAAATGCAAATAGGTGATCGATGAATATAAATTATTGCAACATATCCAAACATATATCTTGCAAAGTAAATGATTAGCAGTATTTTGTAAATGAAAGAAATATAGCTTGTCTTTTAAAAATGTTACAAATGAAGATTAGAAATCTGCATAAATAATATACATGCACCATTTTATTTATTTAAACAGGGCATAGATATTTATTTAACTTTCTGGATAAATAACACTTTTAATCAATTGCTGATTTCTGCTGAGGACAGCTTTGAATTCAGTTAATGCAAGGCAAAAATTATATTTATCATAAAATTATGAATATAATATTATTAAGAATTTGTTATTTTATCTTATCCATAAGTTAAAGTATAACTAATGTTGAATGCAATAGCACATCTGTACAGCTAGCTGACCAGGAATCACCACCACCTCGTCCCTCAATTCACCAACACGTCCCAATGTCTGTGCCCATTTCCTACACCTGCTGGACCACCATGTTTCTCTTGGAGTCAAAGGTAAATCTGTTACTCTTGAAGATATCACTCTCATAGAAAGAAGCCAGGTTGTGGATGTTGATCTGACGAGCCTAGAAAATATACATAATAGATTTAATGTTAAAAACTTAGGTTACCTAATTTTTGTCACAGATAATTGAATTATAACTATGAAAGAAGAGAAATAATTTGAACACAATTAAATCAAATTTGCATCTTTGTTGCTAGGATATGGTATTTTTCTTTTATAATGAGCTGCTTTTACTGTGTAAGCATGTCCAATGTCATGATACCATCTTAAAGTGATAAAATTATTCTGAAACTTAGTCAACCAGTTGGAAATGCCCTAGCTGCAAAACAGCCTTACAGACACAAGGTTATTAAACACACAAAGTCCAGTCCAAGAACTTGGCATGTCCATTTAAGAGTTTAGTGTCGCAGATTTGAAACTCCAAACACCCTTACTGTTTGTGTTTGAATTATGATTGGCCAAAAACTTTCATGTAAGGGATGGGATGTGATTAGCCAGCATTTTTTGCAGATACTGTGCAGCAACACATTTGTATCATTATAGCACAGGGGCACTTATAAGGTGCCCTGTGACTGAACCCAGCCAGTCCATTATACTGACACCGACGAGTCAGGCATAATGCTGTCCTCTTAGCCATGAGCGTTAGGAGGGAACCCACTACCACCAACTTTAAAGTCTTTGTTTTGACCCGGCCAGGGTTTGAACCCACGACCTCCCGATCCACAAGTCGATGCTCTACCACCTGAGCTATTGCAGCCGGTGAAGCAAGCGAGGGGAGTTTTTCTGTCGACATTTGTCACAAGACATTTCCACCAATAATAGTTGTCACATCACAGTTTACAAAAGAAACCAATCTGGAATATTTAAGTTGTCAGATGTAAAATCCATATTGGGGCCTGAACAGTAAATTAACGAACATCCTAGAGATTGGTCAGCCCAACCTCTCGACTCGTATTATGTCAGATATACACATTTATGATTGCCTACCTTATCTGCCAGGTCTTTACAGGAGATCTCAATGATTTCCTGCTCCACACCGTATCTGTTGCGCTGGAATGACATCTGGTCCTGAGCTAATTGCTTCAGCACAAACAATAACAGCTCATTGTTGTCTTTCTTGAAGGACAGGTAGCGACTGAATGTCTGAAAAGTAGAGTCATGTTCATGCTGATATTTCAATTGATACAAAAAATAATGCACACTCAAATGAACATATTCAACATTGTTTTCTTAGTCTTATTGTTTGTACAGTGACATCTATCACGTAAATGCAACTGCTTAGCAATTTTTATAGTTCAGTATTATGAAAATGTTCTTGTTTACATTAAACTTAATGTAAGTTAAAAAACACACATTTTATTACTATCAAGAAACTTTTCCCTAACTTATAGTGGGGGGACCCCCAGACAATTGTCTGGGTAGAACCACCGATGCACAGCAAGTCAGCTGGAAGACCTTTCCACATTAAAACATTTGTTCCAAACGGGACAGGTTTAGCAGTCAAAGGAGTTACAGGTCGATGACTACCACTACAAAATGAGCATCGCTGGGAATGATTGATCAGTGGAAAAAAGAACTATGTGGATTTCTTGGCTATTATAGAAACTTATAGACAGTAATTTGGGGATATTGGTGTTTCTAGTTCAGTTAGTTAACTGCTAACATATTTCAGCTGTATATTTAATATATAAATAATGTAAATAATTTGCAATACAGATCTATTGCAGATCCAAAATAATTTGGGGCTTAGCTATGTGTTCTACCAGTGGCTTGTCCCAAAAAGATTCTAACAAGCATTTCATATGTAACGGTCTTAACATTATTCAGAAGACACTGCAATAAAAGCTCTTCAAATAAATAAGCACAATAAATAAACTTATTTAAACAAATATAAAAATAGCATCAGCTGTGTACCTTTCTCATGACACTGAAAAAAGAACATATTTGTACAAATATAGGACCAATATAGGCTGTGCCAAGTGTACCTTTCTCATAGATCTCATGACACTAAACTTCTGGGTGCTGATGAAGCTCTCCAGCATGATTCGGATGGCCATGTTGACGTCGTCTTCATTCACATAGTCCCGCAGGTGCATCTTAGCGTGACTTTCTGCCATACGGATCATGGACTCAATGTGTCTCACAGTGATAGGGATGCTTCCAGTGGCCTGATTACAAAAAAGATGGCATCAACTTTGATTGAACCAATTTTGAAAAGAATCTGGTCTTAGATGATTTAACTACTGTATGAATAATTTGCAAACACCTACTGGGAATATTCTGAATACTGAATTATAAAAGGCTTTATAATCTTTGAAAAAAATGCAAAACCCAGTACACATCCATATTATGTTTTAAAACAAACAATTTGGTCAAACTTCCACTTAGCCTGTTAAGCATATATTCTATGCTGCGTTGGCAAATAATGTTGATACAGGATCTGCACTACTTGCTGCAGTCTCTAACAGCATGTTGTGTTATTTTTGCAAGTTGCTGGTCGCAAATATTTTGTATTCCTTATAAATTTTTTTTAGCTGCTCGCATAAGAAGGATTATATAAAATGTTTACATACAAAACACTTACCATTGATTCTCGTCTAAGTTCAGCATACATTTTGGCCACTTTGTCTTGGTCCATCTTGTTGAGTTTTGGATGCACTTTCTCCTTGGCATATATAATGTATTTCTTTAGCAGGTCTTGTGGGATGGGTTCTATGCTAGAGTTTGTGTTCAACTCATTCTACAAGAAAAAGACCAGCTTTACAGTCTCACCATATATACCAGAATATTTTTTTGAAGCATAGTTAAAGATTCGATAACAAATATTTTAAAATACACCCTTTTTGCTTATATCACTATTTTTACAAATCATTTTTTACCAAGCCAAGGTTAGAGAAACTATTATATCTCGCCTATGTTGCTGCATTTAATCAAGCCATTTAAACCATTTAAATGGTAGGAACGGCTTTGTTTATATCATGCATAAAGTACTTTACTTACCAGATTCTCATCTTGTTCTTTTTCTGTTGCATTAGGGTGATGTTTCATATGACTGCCCGTCACAAATCGTGCCAATCTCTCATCCTGTAATGGGCGATACACATAATTTGAAACTGGACAGTAAGGAGATACGGCAAGGCTGACTCGGAAGTATTTCTAGATTCTCTAGTGTTCTTGATTCAATGTTGTTTCTTAATTCTAACTCTACTCTGGATTGAAGTTTACCTGCAGCTACAGTGCTCCAGATTCGTGTTTTTCTAAAGGTTACTATTTATGACGGCTTGTCTTCACATTACCACAAGTAGAAGTCCTCATAATCAAAACTATGGATACATTTCAGCATGAAATTTGAAGTACACCCATACTGTGAATGGTGAAAAAGGAATCCAGATAACTTAACAGTCTGTCAAGTAATCATCATCATCATCACGTCCATCATCATCATTATTCAGTATTGATTATCCAGGCCTTAAATTATTCCTTGCAAATGGGGATGGTCTAGTAATAGAGAAAATAATGACTGAGCAACTGCAATAAAATAGGAAAAATAGACCACACTTATTGTATATGTTGATTATTTTCAAAAGGTATATTAAAGTTAAAGAGAAGTTGAAGTGGTAAAATAAGCAAAAAATAGCAATGCAATCAAACTGTATTATATTTAAAGTCAATACTATATTAGTTTCAGACTGTATAATTTTAACAATATCATACCTGAACAGGATCCACTGTATCTCTAACAACACACAAGATGTCAAAACGTGACAAGATAGGCTCAGTAAGGTCAACCTGCAAAAAGAAGACATTTGTTAGGTCAAAACAAAATACAATAAACACATAAACTGTCCAACTATTGTCTTTCACATACAGTAAACCGTGCGATAGTTTCAGAGATTCTCATTTCAAACTGCCAGTTTGTAGACATCCAATATATTTTGTAATAATTTGTTCAAACTGCTTTAAAATTAACATTTTGGTTAAATAAATCAAACATGATATCCTAGTATCAAACAACCTGTTAAGAAACACAGATTAAGAAAGTATTATGACTTAATCCCACCATATGAACCATTTCTTAAGACAATGAGCCACTGGTAGAGGAATTGGTAGAGCATCGGCTCCAGGTACAGGAGGCCCCAGGTTCGATCCAGGGCTCAAGACGTACCATTAATAATGGTAGTGGTATAGCTCCATTACTAACGCTCAAGCAAATATAAGGATATTTCTATGACTAGTTGGCCCGGAGTCAGGATGTGACTAGGTGTGGTATCAGGCCTGGTGTTCATGGTATACAGTGACGGCAGCACTATATCTGCTTCGAGTGGACACTGTCTACAGATAACTGAAATACTGTTGGTGGGACGAAAAACCTAGTAAACACAACAATGAACCATAAAATCCATAGAAATAAACTGACAGCAAATAAAGGTTTGTGGGATTTCTGCAACTTGAAACTTTCAAAACAGAGCACATGCATTGTTAAGATGTACATACATTTTCAGCAAAGGTAAGAGAAGGGTCATATCTCCCGCCTATCGGGTTGGCTGCAGCCAAGACAGCACATCGGGCCTGGAGGGAGGTGACAATACCAGCCTTGGAGATGGAGATACTCTGCTGCTCCATGGCCTCATGGATACTGGTTCTGTCTGCATCATTCATCTGCAAGTGGATTAGGTGGTTGTCAACTTTGTTAGGTGTCAAAATTGTCAATGGCTATATATTTACATATTCCACCTTCTACCCAACAAATAGATTAATATATACAGATAAACATAAGTAAGGATATTTTCAGAGCTGTCAAAACCGGGCAAGCATATATAGACGTGTTTTTGTCTGTTTTCAGGGTTACAAATTTTTGATGGCAAAATTCCAGACTTTTTTTGGTTTAATTCCAGATTTTTTCCAGTCGATGGTATCCTTTCAATATCAATGTGCACTAAAAATGTTAAATGTACAAAGGGTGTTCACGATTGCTGTATTCAGTTTGCTAAACGGAATTGCTCTTTAAACCCAAACTTCAAAGTCGGACTTTGCAAATGAGTTTCGTGCTGAAGACTTCCTAGATCGCTGTAGTTAAGGTTTACATCTGTTATTGACAGCATATTTACATTGAACCTCAGTGAACTGATGCTATTTTCTTGACTAAAAAGCTTCCCAAAAATGCAGCAGACAATGTGAAACATGATGAAATAAACTCTTGCAAACTAGTACAGTTTTATTTACAAGTTATGATAACAAATTGCTGTTTTTGTACCCAAATAGGTTCATACTAGTTTCCCCTGATTTTAACAGACATTGTGAAAATCACGACCAGGAATGGAATTTTCAAGATTCCGGAGTTTTCCCCGTTTTGCCAGAAGCGTTGGAACTTATGGACAGGCATGAACAAAAATTCAACTTTTTTTATATGCAAGCACAATCAAGTACCTTGTCAAACTCATCAATGAGACAGATGCCCTTATCTGCCAGCACCAATGCACCTGCTTCCAACGTCCATTCCTTAGAGACTGGGTTTCTCTGGACATATGCAGTGAGACCAACAGCGGAAGCACCCTGACCAGTAGTGTAGACCACTCGAGGAGCCATCTTCTCAATGTACTTAAGGAACTGCGACTTGGCTGTACCTGGGTCACCACACACCAGGCAGTTGATGTCCCCTCTTACTTTGTGCTTGCCTCCAGGATTTTTGGGCTCCCCACCAAACACTGCCAGAGCCAAGGCTCTCTTGATGTCTTCATGACCATAAATAGATGGGGCCATGCTGGCAAATATCTGTAAAAGTAGTTTCATGACATTTTTTTGCTTTTCAATCAGCACTCATACCATTGTCATACTGGCAACATCCAGTTAATTGTTGGTGGAGGAAGACCCCTGACTTAAGTAATCAATTCAGTAAATGACTATACAGAGTTAACAGACTGTAACACGTCTTTGTATTGAATATATAAACGAAAAACAAGATTGTACTACAATAAATATTATTTATATTGTAGATTTGTAGAAGAAAGGAAAAATGTATGCAGCAAATCAATATTCAACTGCTTGGATCCAAAAATGTTTTCAATTACAGACATGTATGTACAGATTTTTATAAACAAAGATAATTTTTGTTTTAACATTACTTTCTTTGTTTATAAATACAATGATCTTACCCTCTCCCCAATTCTTTCATCCTTAGACAGTTGAACTATTGCCTTTATATCTTCATCAGTAAGGTTTCCGACGGCCAGTTTGTCATCACGCTTTGTGATATAGTTGGCCTGAATTACGGTAGCAAACACTGGGAACCCATTTGATGTGTTTAACGAGCCATCATAATTGTTGTGATACACTCCAGTCATCTCCTGCAAACATATGCCAAAATATACAAATGGACGGAAGATACTTTATTTGTTGCAATGTGTTCAAAATTACATACATTCCATTTCAAATATTTTTTTTTTTCAAAATGACTGCATTCAAACACAACACAAAACTATACGAGACACTAAATATATTCAACAGTTACCCATTCCAGCCACTCAGTGTATTCTTTATGACCAGACTTTTATATTTGACGCAGACAACCACATGCCTTATTCATACACACCATGTTGTTGAGCTTAAAATGGCTTATTTTAAAAAGTGCTTAAAATGGCTAAAATTGTCTAAAACAGACTTAAGACAACAAAATCATTTAAAGGACAATATGTGCACATAAATTTTAATGATTAGAGATAGTTTTATGTCATTATTATTTGTGTCCGACTTAGTTTAAAAAATGCAAAGTTGACTATGATCAAGTAGCCTTAAATAACCTATTGATACCATTTCTATTGCTTAGTTTAACTTTTTTAAATAAATACTATGAATAATGAAAAACCCACCAGAACATTTAGCCAATGATAGAACACACAGTGAAACATGATGCTCTTATATCTAGCCAATGTTAGGACAGCAGTGATACATGAAGCACTTATATTTAGCCAAAGTTAGAACAGACAGTGATACATGAAGCACTTATATTTAGCCAATGTTAGAACAGATAGTGATACATGAAGCACTTATATTTAGCCAAAGTTAGAACAGACAGTGATACATGAAGCACTCATATTTAGCCAAAGTTAGAACAGACAGTGATACATGAAGCACTCATATTTAGCCAAAGTTAGAACAGACAGTGATACATGAAGGACTCATATTTAGCCAAAGTTAGAAAAGACAGTGATACATGAAGGACTCATGTTTAGCCAAAGTTAGAACAGTGATACATGAAGCACTCATATTTATGGTGCACTTACAATCTCATCGCCTGGTTTACAGCTATCCACCAGATCATCCAGAAGGATAGCATCCTTGGAGCGGGGCAGGCGGCCAGCCGGCACCTTGCCTGGACTCTCCTGCACTGTGATCCTTTGGTAGTTCTTGTACAAGGTCTAAAGGAAACAATGATTAAACAATTAAAGTAAAACACAAGTTCACACAATTAAGTAAACTATTTAAAAAAATAAATGCAAAAGCTGCAACTTGTTTTTCTTAAAATTTCTTTTCATCGGTCTCACACATGCACTTTTTCATCCATCAAGAAATTAAATCAGATTAAATATATCAACATCTATCGCAATTTTGAATTCTACACATCAGATTAAATAGAGAAGCAATAACAGCTTTGAATATGTGAAGCACGAGAAATAAACATCTTGAATCTAAATTCAAGACAGCTAGAGTTAATAGACCTTTCACTTCACAGTTGCAGACAATACTCAATAACATGCTTTGACAAATCAGATATGAGCAACTTTTTAAGATTGTCTTGAAAGAACTTGAAACTTATATCTGGCTCTAACCGTTATTTAAAACAATTTTAGGTGGTAGTTCTATGTGTATAAAGCTTTGTGCAGAGTAACAGAAACAAGAGGGCCATGATGGCCTTCAATCGCTCACCCAAGGACACAGGATTTTAGTAGGTTTTAGTAAGCTAAATTGTTGATGCCGCACGACGAAAGAGATATCAGAAAAGCTCACCTCGAGTATGTTGTGCTCAGGTGAGCTAAATATAATCATAAATGTGGACCAATTACGTATTTAACAGTTCAAGAACTGGTTACCTGCTCCATGTTGATCTCAAATGGTCCAGTAGACTGACACTCTGGGCAAGAGCCTGGCTTCACCTCCTGTGATTGGGACTGGTAGTAGGGTCCTAGGATGTAGTTACACTTGTTACAGTCATATTTGATCACGCTGAGTTGGGGCAGCACCCCTGTACAGCTGGTCACAACACCACTTGTTCGGATCAACTGGTTCAGGTGAAGTTGTCTGTACAAGGGAACAGGAGAAAACCATTTACAATCACTTTAACACATACAGCATGCCTGCATCAGGGTGACTATTTGTAAATTCGCCTGCTTCTAATTCTAAAGGCTTATTCCTTATAGTCATGCTGCTTTGTTTTGGGTTGTGGGTTTTTTCAAAATTCACTACATCGACCAATTATGGTCATAACATTGGCGCCAAGCGTTTCTGTTGAAGAATACCCCAGACAAATGTCCTAAATAAAGCCACCAGCACACCGCAGACCTTACCAAGGAATAGAACCCAGGCCTTTAAGAGGCTAAGCAGCAACACTATGCCATGGGCATCCCCTAGAAATTCCATATTAAGAAGCTTAAACAAAAAAGATTGCTCCTACTGGTATTTAAGTTCTAGGAAATTAAAATTCAAAGCCCAGGTTCCATAGAAAAATAATTCTTAAAATTTTTACATGTTGCTTTGGGAATTATTTAACTAATATTTATTGCCAACATTGAACATAAAAAATAAAAACGCATGCAATTTAAAATTTATGTAGAAAATTTGTCAAGAAAACATTATTTAAATAATAAGTTCCAAAATTAGTGCACTGCTTGCTCACCTGAGGGACCTCAATTCTTCTATCAAGGGCAGTTCCGCAATCCTCACATGAATCTCTTTAACGATCCTCTCATAGTTTGGATACATGCTCAGTACCACCTCTTTTGCAGCCTGGGAAAATCAGCCCACAATTTAAACATATAAAGAAGAGATACTTTTTCATTTGTTTAAAATTGGCATTGGATTTTGAAGTGTTATAAAAAACTTCTCTTGTATTGTCTTTAAATGATTTTCATAAAAACAAAATATACATGTATGTGGACAAAAGAGAACGCTAAAGAAATTTCTAAACTAATTCATGGAAACTTCAAGTTAATGTTTTAATGCTGTGTCTGCCAAATGTTTTGAATGCTATTTTTACAACTGACTAAAATTAATGGAAAAAACATTACCCTACCTCGTCAAAGTTTTGCAGCATCTCCGTTGGTGCTTCAGGTAAAAAGTAGGCCAGCACTTGCTCTACAGAGGCCAGCATATTGTAGTCTATAATCAAACTCTCCTTGTTAGCTGAAATATAACATAATGAGATGCAGCATTTATAACTGATATTTACATTTTAATAATAATTCTATTACACATAAATACAAGAATTAACATTCAAAAATTTTGCAAACAGAGAGCAACTTACTAGCTCTTAGGATGTGGCAGAGAATTTTATATACAAATCCCTTGACCATAGATGTCAAAGGATCTCAAGAATACAATAAGCTTCCTGAAAGAACCTACCTTCTACCATCTGTCGGATTTTCTCTCTGTAAACATTGTGTCCCTTTAGGTCTACGAAGGTTCGGAGGAAGTTTTTAAACCTGTTCTTGATTTCTGTCTTGGGTCCCAACATTGCCACCCACTCACGAACAGAGTGTCCTTTCATGTCTTCAAGATTCTCAATGCTTTCAATCATCTAAGTGAACAGAAACAACATGTAAAATAACTGATAATTAAAATTTAATACACAATTTTATAGTAAGGTTATAATTTGTCCAAATGATATTAAAAGTATAACAGTCCTGGTAATATGTATTCGTATTTGGGGTTTTATTTGGGGTAGACCGACAGTGGATAGGTTATACGGAGCCAAATACAATAAAGTTTAACCAAAATAGTCTAGGTTAACATATTAAACAGTTTAAAATGCATAATGTTAGTATAATAAACAGTTAAAAAAATGTACAACTTATTAAGATTACCAATCTCGTTCAGGAAGCAAACAAGCTTAGAATAGGGCACTGTCTTAAGAGTTTTTACATGTTATTAACATTAAAATACTTAGACCAAATATGGTCCGTCATCAATACAATTTCTTAAAATATGGTTAACCGTCAGTGGTCATTCCTGATTAAAATGACTACCATACATTTCTGATACTAATGACAAGTACCAACCAGTGATCACTATCGGTGTAAGATTCCTCAGTTAAAGGCTATACAGTCAATCAGACAAGTATTTATAACAAATATTAATTTTTCATATAGAACCATTGCTTGAGCACTAGTCAATAGTGCAGTGTTTAGGCTAGAAAGTGCCTTTGCGTGATTAGCGCAGAATCCTTATGGTATTATCAATCCGTGTTAAGAAGGTTACGAGATTAGTTTGGAAACCACATGACCACAGATGCTGAGAAAGATTGTTGCCTACCTCTTCATCCTCCATGTCTCCCTCAGCTGCTCTCTCAGCCATCCTTCGCTTTCTGGGTCGATCATCCTCATCATCAGACTCATCTAATAAAAACAAAATTCATCAATGAAAATAGTTGTTCAGTATGTTTTTCACCTTCTTTGGTAATACTTTAATTGAAAACTGCCATTTTAAAGAAGTAACTGCTAATGATTTTGATTTTATTTATTATTTTTTCATTTACTTTTTATAGGAACGTTGTATTTATCAACTTACAACAAAAGTAACAGACTTGAAGTCACTAATTATTAACAATTCAAGAAGTGTTGCTTTAAATTTATTACATTTTTATACAAGTTAATAACGAGAGGAAAATATATTTATAATTAGGCTTACCATACATAAGGCCTCGTCTCATCCGTCCTGTAAGCCGTCCCTCTTCCTTATCTCGCTGCCGCATCTCGCGTTCTGCAGCCTGTCTCTGGGACTCGGACAGTTCAGAGAAATCATCATCATCCAAGTTGTCAGCATCATAAGTGTCCAGCTCCGGAATAGGCCGATAGTCTCTGAGAATTGAAAAAATGAATTCAAAACAAGTCCCAAGTAAGTTAAGGGTTTAAGGTGACTTGTCACCATATAAAAATGTTTTAAGTAGTATTGTTTTATATCCTTCTCTTTGTACTCAATTTTCTTCAATGCAAAAAAGTTATTTTCTTATTTCAAAATTTGCCTTTACGAATCAGAAATAACAAATAAAGAGGTCTTTTCATGATGCACTTTAAAGACTTCACACATATCAGACGGCCAATAAATTATTTTGTCAACAAATAAATACGGAATTCCTAATTCTTATCATGAGCCTGGTGCAGACACATTAGCCATATCAGCACCAGTTTGGCAAATAGTGCAGATTGAAATCAGCCAGTCAGGGTTGTCACTAGAAATATTTTGAGCAGGCTCAATTAACTTTTGAGGAGGCTAGGCTATGTGAGTGCCAAAGGCACGAAGTGCTGCTAGTAGGGTCCGGGAGCATGCTCTTGACCGATTTTTATTTTTTTATTTATTTCTTCAAATTTGAGGCGGCCCGATTTTCATTTGAGGCGGTCAAATCAGCCACCAGCCGCCTCCTAATGACAACCCTGAGCCAGTATCTAAGAATGCATCTGATCTGGATCTGCACTTATTGTTTCCAATTCTTGCAACATGAAGTCATAATTGCACTTTGTTTTTATTAAAAAAAAAAAGAAAAAAAAAAGAAAAATGAATTTACTTGGTTTTGAAGTGTAGCAGGATACAGAAGTCTTCACACATCTTACCTCTCCAAGTTATCTCCAAATAATTCTTCCCCATCCTCCTCCTCCACTACTTCCTGATCGCCTAGCAACTCAGACTCATCCTCAAATGGTGGTAGGTCCCTTCCAGGGCTAGAAGTGACAGGGTCATTCCGACTTCCCCGAGATCGCTGAGAGCGAGTTGGGCTGGTGACTGCAGAGAAAGGTTCAGAAGATGCTTCGTCCTGAAAAATGATATGCACCTCAGAAATAATAGTAAAATACTAATGGGTTGAAAACTACATACATTTATCAAAATTAATTTTGGACAATGTTTCAATTTCAAGTTTTTAAACATTTCAGTTTTCTGGAGACGGTTAAACAAATTTAAGTTTAGACTATTTGACATCTGATCCTATCAAACAAGTTTCTTTCATTTTCAGCCCTTATGGTGTTTTACGAATATGTTTCCCAAGCTTTTAAAACGACCCCAAATATTTCAGAATTTCTTCCCTAAGCTGGCAATTTGTAAACAGTAAAAGATCTTAAATTTACCAATTAATGACAACACTTAAACCTCAAATGCACACATTTTCCTTTAGCAGATTTACAAAGAAAAATGCTAATAATGAATTACAAAGTTGATACAAAATGTTAATAGTTGAATTGCGGTTAGTGTGTAGAATGACACGAATTATCAGAAGGCTAATTATGAGACGCTTTTGGAGAACAAAGCCAAATTTTTAAAGCAGTTTTCTAAAACAATCGCTTTTTGTAAATTACCTTAAGAAATAATTGTAAACAACACTTAACTATTTAACTGTTGTATATTTGTTCAGCATGACAAATGATTATTAGATAATTGTGCTAGGAGCCGAAACTTGGGAACAGGAGGCTAAGTCGAAAATTACAAACGTAACAGAGTGACACATACCCAAATAAAAAGAATTTATATAATTAAAAACTAATAATAAATCCTCCCATTCCATATCTTTAAATCATTTTTAATAAATAAACAAATGTTACGCAAAGAAAAGAATACTCACAGCCATTGTTTTGTTTCACTATGCCCATGCGATTGAAAGCGCGGGAAAGAGAGGTGAGAGGTCACACGAGTCACGTGACTTGGGAAAGTGTAAGTAACGGCACATCAAACGTTACACACTAACGTATTGTTTGTTAAAAATTTAAAACAGCAAATGAAACTGCTTTATTTCATTCTTTTAAGATAGGTGTATCAGCGTAAAAAACTATATAATATACAAGCTTCAATAAATAAAAACTTTAAAAAATGCTCTTGACATGAGACACATTTTAGGGGTAGTCTCAAAAGTTTTATATACTGTAAGGGAAAGGAGCTATAGATAGTTTCTACATCAGTGAAGATCCCTATCTTGGCAGCCAGCAGATGAATTGTATAGAAGTGTAAATTTTATTTTCTTGTAATTTCTTCATTTGTAGTCCTAACATTAAAAGCTATACACCATTGGAAAGCTCTTGAAAGTCATATTTTTAGAATGCAGTATTTTCAAAATTGATAAATGCACAAAGAATTAATACACAGAAATAAATAAACTTATTGGCTCACCAAAATGAACAGTGTAACTTTCTTGGTTGTATTTTGTTTACCTTTAAAATTATCAAAATATAGTTCTTATATTTAAAATACTTTATAAAAGCTGTTAAATTTGATATAAAATCCATTTAAATAGACTGAAAAATAACAACACTGTGGTAAGTTTAATACAGCACATATTTCCAGATTTCGGCCTGCATTAGCTTATGCCTTCAAAGATGGCTGCCTTAAACTGTCTCATCAGTGCCTATGACATCGCATGGAAACTATCTATTGAAGTTGTAAAATGGCTCATATAAAATCCAGCTACAAAGAATATCCGGTTATTTAATTCATGGAATCATTTAAGTATCGTGGATACAAAACGACAAATTTTCGTTTGTTTATTTGATAGTTTGTTTATTCATTTATTTGACAAAAAAAGCAAATGTAACTACATAATTAATAATTACAAGTGTCTCCATCTTTTCTAAATAATTTTATCCAGTTCAAACTCTAGATCATGTTGCTGGTTCCGCCATGTCTTTAATATTGTTTTTATACTTTATTTTGAAAGCTTGACATTCTTTTAATATTTATAAAATAATAAGTTATTACATGGACACCACGCCAAAATGTGGACTTTGTCGTCTTAAAAAATCCTACTTCCCTTCAAATTTTAGGTCTTTGGTAAATTATATTGTCCAAAGCCATAATTATATACATTGGTGAGTATATGTCTTTGTGTTTTCCACCGAAAATAGGATTGAACATTGTTTTTAAATATGACACTCCTTCCTAAGGAAATAAATTATATGATTATTATAAATTTGTTGATAATCACAGTTAGAATAATTAAGCAATAATAAACACCAATATTCATGTATTTACCCCTTTCCTATGGTAAATAAATACACGCATATTTTTCTTATTCCGATTAAAAGCACACACAACTCCAAACTTAAAAACAATTTTATTGGTCTCATATTCAACAAGATATCTAAGAGAAAAGAAAAACATTAGAATCAATAAGACAATGTTTATTATTTACTCATAGGGATTGACCGCTACAACAGAGAGAAAAGTTCAACAATATACAAGATGCAAAGTAACAAATAAAAGATTACAAATATAAAATAATATGCATATTTGTTCAATGAAGAATATTTACAAAATTGACATGTGAGTTTATAAATAAAACATTCAGTCCGTAAAATTAGACATATCTTCGTGATAATATCAGCAATTAGATAAAACACGGCAACGGATTAAATGTTATATACGTCTTGATATAGATCTATTTTAGTTTGTTTGTTGGGTTTATCGTCCCACCAACAGTATTTCAGTCATCTGGAGACGGCGTCCACTTAAGGCAGTTATAGTGCTGCCTTCACTGTGAATGAACATTTGTTTAATTAATCTTATTTTTTTATCAGGTTATGTGATAAAACAATTGTACAAAAAATGCTACAAACGGTAATGTCATTAGTGTAGTTTTGCACAGTACAAGGGAGGCAACTCTTGATACCCTAACTTCTTGCACAGTACAAGGGAGGCAACCCTTGATACCCTAACTTCTGACATCGTCTAAAGAGAATTCCAGCATTATTCAATTCCATTCACGTAAGAAATGTGTATAACTGCAATGTAATTATAATAAACAATCAACAAATGAAAAAATAAACGGTCCGATGACAACGAACATATTTAACTCTGAGGTAAATGCACATTTATAAGGATATGTAAAAACAAACATATGTAATACTCATTCAAATGCAATCAATTCATGTCATGAATTATAACGCAAACTGCAGTTCAATAAATGCTAGTAAAAGGAAGAACGTCATGAAGAAATAAACAGACAGAAAAGTGTTCGGAATTGAATTTAATACTTAGAAAAAATAAATAATATTCCTTCATTAATTTGAAAATCGGTTGATAGTGAAAGCCAAGCGTGGATTGCTACATAGACAGATTATACATTGTGTGTACATATTTGCATGATTGGAAAACTTCTTACTCACTAAAACATTTTCTGAATCCACTTATACGTGGTGTAATTTTTTATGTACTCTTCTAAATTAATGTCTCTCGCCCTTTAATAAGTCATAACATGTACTATTAAAAAGCTCGGAAATGTTACCAGTCCATTTTACCAAGCAATCATAGTTTGTGGTATTATCGTGGCTTGATTGAAACTTTAGAAGACAGATCTCTTTGACAATGACTACGTCACCACTCACCTCTTTGATATCGCATTAAACAAGAAGTTCAATGTGGTAGCCGAGGTTTTTTGACATATTATTTTCTCTCTTTAACATCCAAATATACAATTGTTTCAAAGAAAAAATCCTACGAAATGCTGCTAAATGGTATCCTACATCTAAGTGAACAGTCAAGCATAACATTACACTCCTTACACACTCATTACACAAACATGCATTTCCTATATGAGCCACACTGCACAGTCTAGATATTTTTAAACTAGGAAAACCACGTGACCGCATACTTCTTAGATGAATTTATACCATTATCAGGGTAATTCGCTGTGACGTCGATATCTATTTTTAGCTGAAATTCCCATCGCATCGCGCTTATTTATGGAGTTGGAAAGAACGGACATTTAGGGAGATTTTTTCATGATCTGTACTTACAAACAATCGAAATTGTGTTTTAAATCGTGCTCACTTAGGCTTAAATATGCGTTTATGCAAAAATAAAGCCCACAGTTCTTAAAACAGGGGTAAGATATTTTCACCTCAATCGTAACAACTCGGCCATTTCCGTACCTTTCGGAAAATATATCCGAAGAAATCGCAGAAGGGTCTTGATTGATTTTCACCTGTATTTGATACAGGCAAACTGTCGGATACCACCTCTTAGACTTCGGGACTTGTGCTAGTTTACTTTGAAAAACAACAACACAACAACAACACACATCCAAAACATACACATGGTGTTTTGTCTTCAGATGTGTCCTGACGAATCTGAGTTTATATTTCGGAATTAAGCATCCTCACGTCGTCGTTTTGCATCAGAACAAATCATACACTGTATGAAACATTATGGAAATAATAGTTCAATATTAATATTGGACGGCATTTGCTGTTTGATTATTTGTCACCGCCGACTATTTAAGCCGAATGTTCAAAGTCCCTATTGGAAGCTTCGTCCCTTTTCAGCCGGCTGGAAAAAAATAATAGAAACGTTAAAAAGATTCATATAATATATCAAAAATAACTTTGACAATGGTGAGGGTGGTGGAAATCGAGGACGTTTAGGTGATGGTGCTTTTTTATAAAAATCGTTACCTTATAAAAATCGTTACCTGTTAGTTTCTTAGTGGAACTGCTTTTTTAATGAACCGTACTGTGGGCCTCACTCTCTACCATCGGCTCATACATTCACAGTGTCCGAGAGAGGAACGAACGACAACTCTGCATGGGAGATTGTGTGGGCATATGAAGCAGACGCGTATCTAGGCCATTTTTTTAAGTTACGCACAATTACTAGTAGGGTCCGGGGTACATGGCACACCTACCCCCACCACGGAAATTAATTTTCTAATATATTGGGTCAGTTACATTTTATGGCTTTTTTTCGCCTAAAGAGGTGAAAAGGAAAAAGAAAAGAAAATACGTTGTTTTGCATGGTTTTAACTGAAAGTACAACTTTTAGACACAATATAACATCTTATATAGTTATTTCGGAAATAAAATACGTCATGCTTAACTTGGGTTCGACATCGACATTCTTAGTATTTTTGGTACTTTTTGATTTTCGAGTTTTCGAACGGAGGTTACGCACGTGCGTAATGTGCACAATGGCAGATACGCGCCTGTAAATATAAGTAAAATAAATAAATTAATTAATTAAATTAAATAAAGCGAAAAGCTTGCTGATTGCGCCGCTCTTGAGAGCGGCGCCTCTTATGGAATGCATTTTTATGGGGACGATATTGTAGCAGCCAATGACACGATGTCCCTTGCGTATTCTAAAGTATCAAGCATATATATTAGCTTTTGTTCTTACATCAAAAGATTGAAGGGAAGGAAGAAATCCATCTTTGTTATCATATTTGTCAACAGCGGAGACTTGGACATAAGTAACAAAGAAAGCAGCATTGCTTGTGCCATAGTGAATTGAATTTTAATTGAGTCTTTTATATAGTGAGTCACATTTGGTCTTTATTTTGTCATTACGAATTGGCCTTTATATGCTCCCGTTTTCTACAAAGACGAGAATTTTTATTTATTTATTTATTTTTAAATATTAATCAATGCAAGAATGAGGTTTCAAAATGACTTGCCCCACATTAGATAGTGGTCACTAGAAGTAGCATCAATCGGAACCCCACGGGTCATGCCGTCGTCGGGACAATCATTCCTCGGATGTATCGGGCGCAATAATACTTACTGAAATCACGATCGTTTTGTTCGGCGGAAGTCGTAAGAAGAATTTGCCTAAATGTAGTTCGAACAAAACATAAACAATGCCATCGTTTGACAGTTGCGTATCTGCTGTGCCTTCAATTTTCGATTTAAATTTGAAGCCGCCACAAATTGAAGTTTTGTAGGTATCGTACTGTAGTGAGCTGTCATCTAAGCTGTCATCTTTGTTTAGATGTCCGTCACAAAAGTAGTCACTTTTAGGGAAATGACCGAGGTGATCCTACAACCTACATATATTCGAGAGATGTTTCGTAAGTTATCCGAGGTGGTCCGATTGGAAGTAGCATATATGGAATAATGTGTATACATGTGTATACCTTCCTTAGTAGCGCACAAAGGGTAAAGTCGAGACATATAGATAAAAAAAAATGTTGCAAGAAAAGTACTCGTAATTTCCCTACTTACTGACAAACAAAGAAAGAAAAATTAAAACGAAAATATGCGAATGAGAGAGCGAGAAGAAGTGGGAGGGAAAGATTCATATTTGAGCTATTTTATTTCTTCGCCGAGATCAGTGTACAACAATGTGAAATACTGCAACGGGTATTTAAAGTGTACGTGAAGTCTTTATTACAAAGAGTAAAAACTTACATTATAATCGACGCAGTCTATATGATACGAACTAAGTCCACGTGTGTAAAGGTCCATGATACAAATATGAATGGTATTTTTAGAAACCGCGCGGACCTTACAGTACCGATTGTAGACCTGATTTGAGCTGAAATCATGCATTTAAATGTAAATTCTGATGTGGTAAATTAATGCATCGTTCAAAATAAGCCATTTTGATTATTTGATTTCGTTTATTTCTAAATAACAACGTAAGTTCCTTTAAATGTACAGGACTTACGTTTCTATGTAGGAAGACCAAAGCACGTACCGAGACTCCCGATATTCTTACTTTCGAGGTTCTTTTCCGAAAGCGTACGGAAAGGACCAAATTGGTTCAAATGCGTATTTGTTACCTTCCTACTGAATAGCTCCAATTCGTAATATGAATGCGCAGCGCGAAATACCGCGATAGTTTTTTAAAACACATGTTTTATTAAAAACATTTATTATTCCGAAAAAATTAGCAATTATTGCTACTATGCTAAATGTACTTCGGTGATCTACATCAACCTCTTTACTTATTTGTATCCAACACCTTTTACACACGTGTTCTGTCTTAGTTCGTATCATACAGACTGCGTGTATAATGTCAGGTTTTTTACCTCATGTAATATACTTGGATTTATTTACCCTCGCCCTAACTACTGTTATTGGGCGAGCATTAATGTCAAGAGGATTATCACAGCTATTTATAATTAATGGCGTGAGGGTTGCCTTTTGCCATGGAGTTTAAGAATAACTTATAACTAATTAAAGAATGTAAAGGTGATTGGAAATTATCAGTGTATGGCAAAAAGCGTTTAAAATATAGAAGTATTGGTGGTTATGCGTTCTGTGTTTTATTTGTGGGTGGGTGTAGTATGTTTATAAAAGTCATAATTTTGTATATCAAAGTATATCAAGGTAACCCATAATGGGATATATATATATATATATACTGATTAATATTATGATATAATATTATGATGTTTCAGGCCTGTCCGGGTGTTCGTTTATTATGCTTTGTAAGTTGGTTGTCCAGACCAAGATAGAAAAGTATGACACAAAAAGGAGACGTACATTTTAAATACATGTTGCAGTATATCACAGTTTGTGATTTTTGTACGTAGATTTCGGCGAAGAAATAATTTTAAGCTCGATATCCAGTCTGGATCCAGAACTTTTCAGCTGTGGGTAGGGGCGGGGGTTGGTGCGAAGAGCGAATTTGACATATGTTCTTGGGGAGTCCGGGCATGCTCCCCCGGATAAAAAATTGTTTCTAAAATATTGAAGATGCGTTCTGTAGTGTATTTTGACATAAGGTTAATCGTTTTAATGGTTTTATTAAGACTGAAAGTCTAAAAGAAAGCGAAGACATAAGCATTTAGCAACATCGCTTTGTTATTGATAACTGTTTCGAATTCTTCACCAAAATATGCCGAAACAGTCAAACACATACTTCCATTCGAAATGGACCATTAAATGCAGATAGATTTCATTTGTACCTCTGTTTTCTCATCGATCGTCAATAACAAATAATGAAAGAAAATAATAATAAAAAAACAAACAAGACAAAAACAATCTTCCTATCTTAGCGCATTCTTTTCAGCAGTATCTTCGGTTTTTAGGCTTAACAAATATACATTAGTATTGCCTGAATTGAGATTTATGTTGGGTGTTCGATTTTCCTTGTTTTTTTTTCTGCTTTATTAATTATGTCACCGAGCTCTTGATAGCCGAACGATTTATTTCAGAGTTGCCTAAAATTTTCTAAAAATTATTTTGGTTGATGCTGCAAAATATAAAACAATTTCCTCACATGGTTTTGAGTTTTTACACTTATATCAGTAATAAAGTTCTAATGAAATTTAGCACAAATAGTTCAATTAAAATTAAGAGAAAAAAAGAAAAGAAAAGTATGTGACAGCTTAAGATACCTATTTTGTTGTAGCTGTGCCACAATGGTGATTATTAAACAACTCATATTTCCAGATTTCGGCCTGCATTAGCTTCTGCCTTCCAAGATGACTGCCTTAAACTGTGTTATCAGTGCCTATGACATTACATGGGAACTATCTATAATAAATTAAGGGTCGCTTGGCGACCAAATAAGCCAAAATCGAGGGCCGCCGTTGCCGCTGCGAGAATATTTAATCTCTATACTGAGAGGACAACGACTGAATATATTGAACAACGGGATTATTTTTTTAATCCGTGAAGAGCTGGTGGTGGTGATGATGACGATAATGGTAATGATGATGATGATGATGATGATGATGATGATGATGATGATGATGATGATGATGATGATGGTAAAGCTTTAAGCTACATACGCATTTCGGGTGCGGGTCCTATGCTGTATACTATTCCGGATTCCGAGTCATACCAGGGTGTGTAGTGCCTTCTGTATTCAGAGACCAGCGGCTTGCCCATATCGGCGTATTCCAAACAAACTATTCGGCCCCCTTCAGATGAAATTTTGTTGACGACATTGAAGATGTCTTGGTAGTTTGAAGTACTGGCTAGAACATTGCAATGCCTGGTATGTTCATCAACTATTTTGTTCACGACCGCAGCGTAGCTCATGTTTAACCGGACAGGATTTTCCATTTCTTCTGCATGTACCTTACGAAAGCAGCCGAGGTATCTCGCCTGGAATTCTATTACATTCTCACTGAAGACAGTTTTGGAGCTCACAGGCAGGCACACGTTAGCTAGAAGCCTGAATCCATGTTGGTACATATTGACGAGGGACGAGAAGTACTGTTCTACGTTCGACGGCTTAAATATCAGACTGTCCCTTGAGTCTTTGGTTAAAGTTGCGTTCACGACCAGGAAGTGGTAGCAGACGGCTGGTCCGGGGTAGGCATCCAGTACTGGCATTTCTGGAGCAGCTTTCTTTTGCTTGCTATGCCCACTGCCCATCTTGAATAGATGTACAGGCACTCTACAAAATAATCAAAGAGCGGTACTGGTAGATTTAGGGTCCGGTACAATAGACATCAGGTTTGATGTGTACACATATGAACAGAAAGTCAAAAGTTAGATATTTATAAAAATAAACAGCAAGTTTAAAGTTTTATTTATAAATTTAACGATGAATAAACATTGATAATTAAAGAGATAAAAAGACGTGTAAGAAGGGCTAAACAAAGTGCTTTCACCAAAGAGAACGACAAGTATTTGGCCATGCATGTGTACAGATTTTCAGGATTGTCAGCATAAACAATTGACATAGCTGTCTGACTACGATTTAATCTACTTAGAAATGTTGACAAAACACCAGATTATGTGAACATCAGGGTGTTTATTGCCCTCGAAATCTGTACCGGAGGCTTAATTCTTCAGATAGTAGCATGCGAACGCAACCGAAGTCATAAATGTGTTCTTCTAGTGCTACGATACGAAGAAAGGAAATGTATATGCTGAAAGATTGTGGCGATTCTTGCATCTCGTTTAAGACACATAATTATTTAGTACTTGTTATAGCTCTGAAAACGTATTAGTGCCGACACATTTCAGGCTTTCCACTGTCAAGAGTGCATAATTCAACATATTATCTGATTTGTCTGCTTGCTCTCAGTCATTTTTCGCTTATCACAAAAGAACTTAAAATGCTTCTGAAAATTTTGCTAAATTATACAACAAAACGCGCAAGGATACACACCTGCAAACCTTTTCCCTAAGCGGTGGTGGGGTGGTGTATTTCTAGAAGAGGACTTGTCGAACGACTGATATTTGCGAGACTGAGAACGAGATGCTATACGTTTGTGCTGTGTATCTTTTACACCGAGGCATTATAGCAATGCAAAAATTGGTAGTATACAATATTGATGTATCAGCAATGTATGAAATATGTTTAAATTAGATCTGTGAATGGATACAGGCGTATTCAAAAGTAGCCTTTTGCCTCATAAATCACTAAGTGAGATTTCTGAGCCGAGGTGATCATTCAAAAATCTGCGTTACACAACATACTATCGTGCACATATAGTTAAAACAGATTGCAATATGTGTGTTAACATTTGAAGCATGCCTGGACACAATTGACACATCTAGTCTCCTTCGACATACACATTTGTTTTTCGTACACGTAAAACCTTTTTACTGACCGCGGATAGTCAAGGCCATGTCGGGTCAATCCTTCATGCTTCCGAAATTTTTTAATTAACTTTTCAATAACTCCGGATTGTGTCGCCAGAGGGACCACCACAAAACAATGTCATAAGCATACTCCTTTTGTCAAATAATCTGTATGAGTGGCATGTTACTTTGTACTTTACGAAGACTGTGTATAATTTGGGCACATTAATATAGACACTTTCCTTACGAATGTAACGACCGCAGAGGTTGAAAGAAAAGCACTTCAAACCAGCCTCGCTGCTGGAATTAGCACTTTAGAGAAGCCGTTTAGGCGGCTTCCGAACTTGCGCGGTTAAGCAACAGTTTCCGTGGCTGGTGTATGGATGGATGACCGTTGGAGAGCGTCGGCCTGCGTTACAAGTATAAAACACAGCCCTAAGACAGAGAAAAAGTGCATAAGTATTCAATCAACTTAACGACAATAAGGTTTTGTTAAACTTTTATATATCGTAAATAGTTTTAAATTGTGTTCGTTGTTTTCTTTGTACCGGGACTCAGATTATAAGGTGTTTTGTAATATTTAGCCATCTCTAAGAAGGACATGAAATGCTTACAAAATATTTTGTATCTTACTTTGTATAAATTGTTTAAAACAAACTGATGCGTTTTCTATATCAGGTTTATAAGACAATTTAGAGTGATCCTAGTAGTACAGTGTTATTGAGTTTTCTTCATATAACATGCCTTCATAGTTAATAACTATATCTTTGACATCATTAAACTATCAAAAAAGTAATACCTGATGCATAATTGGTAACATTACATATACAATATTATATTACAAGGAAACCTTAAAACTGATGAAATGTTTAAATGTTTAAAGAGATTGTGTCCACCCTGTGCACACTAACTATTACGTTATGTTGTCTCATACTTCTATTAATATTCGCCATATTGTTTATGTTTGACAATTGTCTACGACGCTCAACTTGTATGACCTAGATTATTTCAACAAGTTCTGAATGTGTCATAGTTCTGCATGTGTCATGCAAAAGCTTCTTATAAATTCTGACTGATCGGTTCAATTCTCCACATAATTGCATTTCTACCATTAATATTTTGTATCAAGTTAATAATTCATCATCGACATTTCATGCGTAAGCCTATTGTAATATTGTCAAAGAACAATGTACATTCAAGGCTAAAGAAGTAGTATGATATTTGAAATATCTTTTTATAAATAAACCAGGTTTAACACATCTACTGTTAATTATTATTTCTCCGAGAGATCTGAAATTATTTAAGGACGTTTTAAATATTTGGGAAACACTTGTGTAAAATCTGATAGCTTCGTGTAGTAATATGGCAAAAGAAATATTGCAACGAAGATACGAGAAACTACTATATTTAATGCTGACGATTGTATACCTTTAAAGTACAAAGTTTTTGCTTATTGGGTCATTCAGTTTATGTTTTACTTTACTGAATACTACAGTGCCATCGGCGCTTTGATATTTATATGTTGTTATATTCACCTGATTTGTATTGTTAAACCCAGTCATATATTATATGTATGCGGAATCGTCGAATTAAATTGAAATCGAATAAAGCTTGTTTATTTTTGTTAACTGTAATACATGTATCAAACACGTGTACATGTATTGTGGGTTATTCTAACGTTCTGCTTTTATTTTCGCACCTATTGTTTTTACATGGATTTATCAAAGTAAGTTAATTTTACAAAATGTCCGTCCTTTAGCTTACGTCTATAATGATTGTTTCGCAAAGCCTTACCAATGGCGTATATTATTTTAAATTGTATTTTATTGCCTTTTTACTAGAACCGTAATGTCTACTAATTGGACCTACACTTTTTGCAAAGGCATACCTTTTTATTTTAAAACTGGTGATGTCGATCGATATGCATTGTGTACCAGTAACCGGATCTGACAGTACTATTTCAGTCAATAGAAAGGCCTATTTATACCAATGTCATTAAATGTGGTACCTGAAGTTGGGACCATGTTTTTGCTGCTCACAACCAAATAAATTATTGTTACCTGGAAGGATCATGTGAAATGCTGTTTATTGATGCCATAAATCTGTGAGAAATGTCCAATCGGAACACCTCGGATAATTCACGAATCATCTCTCGGATCAATCGGAACACCTCGGATAATTCACGAATCATCTCTCGGATCAATCGGAACTCCTCGGGTAATTCCATCCTCGGGACAATCATCCCTCGGATGTATCTGGTGCAATAATACTGAAATCACGATCGTTTTGTTTTGGAAGTCGGGAGAAGAATATGCCTAAAATGTAGTTCCTTTAAAACATAAAAACAGGTAGTAGAAAGGCCTCGGCCATTTCTCTAAATGGGACTTCTTTTGAGAAAGACGTCAAAACAAAAATGTTAGCTCAGGTGACAGCTCACGACAATACGATGCCTGTAAAACTTCAATTTGTGTCGGCTTCAATTTTAAATCATCCAATTTTCATTTACCCAGGGCAGCTGACACGCAGCTGTCAAACGATGACATTGTCTATGTTTTGTGCGAACTACATTTTAGGCAAATTCTTCTTCCGACTTCCGGCGAACAAAACGATCGTGATTTCAGTATGTATCATCGCACCAGGTACAAAGAGGGATGATTGTCCCGAGGACGCTATTACCCGAGGAGTTCCGATTGAGAAATGTCTAGCATAGTACACATTTGTCATGTATTTCTTGTCGAGCCAAGGAGCACAGTTACCTATTTTTTAAACAGATAAAACCACGTGACCACTTACTTTTGAGACCACATTATATCATCATTCGGATTATACGCACTGACGCCCGAGGGCTATCTTTAGCAAAAAATCCTACCTTGCTTTTTATATATTTGGAAAGAATGAACATTCAGAACGATTCATTTCGCGAAGTGTACCGTCTAACAATTAAGGTAATGTTCGTAATCGTTTTGCTTAGACTAAATACAAGTTTATGAGATTCACGCCCCCACCCCCTCACCCCCCTCACCCAAATTCCCCAAAACAGATGTAAGATTATTTTACATGTATTTGCTATATGCAAACTGTCGGATACGACCTTTAACATGTACATTAATATTCGAACGACCCGTTGGGGACATTGGCTGACGTTGATAGTATATTTTTTAACATAAGCAAATCTGTATAGCTTTCATTGATTGGTCGGGCGGGACTGACGCAATTAAGTCATTTAGTAATTTGATTCCTTAATTTGTGTTTGCGCAGATAACCAACCCTGTATAAATATATCAATAACATTTTTAGTTAGGCATAAGCTGTGAAATTGTTGCGATATGAGTGAATATAAGTGAACAACATATGTACATAAGGTCATTTCTCTACTTTGACGTCACCATAATCAGACAATGTATACTCACAATTAAAGTATTCGCATAAGTAGGTTTTCCCCAATATCACTTTACCTTTTAATTCTATATAACTTCTTTTGTGTATCAGCTGTTAACCAATACAAATTAACAAACTCCTGAATTGAAAAAAAGTCTTCTAATAATATGTAGTTTAATTAATTTGATATCAATATTATCAGAAACGAAATTATCTAAGATAAATGAAGCATATTTATTATGAACATATTTATTGCGTGTACTGTATCAATAAATATGAGTACATGTACAGTCCTTCAGGTACGGGAGGCCCCGGGCTCGATCCCGGTGCCAGGATAATGTGACTGGGTGTGGTATCATGCCAGGTGTTCACGGCATGCTATACACAGTGAAGGCAGCACTATAACTGCTTCAAGTGGACACCGTCTCCAGATATCTGAAATACTGTTGGTGGGACAATAAACCCAATAAACAAACAAACAAACAAAAGTGGACAGTCAAAATACTCGACGAAATCTGTACTTAAAAGGACACAAGTTTCCCACCTACCTGGTGCAACTGTCTTACGCCATATGACTGGCCGTCCAGCCCTCACGAACAAAACCTATCGCCAACCATTGCCAAATCACCATATACTAAAAACCTATCACAGACACAGCTACTGTCATGACCTAATTTATAAACCTTTGGTAAAATATTTAAGCCACGCATGTACTCTTGGGGTATAGAATTAATACAATGAGCCAGCAATGGTATTGGTAGTCAAGTTACATATAGAGCGCAAGGAAGTCAGGGAATAATTGCACCAAACTATCTAGACAGAGGCATTCAAACGGTTGTGGACAATTAGTTTGTGATAATTTAAGAATAACGAACTGTGTAGCCTGGTCGCCAGAAACTACAGTTCTGGCCAAAACAGTTATACTGCAATTACAAAACCAATCAAAAGGTATACTACAAAAATTATAAGAATTGATTCAACGAACAGGTTATATTGGAACAATGGTCTGATGATCCTGCGTAAAGGTTATATAGGAATCGTGGCCAGACGTGGTCCTATATAAAGGTTATATTGGAATCATGGCCAGACGTGGCCCTACATAAAGGTTTTATTGGAATCACGGCCAGACGTGGACTTACACAAATGTTATATTGAAACCATGGCCAGACGTGGTCCTACATAAAGGTTATATTGAAAGCATGGTCAGACGTGGCCCTACATAAAGGTTTTATTGGAATTATGGCCAGACGTGGCCCAACATAAAGTTATATTGGAACCACGGTCAAACGTGGCCCTACATAAAGGTTATATTGGAACCATGGCTAGATATGAACCTACATAAAGGTTATATTGGAACCATGGTCAGACGTGTCCCTACATAATGGTTATATTGGAACCATGGCTAGATATGAGCCTACATAAAGGTTATATTGGAACCATGGTCAGACGTGTCCCTACATAATGGTTGTATTGGAATCATGGCTAGACGTGGTCCTCCATAAAGGTTATATTGGAATCCTGGCCAGACGTGGTCCTACATAAAGGTTATATAGGAATTGTGGCCAGACATGGTCCTACATAAAGGTTTTATTGGAATCATGGCCAGACGTGGCCCTACATAAAGGTTATATTGGAACCACGGTCAAACGTGGCCCTACATAAAGGTTATATTGGAATCCTGACCAGACGTGGTCCTACATAAAGGTTTTATTGGAATCCTGGCCAGACATGGTCCTACATAAAGGTTTTATTGGAATCATGGCCAGACGTGGTCCAACATAAAGGTTATATTGAAATCCTGGCCAGACGTGGTCCAACATAAAGGTTATATTGGAATCATGGCCAGACGTGGCCCTACATAAAGGTTATATTGAAACCATGGTCAGATGTGGCCCTTCATAAAGGTTATATTAGAACCACGGTCAAACGTGGCCCTACATAAAGGTTATATTGGAACCATGGCTAGACGTGGTCCTACATAAAGGTTATATTGAAATCCTGGCCAGACGTGGTCCTACATAAAGGCTATATTGGGATCCTGGCCAGACATGGTCCTACATAAAGGTTTTATTGGAATCATGGCCAGACGTGGCCTTACATAAAGGTTATATTGAAACCATGGTCAGATGTGGCCCTACATAAAGGTTATATTGGAACCACGGTCAAACGTGGCCCTACATAAAGGTTATATTGGAACCATGGCTAGATATGGGCCTACATAAAGGTTATATTGGAACCATGGTCAGACGTGTCCCTACATAATGGTTGTATTGGAATCATGGCTAGACGTGGTCCTACATAAAGGTTATATTGGAATCCTGGCCAGACATGGTCCTACATAAAGGTTATATTGGAATCCTGGCCAGACGTGGTCTTACATAAAGGTTAAAATGGAATCCTGGCCAGACGTGGTCCTACATAAAGGTTATATTGGAATCATGGCCAGACGTGGTCCTACATAAAGGTTATACTGGAATCATGGTCAGACACAACCCTATCCACATAAGTCTCTCATCGCGTGAAACCGTGTGACGGTCATATTTTATGGGACTTTATGCGTCACTTATTGATAGAATGTTCTATGTCACGTGATATTGATTTGCAAAAGCTCGTAGTAAATTCTGGAATGTTTTAGTGGGTGATGCAACTATTATATTCCTTAACATTCTTAGCTACAAATGGGATTGTTTTCGTATTTAATTGTTAGACCTGTTTAGATGTTTGAGACTTCAAAAGACCAGACAAGAATATAATTGTTTCAAAATAACATAACTGTCTTTTTACAACTAAGGTATTATATTATTTATAATGATAATATCGCCATCTTCGGAAATTATTTTGGATTTAAAAAGGAATTTGGTCTTTCATTACGTAAGTGAACTTTTTTATAAGGCCTTGGAACAGCTTCGACTTCATTTGATATACATGATTTTCTGTTATGTTATATACACATAACAATGCCGCGCAGAAATACCACTCTATATTCTAGGCCGAGATATTTGTGATATCCTCCACGGGGCGCTATTGTCGTCTGCGTCTCTGTTACAGATCATGTATGACAAAGACTATTTGTATCATCTCAGCATCCCAGTTTAAAGTTACCGCGCGTGTTACGAAAATAAGGATGCAATCGGGATTTAAATTCAGGTAACACGAAAGTAGTGCCGTGAAATAACTGGATTTTTAACTTAATGTGTTTTGGTAGCGCCTGTTAACACCTATGAGCATATTAAGAAATATTTTTAGTTAAGTCGCAATCATATAAAAGTATTGTTTGTTTAAATAATAGTTTCTATTACCGGATGTTTGTGACTGTGTTGTAACTTTCGTCCAAATTTATAATTATTATATTTAGAAAAGTTCAGTATTTTTTGCAGGTAAAAACTTGCCTGCTTTCCAATGTAGTGTATATTTTATTTAACATGGAATAATATGGACCATTATTTGGTCTCCTTTAATCGCTTACAGGGTTAAACTTACACCGCCCAAAGAACGGTTTTCAGCGCTATGATATCAGTAGCTTTGCATGCACATATTCAAAGACAATGCACACTTCTGATCGTGAAGTACACGAGTTGAAGTTAATGAAGTTTTAAACTTCAGCTGTTCTGAAAAGATACCTGTGTATGTTCAATTACATGTGTAATGTATTTATATGGTGTTGATACACCAGCTTAGTTTTGCAGTATTCTGATCAAAATCACACCAAAATACCCAAAAGATCTTAATATGACTGCAAGGTAAGGATCTGCTTTGTACCTCACACTTTAAAAATACTGGATACCACAGTACTCTCAGAGCTTTGATTTATTTGGAAAATGATTTTTAGCTCTACAAAAACAAATCCAAAAAGTATAAGGAAATAGATCAGTTTACAAGAAGCAGCGTTTATCTGGTTTGAAATTGCTGCACTTACTAGGATTTAAAGGTTTATATGTTTTTGCTTCATGTATAAAAGCAAAATTGCAACAACTATTTGCTTGTATATAAGTAAGTAACACTATTTTATTTTGATTTGAAGTAACCACAGTGTTGAATCTGTCATATATTGCTATTACCGTCCAGTAGTTCAGGACCGAACTTGCTAAAAACATGGCTGAATGTACTCAAAAAATTCAGCTCATTCTATTTAGGTAAAATGGCCAAGAGAAAGTAAAAAAATATATTGTGATGTAAAACAAGTTTTACATCACAATATATTTTATTAAGCCAACACATAACAAATTATTACAATATATATTTAACAAACAGAAAAAGAAATCAGACATCTTGAATAAAGCCAAAGCTGATCTAAGTCCAAATAAAATTGTCCACTTTATTAATACATTTAATAATAGCTGAGAATGTTAGAGAATGTACCAGTTGCATCAACCATTCAAAACATTCAAGAGCATACATGTGAACTCTCCTGCTTTTGGAGGGAGACTCCCTCTTTTAAGGTTCAAAATTATTTTAAAATGAGGGATGTTTTACAAATTTTCATAAATCTCCCTACTTGGAAACAGGTATCTTCCTTCTTCATTTATATGAAAATAACAAATCTCCCACTTTGCAAGTGAAAATATCCCTCTTTGGCTTCAGAGAAAGATCACATGTGTGTCAGAGCTAAATAATAATAAAAACAATCATATGAAAGAGAACATTCTATCGATTAAAGTCATAGCAGTAACATAAGCAGTGTCCTACAAACTGACAAACCCAAAGTCAAATACTTAACGATTGGAGACTCTTGTGTGACAATAATAATAAAATCCAACAACTCCCATCTAGGCCCATATTCACCATCCATTCTTAAGCCTTAGTCATGACTTGAGAATTAGTCACAATTTTTATACCAACAAAAATAAGCTAATTTATGAAGTTTCAATGTGATTTAAAGCTGAAAGTAGCAAAATTAAAGTGTCATGCAAACATACAGACATGTACCTAAATACATAACGAAGATATGGATTGAAAGCCATGACTTGAGCAATGGGGTACCAAACTCCGCACAGGGTTTACGACATCGCTACGCTCGCTTAAAACCACTGCCATCATACAAAATCACGTGACGATAGTAACCAACAGGCAGATTAGCTATGACGTCTTTGCCTGCCAACAGAGACTGCAGACACGCGATCTGTTTGGGATTCGCTTTTATGGAGGAGTCAAACTCCGTAATTACTTTGTGAATTTCTTCAACAGTATCCATTGATTGTTTACATTGAACCGGTGTAACACTGAAATTTCGCCCTCGGCGAAAGGACGGAAATGGCCGAGTTGTTACGATTGTAGTGATAAATGCATTCTTTGTTTCTTCTTTATCGTTAGAATTTGTTTTTTATCCATTATTAGTCGTTTTTCTCACATACACATTAATTCCGATTGTCCTTTTACTGAACAAAAATTAAAAGTAAAAAAAAATCAAATCCTTCCAGATCTGGAAGGATTTCTGTGTGGTGGCAGAGATTCTCCTTACTGAAAAGGGGAGATCAATGCGTTGGAGATTGATGGGGTACATGGGTGAAATGGAAATTGTCTCCCTTGTTAGTTTACATCTGAGGTATTCCAAACAGTAGGTAGGTCCTTTTAGTTGGAGTTTTTGGGCGTTAAAGACTCTTTTTTGTAGATATTGCAATTAAAAACAGTAAAAGTTCTTACTTTTGCATAAATAAAGATTAAATTTCATTTAAATACTTAAAAATAAAATGGAAGTGTTTGTTGACAATGGTTAACTTGGGTAACACAAGAAAGGCAGAAAAGTCAACATACACTCCATACAGCACAAGCATAAAAACCAAGTAAAACAAATGAAAGGACCTAATTGCATTTAAAGATTATTCAGGGGATTCTTACTTAAGAATGATTGTTGAATATGGGCCCTAGTTATTCCGGTGAGTCTTCAGTAATAACTAGAACTAAGCCAACGTTTCACAAATAGATAGTTTCCACATTAGTGAAGATCCCTTATCTTGACAGCCATCTATGATGGCAACTTCAAGGGATTTTCAGATGAATTGTATAGATGCATAAATTTTAATTTCTTGTAATTTCTTCATTTGTAGTCCTAAAATTAAAAGCTATACATTATTGGAAAGCTCTTGAAATTCATATTTTTATAACACAATATTTATAAAATTGATAAATGCACAAAGAATTAATATACATAAATAAAATTATTGGCTCATTCTTAAACAAAATGAACAGTGTATCTTTTTTGGTTGTATTGTTTTTTTCCTTTTAAACTATCAAAATATAGTTTTGATATTTAAAATACTTCATAAAAGCAATTAACTTTATTATAAAATTCAGTAAAATAGACTTAAAAAAAAAAGCACAGTTTAATACAGCATATATTTCCAGATTTCAGCCCGCATTAGCTTCTGTCTTCAAAGATGGCTGCCTTAAACTGTGTTATCATTGCCTATGACATCACATGGAAACTATCTATACTTCTTCCTTGTCTCTGTTCATAAACTTCTCATATCGGACAAAATACAGAGCAATTTTAGCAATTATAAAATAAAACAACAAAACATTTCAGCAAATAATTACCTTTTTTTTTAGTTTACTATCCAAAAGTATACAAAAAATATATAAAGTATATATGGGTCTGAATTTATTTAAAATACACATTATAATAAGTAATGATATATATTAAGTGTCTGAATATATTTAAAATACACATAATAATAAGTAATGATATATATTTAGTAACTTTTAACTGAAGGATGGATAATTCTGAAGATATTCAACACCTGCATCTGCAATCACCTACATCACAAACATGTGATTGTTTTAACTCTGGTAAGGGTATCTGATGATAGGAATTCTATGTTAGTACAAATAAATGTCAATGAAAAATATATGGAATGACTTGCAGTGACACTGGTGACACAAAAGAATTAGCATGCCTGATAAAATGTACATGCTATAAATATTATTGGAAAAAATAATATCAACTTTAAAAAGTAATACATAGTGAGCTGTACATGAAAAAACGTCACAGACAATAGTATATGATTACAGCAATCTCATTCATAAGTTTATAAAAGGACATAAATAATAAAAACATTGATTTAATTTGCATTGGAGCATGATGCTTGCATATGGAATGTTCACTGAAATTTGCCCATGAGGAAAGTCTGTTTAGTGGACTTTCTAACCCTGATGAAATACGGGTCCTAATTCGGTAAATGGCATTCTACTTTATTTATTTTCTATATTTACTTTTGTGTGTCTGTAACTGTCACTCAAACATGGCAGAAAACAAGAGATTTTGGTTTATCTCTTTTGTATTAAAATGCCTAAACCTTTAATAACTTACGCAAGTAGACAGGAATGCCCTGTCACACCAAGAACACTATTTCAACCCGTTTAGATATTAAAAAAAAACCCGTTTAGATATAAAAACCAGTTTTAAAGTAAATTATTTCAAAACTGGCTCGAATCATGACATAAACTGTACTTCTTTTTGTATACATCCAGTTTTGAAATAAAAACTACTTTTGAAATAAACTATTTTACTCATGCAAGACCTAAAACATAATTGAATCTGGAATATTTGTATAATTTATTCATGATAGTCGGAGTTATGTTAAAAGTTGGCTTTGACTGAAAGGCATGTACTTCAATGTGTAAGTAAATACACTGAAGTAGTTTATTTCAAGTTGGGATGATTTAAAGAAAGACAGAAAGCATGTCTGACATCAATGCAGCAAGAGACTTCAAACATCTCATGCCAATTTGTTAAAAATTAATTCTTATTTTATGCTTCTATTTTCAGGTAGACATAAAATGTATTGCTAAATAACTTAATACAGTACAGTTATTGTACTGATTTGTGCAGAAAAAAAAAATTTAAAAAAAAAAATTAAATAAAGTAAAAAAAAAAAATAGATAAATAAATAGATAAATATATAAATAGATAGATAGATAGATAAATAATTTATTCCATCTTTTATTGCCATGTCAAATGTTAGCCCACCTAAGTATTCTAATTAACAAAACCCTGCTTTTTTGTAGTTTTTTTTTCAGTAGTTTTTTTTTGTCAAAGAAATAACAGTTAGCAGATATTCAGTAGATGAACACATAAGTAGCCATCAGTAATAAAAAAGGGTTTCCATTATTTCAATAATAATTTCTATATCAACAGCTACTACTAGTAAAGTCATTGCTGCAACTACTTCTGCTACTACAACTTCTATGACAACAACTCCCATTAGTATTACAACTTTTTCTACTACTATTACTACAATTACCATAATGTCATAAAAATCTTGGCTCTAGGTGGGTTTTCGCTGAATAATTGCATAGAAAAGACTGTTTTAGTTCATACATTTTAAAAGTAATATATTATTTAGATATAACAGATATCATTTATACATGAAGTGGCACTATTAAAAACTTACATAAAACATCCATGGTGGGAAAAAGGCTTGAACGATTCACAACATACAGCCCATACATATACTACAATGAAAACCTCTCTACAGCAACATTTGGCAGAGGCACAGAAAACTGTTGCTGCTGAGAGGTGTTGCTGTGCATAGGTCATCATTGAAAGTTAAACTACTTCATATAAACCATTTAATTTTAAAACTACTTTATAATGTTTAAATAATATCAAAAATGTAGTATTGCACATAATCATTATGTACTTCATATAAACCATTTAATTTCAAAACTACTTTATAATGTTTTAATAATATCAAAAATGTAGTATTTCACATAATCATTATGTACTTCATATAAACCATTTAATTTCAAAACTACTTTATAATGTTTAAATAATATCAAAAATGTAGTATTGCACATAATCATTATGTACTTCATATAAACCATTTAATTTCAAAATTACTTTATAATGTTTAAATAATATCAAAAATGTATTATTGCACATAATTATTATGTACTTCATATAAACCATTTAATTTCAAAACTACTTTATAATGTTTAAATAATATCAAAAATGTAGTATTGCACATAATCATTATGTACTTCATATAAACCATTTAATTTCAAACTACTTAATAATGTTTAAATAATATTAAAAATGTAGTATTGCACATAATCATTATGTACTTTATATAAAACCATTTAATTTCAAAACTACTTTATAATGTTAAAATAATATAAAAAATGTAGTATTGCACATAATCATTATGTACTTCATATAAACCATTTAATTTCAAAACTACTTTATAAGGTTTAATTAATATCAAAAATGTAGTATTGCACATAATCATTATGTACTTCATATAAACCATTTAATTTCAAAACTACTTTATAATGTTTAAATAATTTCAAAAATGTAGTTTTGCACTTAATCATTATGTACTTCATATAAACCATTTAATTTCAATACTACTTTATAATGTTTAAATAATATCAAAAATGTAGTATTGCACATAATCATTATGTACTTCATATAAACCATTTAGTTTCAAAACTACTTTATAATGTTTAAATAATATCAAAAATGTAGTATTGCACATAATCATTATGTACTTCATATAAACCATTTAATTTCAAAACTACTTTATAATGTTTAAATAATATCAAAAATGTAGTATTGCACATAATCATTATGTACTTCATATAAACCATTTAATTTCAAAACTACTTTATAATGTTTAAATAATATCAAAAATGTAGTATTGCACATAATCATTATGTACTTAATTTTTGTTGAATTAAGGGAAATAGAAGAGCATACATGCACACAAAGTGCTATATAAAAACGCAGTAAATATCCTTACTAGTAGAATCAGATAAGTCTAAATAAAACAGAACTTAATTCGGCAGACCAAGTAGATGCAGACTTAGCACTAAAATATGAATGAGGATAAATGCTTCAACATTTAGTCAACATAAATTCATATTGTAAATGCAGATAAGTAGACATTGGCATTTTCACTTCTTACAAATTCACCAATAAGTTTTTGTGGACTTATAAAACATTATTATTAGTCCAACTTATCGATAAACTGATATTTTTCTTTTTTATAAGCACTATTTTGAAACAATTCTATCAGGTGTTTTCCACACCTATTAGGTGATTTTACATCTAACAATTTTAGGTTACCTGTCAAATAGATACACGATTAGCACCTATATTAAATTAGTCAACCATGATTCCTTATCAATGAAAGAAAATTTGAGTGTAATACTTCTCAAGTAGTCCACACGTGGTGCTTACCAGAAGTTATCACAGACTTAAGGCCATATTTGAATGGCCGTTTACCTTTAACCAGAGATAGTGCTTGCTGATCAGAGGTTAAAATGCACTAAAATCTTATGGTGGGAAATAAATGTGTTGCTGCTAAGAGGTTGTTTTTGCTCAGAGGTGCCCTTTGGGGAGGTTTTATTTTATGAATAATAATAATAGCATGTCCTCAATTTTAACAACAAAATGCCTTTTTTTTGAAGTCATTAATGAAAAATGTAAAAAATAAAGATTGAAGCTTTAACTTAAAAGTTACCTTTTTTAAAAGGTATGAAAAGTAGATTTGAAAGATTTTTCCTCCAAAGAGGGATTTTACAAGTGTAACTAACACTGTGTTTGGCTCAATATGAAGACATATCCTTTGTTCAGAGCACATAAACTAAGGCACTTATGTTTTTTTATGTGGACATTGAAGTTTGTGAGAGAGGTCCCAGTAGAGATGAGAAGCTGGAGAAATCCTTCTCCTTGCAAATGCAGGCAGGACTGTACAAGGCCAATGGAACAGGCATCCCATTACTCTGGAAACAAAATCATACATCATTAAACATTGACCCTTGACTGTACAAGGCTGACATAATGGACGTCCCATTAGCCTGGAACAGTAACAGACATTACTAAACATTAGGCCTGGACTGTACAAGGCTGACAGAATGGACATACCATTAGCCTGGAACAGTAACAGACATCACTAAACATTGGGCCTGGACTGTACAAGGCTGACAGAATGGACATACCATTAGCCTGGAACAGTAACAGACATCACTAAACATTAAGCCTGGACTGTACAAGACTGACAGAATGGACATACCATTAGCCTGGAACAGAAAACAGGCATCATTAAACAATGGCCCTGGAAAGTACAAGGCTGACAGAATTGATGTCCCATTAGCCTAAAACAGTAACAGACATCACTAAACATTAGGCCTGGACTGTATAAAGCCGAATGAATGGATGTTCTACATGACTAACATGATTATCTGCCCCTTACTGTGACGTGACACTGCTCCACATTCCACATGGCCCATTCCGCACTTGTGACACGCTTTTTGTCTTGCAGTCGGTGGTTCAAGTGTGACATCATCAGTAACGACTGAACAGGAAGCTTTAAGCTTCTTAGAAGAGCACTAAACATTCAGTTATAGCTGTGTAAGTTTGTACAGTCTTATTTTTACTAATGAAATGATCAGAAAAAAAGAGTTTGTATTTAAACTAAAATGTCTTTTTATATGACCTTGTAAGTGTATTCATGTGACAGGAAGGTAATGCCTACCAGTTAGCTCAGTCAGTAGAATTTCACACTGTAAGCAAATGAGGAGGGATGGGGGGAGGGGGAAGAGGAGGGAGGAATGGAAAGAAAAAGTGAGGAAGAGAAGACAAAGAGAGAGTGAGAGAGAGAGATAGAAAGAGAGAGAGAGAGCAAGAGAGAGAGAGAGAGAGAGGGGGGGGGGGGGAATTCTTAATTTCAACTATTTATTGAATTTCATTTGATGTGCTGCTCTTCAGAGTGGCACCAAAATAGTTGTATTAATAAAAACAGAAAATTGTGTAGATGCTGGTCAGACAACTCTCAGTGCAAGCTGACTGATCTAACTCCACACTATTAGCATAATCTTGATTATTTGTCCTTTAGCATGTTAAGAGAGTTATTATAATTATTATGTCCTTACCAATATGAGCGCCTGTCTCTGTAGTGTAAGGCACTGGGGGGTGAAGTAAGCACCTGTCCTAGTGCACTGGAAGTTGACCCCTGCTGCTGTCAGATCACTGCTGAGAACAGGGTACCTAAATGTCTCCTGCAAACACACAAAATACACTTTGTTCTACTAAAGTCTCTTGAAACACACAAAATACACTTTGTTCTACTTAAGTCTCCTGAAACACACAAAATACACTTTGTTCTACTTAAGTCTCCTTAAAACACACAAAATACACTTTGTTCTACTTAAGTCTCTTGAAGCACACAAAATACACTTTGTTCTACTTAAGTCTCTTGAAACACACAAAATACACTTTGATCTACTTAAGCCTCCCACAACACACAAAATACACTTTGATCTACTTAAGTCTCCTGCAACACACAAAATACACTTTGTTCTACTTAAGTCTCCTGAAACACACAAAATACACTTTGTTCTACTTAAGTCTCCTGAAACAAAAAATACACTTTGTTCTACTTAAGTCTCTTGAAACACACCAAATACACTTTGTTCTACTTAAGTCTCCTGAAACACACAAAATACACTTTGTTCTACTTAAGTCTCCTGAAACAGACAAAATGCACTTTGTTCTACTTAAGTCTCTTGAAACACACAAAATACACTTTGTTCTACTTAAGTCTCCCACAACACACAAAATACACTTTGTTCTACTTAAGTCTCCTTAAAACACACAAAATACACTTTGTTCTACTTAAGTCTCCCACAACACACAAAATACACTTTGTTCTACTTAAGTCTCTTGAAGCACACAAAATACACTTTGTTCTACTTAAGCCTCCTGAAACACACAAAATACACTTTGTTCTACTTAAGTCTCCTGAAACACACAAAATACACTTTGTTCTACTTAAGTCTCTTGAAACACACAAAATACACTTTGATCTACTTAAGCCTCCCACAACACACAAAATACACTTTGATCTACTTAAGTCTCCTGCAACACACAAAATACACTTTGTTCTACTTAAGTCTCCTGAAACACACAAAATACACTTTGTTCTACTTAAGTCTCCTGAAACAAAAAATACACTTTGTTCTACTTAAGTCTCTTGAAACACACCAAATACACTTTGTTCTACTTAAGTCTCCTGAAACACACAAAATACACTTTGTTCTACTTAAGTCTCCTGAAACAGACAAAATGCACTTTGTTCTACTTAAGTCTCTTGAAACACACAAAATACACTTTGTTCTACTTAAGTCTCCCACAACACACAAAATACACTTTGTTCTACTTAAGTCTCCTTAAAACACACAAAATACACTTTGTTCTACTTAAGTCTCCCACAACACACAAAATACACTTTGTTCTACTTAAGTCTCTTGAAGCACACAAAATACACTTTGTTCTACTTAAGTCTCCTGAAACACACAAAATACACTTTGTTCTACTTAAGTCTCCTGAAACACACAAAATACACTTTGTTCTACTTAAGTCTCTTGAAACACACAAAATACACTTTGTTCTACTTACGTCTCCTGAAACACACAAAATACACTTTGTTCTACTTAAGTCTCCTGCAAACACACAAAATACACTTTGTTCTACTTAAGTCTCTTGAAACACACAAAATACACGTTGTTCTACTTAAGTCTCTTGAAACACACAAAATACACTTTGTTCTATTAAAGTCTCCTGCAAACACACAAAATACACTTTGTTCTACTTAAGTCTCCTGAAACACACCAAATACACTTTGTTCTACTTAAGTCTCCTGAAACACACCAAATACACTTTGTTCTACTTAAGTCTCCTGAAACACACAAAATACACTTTGTTCTACTTAAGTCTCCTGAAACACACAAAATACACTTTGTTCTACTTAAGTCTCCTGAAACACACAAAATACACTTTGTTCTACTTAAGTCTCCTGAAACACACAAAATACACTTTGTTCTACTTAATTCTCCTGAAACACACAAAATGCACTTTGTTCTACTTAAGTCTCCTGAAACACACAAAATACACTTTGTTCTACTTAAGTCTCTTGAAACACACAAAATACACTTTGTTCTACTTAATTCTCCTGAAACACACAAAATGCACTTTGTTCTACTTAATTCTCCTGAAACACACAAAATGCACTTTGTTCTACTTAAGTCTCCTGAAACACACAAAATACACTTTGTTCTATTAAAGTCTCCTGAAACACACAAAATACACTTTGTTCTACTTAAGTCTCTTGAAACACACAAAATACACTTTGTTCTACTTAATTCTCCTGAAACACACAAAATGCACTTTGTTCTACTTAATTCTCCTGAAACACACAAAATGCACTTTGTTCTACTTAAGTCTCCTGAAACACACAAAATACACTTTGTTCTATTAAAGTCTCTTAAAACACACAAAATACACTTTGTTCTTCTTAAGTCTCCTGAAACAAAAAATACACTTTGTTCTATTAAAGTCTCCTGCAACACACAAAATATACTTTGTTCTACTTAAGTCTCCTGCAACACACAAAATACACTTTGTTCTACTTAAGTCTCCTGCAACACACAAAATATACTTTGTTCTACTTAAGTCTCCTGCAACACACAAAATACACTTTGTTCTATTAAAGTCTCCTGCAACACACAAAATATACTTTGTTCTACTTAAGTCTCCTGCAACACACAAAATACACTTTGTTCTACTTAAGTCTCTTGAAACACACAAAATGCACTTTGTTCTACTTAAGTCTCTTGAAACACACAAAATACACTTTGATCTACTTAAGTCTCCCACAACACACAAAATACACTTTGATCTACTTAAGTCTCCTGAAACACACAAAATACACTTTGTTCTACTTAAGTCTCCTGAAACACACAAAATACACTTTGTTCTACTTAAGTCTCCTGAAACAAAAAATACACTTTGTTCTACTTAAGTCTCTTGAAACACACCAAATACACTTTGTTCTACTTAAGTCTCCTGAAACACACAAAATACACTTTGTTCTACTTAAGTCTCCTGAAACAGACAAAATGCACTTTGTTCTACTTAAGTCTCTTGAAACACACAAAATACACTTTGTTCTACTTAAGTCTCCCACAACACACAAAATACACTTTGTTCTACTTAAGTTTCCTGCAACACACAAAATACACTTTGTTCTACTTAAGTCTCCTGAAACAAAAAATACACTTTGTTCTACTTAAGTCTCTTGAAACACACCAAATACACTTTGTTCTACTTAAGTCTCCTGAAACAAAAAATACACTTTGTTCTACTAAAGTCTCCTGAAACACACAAAATACACTTTGTTCTACTTAAGTCTCCCACAACACACAAAATACACTTTGTTCTACTTAAGTCTCCCACAACACACAAAATACACTTTGTTCTACTTAAGTCTCCTTAAAACACACAAAATACACTTTGTTCTACTTAAGTCTCCCACAACACACAAAATACACTTTGATCTACTTAAGTCTCCCACAACACACAAAATACACTTTGATCTACTTAAGTCTCCCACAACACACAAAATACACTTTGATCTACTTAAGTCTCCTGCAACACACAAAATACACTTCGTTCTACTTAAGTCTCCTGAAACGCACAAAATGCATTTTGTTCTACTTAAGTCTCCTGAAACAAAAAATACACTTTGTTCCACTTAAGTCTCTTGAAACACACCAAATACACTTTGTTCTACTTAAGTCTCCTGAAACAAAAAATACACTTTGTTCTACTAAAGTCTCCTGAAACAGACAAAATGCACTTTGTTCTACTTAAGTCTCTTGAAACACACAAAATACACTTTGTTCTACTTAAGTCTCCTGAAACACACAAAATACACTTTGTTCTACTTAAGTCTCTTGAAACACAAAATACACGTTATTCTACTTAAGTCTCCTGAAACACACAAAATACACTTTGTTCTACTTAAGTCTCTTGAAACACAAAATACACGTTATTCTACTTAAGTCTCCTGCAACACACAAAATACACTTTGTTCTACTTAAGTCTCCTGAAACACACAAAATACACTTTGTTCTACTTAAGTCTCCTGTAACACACAAAATGCACTTTGTTCTACTTAAGTCTCTTGAAACACAAAATACACTTTGTTCTACTTAAGTCTCCTGCAACACACAAAATACACTTTGTTCTTCTTAATCTCCTAAAACAGACAAAATACACTTTGTTCTACTTAAGTCCCCTGCAACACACAAAATACGTTTTGTTCTACTTAAGTCTCCTGAAACACACAAAATACTCTTTGTTCTACTTAAGTCTCTTGAAACACAAAATACACTTTGTTCTACTTAAGTCTCCTGCAACAAACAAAATACACTTTGTTCTACCTAAGTTTAAAGTGAATATCTTGACGGTTTTCTAGAAATGAACCTTAACAAAAAGATAAACCAACAATGAGGGTCATGACAATAACTTCACAATTTTTTTCTTAGAAAAAAATGGAGCTAACATTAGGTTAACTTCACTGCTACTGCTTAAGAAGCTTTACTAGAACTATCAAATAAGGTGATTAATACCCCAACATGGATGCTTGATACTGAAACTGGTAAACTTAGCATGGCATAAGGTAACACAAGAAACACAGACACATGTAACATGGACCTTGACCTCAGCCATCCCATTTTTAAAATCCCAAGCATTGACTTCTCAAAAGCTACTCTTACGGCAATTTCATTATAATATCTCATTCCTAATTAAAGTTATTGAGCAGAAACCTTTTTTGTTTTATTTTCAGTAACAGTGACCTTGACCCCACTAGCCCAACTTTCAAGCCCAAGTGTAGTCTTCACAGAAGCTACCTATGAAGCAAAGTTCAGCACAATATCTCATTTCTAACTACAGTTATTGAGTGGAAATGTTTTTTTAATATTTTTAGCAACAGTGACCTTGACCCAGCCAACCCTAAATTCGAATTTGATCTATATCTTGTTATGTTATAACTGTGTACCGAAAATTCCAACTCTGTGAAACCTTTCATGTGGAATGATTTGTAAACTGTTTTTTTTTTTACTTTTCAGTAACAGTGACCTTGACCCCACCGGGTTCCATTTTCATCATAATATCTCATTCCTACCTCTTCTTATTGAGCAGAAACCATTTTTCTATTATAGTAACAGTGACCTTGACCCCAATGGCCCCACTTTAAATCTCAAGTGTTGTCTTCACAGAAGCTACCTATGGGGCAAAGTTCATCACAATATCTCATTTCTAACTAAAGTTATTGAGAGGAAATTTTTTTTCTATTATTAGTAACATTGACCCCACCTGCCCCAATGTCGAACTTGACCTATATCTTATGATGTTACACCTGTGTATCAAAAATGTTTAAATCTATCAAGCCTTTCACGAGTTATCATCCGGAAACCATGAAAACTGACAGACCAACCGACCGATCGACAAGCTCAATCCTATATACCCCACTCAAACTTCGTTTGTGGGGGTATAACAAGTCTAGTTAATATGTATCCTATAATTAAATAAATAAAAAGATTAACAAGTCTAGATGGGACCAGTTACTGCAACAGTAATTAGTTTTAAGACTATTTAAACAATAAATCTGTGATTAGTATTTTGTTTGTTGAGAGAATAATTATTTTTAATTTAATGTCAAAGAACAAGGAAGTATCATTTTATTTGTCTGGACAACCTTATCCTGCAATCTTACCCCTCCTTGTTGAAGTACATTCCACAGTTTTGGTGACATCTGGAGACTGTTCTTGGCCCGTGTGACAGCAACATACAGAAGGTTATTCTCATCTGAAGTATCCCTTCCTAAAGAATAAATTAACTCAAAACTTAACCATTCAATCTTCATAGCACAAGACACAAACCACCTACACAATACCAAAAAACTCGCAACTAAAACCACTCACTCTTCATAGCATAAGATACAAAACAGACCATCTAAATATTTTAAAATCACACTCTGCAGACCATGATTTCTCTCTTCATATCACAAAGCTCAGAGAGTAGGATAAAATCAGCCCCCACCCCACTCCCAACAAAATCCGCTCTGGTATGTTTTGCATAAGGTGACATAATCCCTCCCATAAATTTTCCTATGCAGACAACCCCCTCCCCCACACCCACCTTGCCCCTAGGGTATTTTCAAAGGCAGAAAAAAATCCCTTCAAAATCCACTCTTGAAATTTGTGGAAAGGATTTTGTCAAATGTAAATTTGTAAATGACAAAATCATCTAAGATTTTATGCAGACAAACTTTCTGACCAAGTTTAGTGCAGATTGGGCTATAAAAGTGGCCTCAAAAGTGTTTACAAGACTTTTTGATTTGATCTAATGAACTACTTTTGACCCCACATTACCCAGTTAAGAACTCATCCAAGATTTCATGCAACCAACCATTCTGGCCAATTAAAATGAAGATTAGGCTATAAACATTGTCTCTAGCGTGTTCACAAGGTTTTCTGAAATTTTACCAAGGGACCTAGCTTTTGACCCCATGTGACCCAATTGCAAACTCATCCAAGATTACTTGCAGGCAAACATTTTAACCAAGTTTGATGAAGACTCGATAAAAACTGTTGACAGACGAAGGGGTATCATAAGAGCTCCCCTTGAGCACATTGCGCTCCCTTGAGCACATTGTGCTCAGGTGAGCTAAAGAGAAAAGTAATCTAATAAAACATTAACATAAAACATTAAAAATGATAAACACAAGAACTTAACTAATGGTATTTTGTATATTGATAAAAGATACAAAACTTAATTCCAACCTATACTTGAGCTGTCACTAAAATTTAGTGGCCCAAAGTCGTCTGTTACTCTGACAGTGCTAAACTCTAGTCCCTTTGACTTGTGAGCCGTGCTAAACACAAAATCTGTAAAGAAATTAACAAAGAGAAACATGAATTTAGTAAGAAAACTATTATTCAGAAACACAAAATAATGTCTATGTATCAAATGTTAAAAATGATTAATATAAACCAGGGATAAGGATTGATCCAAGAAGACATCCAAGTACAAAAGTTGGTTAAAATCATTTAGAAACAATTTCCATAATTGAATTTAATGGTTGAAACAGAAAGACAACAGTAGCTAATTGGGAGTTTTTATTAAATATAAATTAAGAAGAGTCCCTATAATTATATATTATACCTCACATAATTTTGCTTCTATAATTATCATTGCTCACTCAACGGTCCATTATTATCAATATAGACCGATAAGGAACCGCTACTTGGCACACCCAGTTACTTAATAAACTTTTTATGGACCGGGTCTAATGACTTTCACGATAAGTAAAAAATATGCACCGTATGAATGATAAAATATGTAAAAAAAAGGTGTTTACAAACAATAAAGATTTTATTTTTCAATGTATGGAAACATGTTAATACAATTATGAAAAAAAATGCACTTCGGTCCATATTACTCTCTCTGCTGACTAGCCAGTCTATATAATGCCTAAGGAGGGCCTGAAGTGGTGTGAACTATTTCTTAAATAAATTATGTACTATTTGCACAATAAGTTTAAAATAACAACAATTTGTTTTATTAGTTAGGCTGATAAATAATATGGCTAAATGGCAATAAAGGCAATATACAACAAGAAATGTCACTAGAATTGACATATGTCCCCAAAAATGCAATGATCTTTAATATGGCCTTGAATAAATGACCTAAATTGTTGTACTTGTAAATTGTATGTGAGCCACACTTTAAAGCATATGTCTGTAAGTGATGTTTTCAGATTAGATGGAGGTACTATAACAAGTAAGTTTTGGCAAAGACACGTGTGTACGGAGTAAGACAAACATATATAGACAATGCGATTTCCAAATGCCACTCTTTCGGGCCATGAGAACATGTTTATGTTTATTTGGTTTATCGTCCAACCAATGGTATTTCAGTAATCTGAAGACAGTGTCCACTTGAAGCAGATATAGTGCTGCCTTCACTTTGTATAGCATGCCAGGAACACCTGCCATGATACCACACCCAGTCATATTATCCTGACACCGAGCCAACCAGTCCTGGAACTACCCTTATATTTGCTTGACCATTAGCAAGGGAGCTATACCACTACCATTTTTAAAAACTTTGATTATGATGTGGCCCAGGATCGAACCCCGGCCTCCCTTACCTGGAGCCGACGCTCTACCGATTGCGCTACCAGGTCCAGTGAAAACCTGAATAAGTGGATGATCCCAATGACGGTATGATGAGGTAAGATGATTGCTGATTATGAGGAAATCAAGATTAATGCTTACCTGCCATATGCTCATCTTGTACACATTTGGACCTGATGGTTTTGATGTACATTGGTAGTTTTGCATGGAACTTCTTCACAATCTTAATTTTCCATAGAAGTTCATAAGCCTGGGTTTTTCTTGCAAAGTTTTCTAGCTCACGAAAATTCTTGAATTCCTTGATGAGCTCATGCTTGATTTCAATATTTTCTGCAGTAAACACATTATAATTATGTCTGTTAAACTTAGGTGTCTTCCTCACAATAAAATCTGGTGTTAAGCAATGACACAAAATGTGAGCAAGTCTGTAACCTCTTCGTTATGATTATATCTCACAAGTTACACTATCATTTCTTCTCCCTAAAACTTTAAACACTACAGGCCCACCTAAATTGGAAAACAGTTTTCTTTCTCAATATTTTTTTCACTAATACTTATACTTAAAGCTTGATATCACACAATTTACGGATAAGTGCTCCGATGGATCGAGATCCTGATGCATTCTGCAAAGTAACAGATTACTGTGGAATTCATTAATGGCAATGGAAATTGAAATGTTGCCCTATCTGACTTGACACTGTGACCATAGTGGAAGATAATGGCTTGGGGAAGGGTAGTGGCCAATCCAGCTGGACAGAACCTCAGGTGGCAGTGGTATCAGGGAAGGGGTGGGGATTAAAGTTGTGCTAACCAATGGCAGTAAGTCCATGTGCATCAAGTGTGACTATTTGTCCACTCCACCAATGACATCTCTGTATATAAAACACAAATTTATTGTTCCAGATGTGATCTTACTGAATGGTGTTTGTTTATTGGGCTAATCGTCCCGCAAACAGTTTTTCAGTTATGTCCTGGCCTGGGTCGAACCCAGGGCCTCCTGTACCTGGAGCCAATGCTCTACTGATTGTGCTGCCTGATTCGGTGAATGGCATTTGTTATATTTGGGGAAGGGTTTTCTTTAATGAAGATTGATTTCATGTGTTATCAAACGTCTAGACATGGTCAAAGTGACTTTTTAAATTCGGTACTTTTACAGAGATCTTCATTTTCACCACATATTTAGCATTTGTAAGATCATGCAAACAAACCAACTGAAAGAATAAGTATTGAATTTGAAGAACTTACACTTAAATAATACTTGTATATATTTAATCCTGGCATGAAATTTGGACTCTAAATGTTACAATTTTATTTAAATATTTAAACTTATTATGGTCCAGTTGGGCATATCAATATGCTGGAAGCACCTGTTAATTTTATTTCAAATTACTTGTGTATTTAACAAGCAGAATGATAAATTTATTACTTTAACCATCTTAGTATATAACAATAATTTTCAACATTTTTCAAATCATCTGTAGTGAACACTCATAAAGAACAGCTGGTATAAAAGAATTGATAAAATGATAATTATGTGGTACTGATACCTTTCAGTCTCTGCTCGGGTGATAACCACAGACCCCTTATTTCCTGGAGCATATCAAAGCCAAATTTGGATGTGCCCTGAAATACCCTAAAACTCATTAGCAAGGTCATTTGTATTTAAAGTTAGCAAGAACTACAGACAAGGAGGAATAACCCTACTAATTTCTGTCATTCAAAGTTTACCAAGAATAAAAGCTGAGTAGGTAATTATATCCCCCGCAGATGTTTGTAAAAAGTATATGGTTCCTTGCAATCTGGTTTAACCCACTGACCCCCAAAATTAAACAAAAATCATGAATAAGATAATTGTGGCCTTGGCTTTTGCACCAATGACCCCAAAACTATAAGATGACATCTACTCAGTATAGGATAGAGTCTCTTAAGACGTTTCTGTAGAAACGAGCGCAGTGAGTGCAGGCTGCTATTTTCTATGGAAACGTCTTAAAAGATTCTATCCTACTTAGAAGTCCCCACCTCACTTCTACCTGTTCTACCGAAATGACATGTAATCCGACCCATAAAACCATAGATCAAACTGTCAATCATCTTGACGTGTTAAAACTTGTCATCAAGGTGTCAAGCCATTATGCGTGGTTTGTTGCACATGTGCAGTTAAAAATAATACCATAAGTTAAATAGATCGATCTATTTTGTTTTTTGCAAAATAGAAAACAGAAAAGAGTTCTATTGAAATAAATCGCTGAGGAATTTGAATTTTCATAGCTTCTGATTAGCTACAAATGTAGGGTGACTTCTAAGCATACCCAATGTTCCTATAATGTAGGGTTTTGAGGGGATACAAAGGAATTGTAATAATTCTAAATAGGATTTACATTACCTAATATTTTAATTAAACAAATCCTTGAAAAGTATCAATAAAAAATATCAATACTACAAACTTTAATACTAAATTTAATAGTAAAAAAGAAAAAATATTATTCTATACTCACAGTGACTTTGTTCATAAGACCATAATCCAATGCTTTTGAAATATGACTTGTTTCAATCTATCACTGTTCTTTGTTAACTATTTTAAAAAAGCTAAACATATGTTTTCACATTTTTTCCAAAACAGACATATTTTGTGATTTCACACAAACTTAAAATCTTTTTCCTCAGTATATCATGCATTAATGTATATCACAAATAAATAAGATATATGAATAAAATTGTTGACAAATAGCATGACTTTGTCAGAAATATAAAGATAAGTGATTTAAACATATAAATTCAAGCCTTGGCTAACAATCTATCCTACTAACCCCGACAAAAGCGACTTTGCATGGCTCATTTAATAAGCAACATTTGTTCACTGCCTCATTGAACACAGTGAAGTTATAACGGGAGATGATGGCAACCTGCCCCACGGCTTCCCCAAGTACAGTACCTGGTTAAAAGTAATAAGAATAAATAATATTATTTGATTTATATGCATGACATCTACACAACTATTGTTATTATGTCAAGATACAAATTTAGTGTAAGAAGACCTCAAATAAATGTCTGGGTAGAACCACTGCTGTATCACTGGTCAACTGGCAGATCACCTCACATGGAAGTTTTTGTCAGGATAGTACATGAAAATCATGTTGAGAATAGCTTAGAATCTATTCCTATGTTGGTGACTATAGATATATGATAAACATCTATTTACATGGAATCTATGCCTCTGTTGGTGACTATAGATATATGATAAACATCTACTCACATGGAATCTATTCCTCTGTTGGTGACTATAGATATATGATAAACATCTATTTACATGGAATCTATTCCTCTGTTGTTGACTATAGATATATGATAAACATCTATTTACATGGAATCTATTCCTCTGTTGGTGACTATAGATATATGATAAACATCTATTTACATGGAATCTATTCCTCTGTTGGTGACTATAGATATATGATAAACATCTATTTACATGGAATCTATTTCTCTGTTGGTGACTATAGATATATGATAGACATCTATTTACATGGAATCTATGCCTCTGTTGGTGACTCTATAGATATATGATAAACAACTATTTACATGGAATCTATGCCTCTGTTGGTGACTATAGATATATGATAAACAACTATTTACATGGAATCTATGCCTCTGTTGGTGACTATAGATATATGATAAACAACTATTTACATGGAATCTATGCCTCTGTTGGTGACTATAGATATATGATAAACAACTATTCACATGGAATCTATTCCTCTGTTGGTGACTCTATAGATATATGATAAACAACTATTTACATGGAATCTATGCCTCTGTTGGTGACTCTATAGATATATGATAAACAACTATTTACATGGAATCTATGCCTCTGTTGGTGACTATAGATATATGATAAACAACTATTTACATGGAATCTATGCCTCTGTTGGTGACTATAGATATATGATAAACATCTATTTACATGGAATCTATGCCTCTGTTAATGACTATAGATATATGATAAACAACTATTTACATGGAATCTATTCCACTGTTAATGACTATAGATATATGATAAACATCTATTTACATGGAATCTATGCCTCTGTTGGTGACTATAGATATATGATAAACAACTATTTACATGGAATCTATGCCTCTGTTGGTGACTATAGATATATGATAAACATCTATTTACATGGAATCTATGCCTCTGTTGGTAACTACATGGTCTGTTGCATCGAGCTTCTTCACAGACAGTCTACCTGTCTGTCGTCTACCGTCCTCCACCTTCCAGGACCAATGGACTGCAAAATTGTGTCTTCTTCGAGTAATGGTCTCAATTCATAGATGTGCACAGTGCCAGACCAGACGAGCTTGTTGTAGTTGGAGACTTGAACTTTCACCTCGATGATCAGTCAGAACGTGACGCTGGCCAGTTTCTCGAGTCAAGGATGCCACACATCAGAAAGGCCACATCCTGGATGTTGTCATCACGAAGGACACTAGTGCAACTGTATCTAATGTCAGTGTGTTTGATCCAGCTATCTGGGATAACAGTGGCCACTCATGTACGGATCACTTGGCAGTGCAGTTCGAAACGGTGTTTGAAAAAACTGCCAACCCCGTCAAATCCATATCCTACCGTAAATATCGCTTGATTGATCTAACTGGCTTATCTGATGACATTAGGATGTCCCCTGAGTTCAACATCATGCAAGGAAGCTGTGAACAACTTGTTGAGGCATACAATATCGGTGTAAGGATGCTAGTCAACAAGCATGTTCCGTGGTTCTCTGTCGAGCTTCATGATGCGAAACAGGAGAAACGTCGTCCTTTACATCTGTAGCTTAAATCTAAGTTGGAAGTTGATCACAGATGTACCGGGCACAGTGTTGTAGAGTCAACACAATGCTGGTCAAGGAACGAGAGTCCCACTTCAACTCTAAGAGTATAGACTGCGGCTCCAACCGCAAAGACATATACCACATTGTCAAACATCTCCTTGGTGAGAGTAGACCTGGTGCTTCCGGAGCACTCATCGACCATCGACCTCGTTGAACATTTCAGTGAGTATTTTTACCGCACCATCATGACAATCAGGAACAGGATAGGCTGTCATACTCGTGCTAGCTCCACCAGGTCCAAAACTAAGTCTACTCTTTCATGCTTTACTCCTGCAAGTGATGAGGAGATTTGGAAACTCATCACTGCCAGTCCAAATAAGTCTTGTGCATTGGACCCTCTACCAACTTGGATGATGAAAGTGTATTGACGAACTTGTGCCACTACTCAAAAACATTGTGAACGCTTTGCTGTATGAGAGGTAGTCATCGAGTCACTCAAGATGGCACACATCCCCCCGCTCCTTTAAAAACCAGTCTTGACCCAGAGGTTGACAAGAACTAACGTCAGTAGGCTTGATTCATACCTCAATGTCAATGCATGCTCTGACACATATCAGCGTGCGTACACCAAGTTTTGTTTGACTGAAACGGCATTTCTTCACGTTCAGTCCGATATATTAAAATCATTGGATGTGGGTGATGGGGCTGTTTTGTCTCTGCTCGACTTATCAGCAGCCTTCGATACTTTGGACCACAAGACACTTATTGAACGCTTAAGATTAGGTTTTGGTATTTCTGGTGTGGCCTTGGAATGGTTCGCTTTGCACCTTTGTAATCATCATCAGTCAGTGTATATCTCAGAAAACTGCTCAAAGCCGCATGAACTCAGATTTGGTGTACCTCAGGGGTCTGTTCTGGGGGCCTAAACTCTACACCCTGTACACACAGGCTCTTGGTGATCTGATCAGGCACCATGGCCTGGACTACTACATGTCTGCTGACGATACACAATTGTACGTCTTCTTTAAGTGCAAATGTGATGCGAAACGCGAATAAGCTGTCCAGTGCTTAGAAGCCTGTCTGGAGGACATCTGCATATGGATGGATACCAACTTTCTAAGAGGTATCACCAGACATATTTGTTATTTGCATCACCCTCAATGGCATGTCTGTTAGATCCAGTGAATCTGTAAGAAATCTTGGTGTTGTGATTGACAGCACAATGACCATGGACCACCAAGTTATATCAGTTGCACGGTCTTGCTTCTTGCATTTAAGGAAAATAGGTAGTCTGAAAGCGCACTAAAATCACTGGTTCATGGACTCATTACTTCATGCCTGGGCTATTGCAATGAAATGTTAACTGGCCTTCCAAATAACATCATCCACTGTTTACAGAGAGTTCAAAATTCAGCAGCTTATCTTATCATTGGTGCGAAGCGGTCTGACTTCATTTCTCCAATTCTTGTAGATTTACACTGGTTACCAGTAAGTAGTCGAATTGACTACAAGGTTCTGGTGCACACTTTCCGTGCAATCAATGCACCAGCCTACATATCAGGTATGATCAATATCCATCAACTGAACAGACCTTTTTGCTCCGGTGATCAACAACTCCTGGTCACACCTAGGACCAAGTTGCGCCTCGGGGAGCGATCCTTTTATGCTGCTGCCCCGAGGCTATGGAAGAGTCTTCCTGTTAACCTCAGGGTCCTTTCAGCACTGACAAGCTTTAAAAGGGCTCTGAAAACACACCTTTTTTATAATGCTCATTTTCACTAATTTCTTTTATATTCTCATCTAAATGTATTATCTATCATTGCCAATTGCTACACGTTTTATTTCGTTTCAATGTTTTTAGTTACAATTTTATATTTTGTTAGGTGCCTTTGAGCACTCCTGTGATAAAGGCACCTTAATATATGGTAATAATAATAATAATAATAAATAATGATAATCTATTCTCCTGTTGGTGTCTATAGATAAATTATAAACATCTACTCACATGGAATCTATTCCTCTGTTGGTGACTCTATAGATATATGATAAACATCTACTCACATTGAATCTTTCCTCTGTTGGTGACTCTATAGATATATGTTAAACATCTACATACATGGAATCTATTCCTCTGTTGGTGACTCTATAGATATATGATAAACATCTACTCACATGGAATCTTTCCTCTGTTGGTGACTCTATAGATATATGATAAACATCTACTTACATGGAATCTATTCCTCTGTTTGTGTCTATAGATATATAATAAACATCTACTCACATGGAATCTATTCCTCTGTTGATGACTCTATAGATATATGATAAACATTCACTCACATGGTTTAGCACTGCCAACAAGAGTTTTCTGTTCTTTCTTCAGAACCTCAAGGCATATGGCAGCAACTTGTGCAATTTCAGGACCAAAGCGAAATGACTGAAACATATACAATCATAATGGTATAATCATTAGAAAATGTCACATGTATCAATAATGTTAAAAACAACTGAAGGGCATATACCTTTTAAACTGTCAGAGAAACAATATCAGATTTCAATAAACCTTTTGTTTGTGTATTTAATCTGGCCATATTCTGGAAAATTGTGTCGATGTTATCATATTTAACTGATAGGGGGTGACTGACATGAATACACACAGACTAACACACATTTGTACACAGGAGAGACAAAACACCAGATGCCTCAGATGAATCTCCTAGATAAAAAACCTCCTATGATTTTTGTACATGTGGACAAAAAACCTCCCATCTAACTAGAACTCCGCGAGTCGGATGTGTCGCCTGACGAAAATTTTGTTAGTCGACATAAAAAATGTTAATTTAGTTTTTTGTTGTACAGATATAAGCAATGTATTTGCACAAAATTCACATATAAAAAAACCTTTTAATTGTCTCATTGCAAAAAACATGCACAACAAGTTATGCCCTTCGCAAGAAATGCACTAAAAATCAATCGAAGGGGAATAATTAAAAGAATGACAAGAAATGCTCTATAAAAATCACTCAAAGGGGAATAACTAAAAAATTGAAGAAGGTAGAGTTACCGTTCTTGTGCACTGCACTTTGAGTCATTGCCAGAAACATGCATACTAAGTTTGGAGTCATTTGAACCTATGGTGACAAAGTTACACTCCGGACAAGAAATGCTCTAAAAAATCAATCATAGGGGAATAATTAAAAAATGGAACAAGGTAGAGTTACGCTTCTTGTGCGCTGCACTTCGAGTCATTGCCAGAAACATGCATACTAAGTTTGGAGTCATTTAGACCTACGGTGACAAAGTTAGGCTCCAGACAAGAAATGCTCTATAAAATCAATCAAAGGAGAATAACTAAAAAACAGAAGAAGATAGAGTTACCGTTCTTGTGCACTGCACTTTGAGTCATTGCCAGAAACATGCATACCAAGTTTGGAGTCATTTGGACCTATGGTGACAAAGTAACACTCCGGACAAGAAATGCTCTACAAAAATCAATCAAAGGGGAATTATCAAAAATGGAACAAGGTAGAGTAACGGTTCTTGTGCGCTGCACTTTGAGTCATTGCCAGACACATGCATACCAAGTTTGGAGTCATTTTGACCTATGGTGACAAAGTTAGGCTCCGGACATGGAAATCCGGCCGCCGCCGACGACGACAAAAAAATTAAAGGTGGACATAAAAGCCTCCTGGACATGTACCGGCCCCTTGGTTTTACACCCCATTTAATGTTAAGGCTTTGAAGAGTTAAAATAAATATAACATTGTATTGGTTTGTTCTCATTGTCAATCAATATAAGTTATTATCAACCAAATTTCTTTACAGAAATGTTTGTCATGTTTGCGTGCTATCTGTTTAATTTGCTTTATCTTGTAACGATAAGAAACTAGTGTGCTAAAATGTTGCACTGTGTGACCATCAAAGGGCAGGGACAAATAAATTAAAATCAGTCTATTGTTTGTCAACATAAAGTAAATTTCAATTAACAACAATAAATGTTTAATTTTACACTTCGTTTGTTTATTGGGTTTATCATCTCACCAACAGTATTTCAGCTATCTGGAGACGGTGCCCACTTAAAGCAAATATAGTGCTGCCTTCATTGTGAATAGCATGCCATTAACACCTGGCATGACACCACACCCAGCCACATAATCCAGACACCGGGCCAACCAATCGTGGAACTACCCTTATATTTGCTTGAGTGTTAGCAAGGGAGCTATATGGCTTCCATTTTTATGACTTTGGTATGTCGTGGCCCGGTTTCAAACCCTGGGCCTCCCGTACCTGGAGACGATGCTCTACCGATTGTGCTACCAGGTCTGGTACACTTTATTTGAAGGCCATTAAATATTGATATTCACGGTTTGTGTTGATCAAATGTACTGTTAGTACTTATTATTTTCCTGATATGAAGTGTGTTATAATAATTTCCAACTCCTTTGTTTATCCATTACGGTCTTTTTTTGTTTGAATAGACAAAATGTGACAGGGTATATGTCTGGGAGGTTTTTTGTCTGCACTGTACTTTTGATAGGAGGCTTTCTGCCCACGTGTACAAAGATCATGGTAGGTTATTTTGTCCAAGTGTTTTTTTGTCCAGATACCACCTCAGATGTACCTACCTGTGTGAGATAGAAGATGGTGTCGGCCTGTATGGTGCTAATGGCATTCACAGCCCCCCTAAAGGAGTAGATCTGTTGATGTGGGTCCCCAACCAATATTTTACACTGGGGTTGCTGCAGCAGGATGTCTGTAATGGCTGTGGGGAGAAGGAGTTATGTTTCCTTGCAGTTGTTTTGTATGATTTCTATAAGAAAATTAGTAATTGTTATCATGCATACGTTTTGTAACAACCCCTTACAAGTCTTAGTCGTCTCCTTACTGGTTACATGAAAAGTACCTATCAGTAACAAACACAGACATGAAAAGGTACTTTCAGTAACTAGAACTATCGCTGAATGCGATTCATACCCCCACCAATGTCCTTGACAAAGCTGGTACAAGGGTAATATGGGTTCTCCACATTGCCCAGTTGGGGTGAACATTTGAGTCAAGTTTGAAGAAAATCCTTCCATTAGTATAGAATTTATAGAGCGGACCTGACATATTGTCTAGTATTGATTGTAAGTAAATTAAAAGACTTAAAAAGGGGCATAACTTTGTCAAAATGCAATACAGAGTTATGAAACTTGACCTGCATATCTTACTTGTGATACGCCATATATCTTTTAAGTTTCAAGCAAATACCTGTGCTAATTTCAGAAATATTCAAGTACATGTTAAAATTTAAGAACATTTTCTAAGTCAATTTTGACCTTCAAGTGTGACCTTGACCTTAAGCCGGCACAAAGGTAACATGGGTTCTGCACATAACCTTGTTGAGTTGAACATTTGAGTAAAGTTTGAAAAAAATTCTTCCATTAGTATAGTATTTATACAGCGGACAAGACATATTGTCTAATACTTGATTGTATGTAAATTTGAAGACTTAAAAGGGGCATAACTTTGTCAAAATGCAATACAGAGTTATGAAACTTGACCTGCATATCCTAATTGTGACACTTCATATATGTTTTAAGTTTCAAGCAAATACTTTTTCTAGTTTCAGAAATATTCAAATACATGTTAAAATTTCAGAATATTTTCTAAGTCAATTTTGACCTTCAAGTTTGACCTTGACCTTAACCCGCCAAAAGAGTAACATGGGTTCTGCACATCCCCTTGTTGAGGTGAACATTTGAGCCAAGATTAAAGAAAATCTTTCAATTAATCTAGGACTTACAGAGCGGACACGACATATTGTCTAATACTTGATTGTATGTAAATTTGAAGACTTAAAAGGGGAATAACTATGTCAAAATGCAATACAGAGTTATGAAACTTGACCTGCATATCCTAATTGTGACACTTCATATATATTTTAAGTTTCAAGCAAATACTTTTTCTAGTTTCAGAAATATTCAAATACATGTTAAAATTTCAGAATATTTTCTAAGTCAATTTTGACCTTCAAGTTTGACCTTGACCTTAACCCGCCAAAAGAGTAACATGGGTTCTGCACATCCCCTTGTTGAGGTGAACATTTGAGCCAAGATTAAATAAAATCTTTCAATTAGTCTAGGACTTACAGAGCGGACACGACATATTGTCTAATACTTGATTGTATGTAAATTTGAAGACTTAAAAGGTGCATAACTTTGTCAAAATGCAATACAGAGTTATGAAACTTGACCTGCATATCCTAATTGTGACACTTCATATATATCTTAAGTTTCAAGCAAATACTTTTTCTAGTTTCAGAAATATTCAAATACATGTTAAAATTAAAGAATATTTTCTAAGTCAATTTTTGACCTTCAAGTGTGACCTTGACCTTAAGCCGGCAAAAGAGTAACATGGGTTCTGCACATTCCCTTGTTGAGGTGAACATTTCAGTCAAGCTTGAAGAAAATCCTTCAATTGGTATAGGATTTATAGAGCGGACACGATAATGGAGACGGACAGACGGACGGACAAAGCGAATCCATTATAGCCCCCCACACACACATTTTGTGGTGGGGGTATAAAAACACAGACATGAAAAGTACCTATCAGTAACTAACACAGACATAAAAAGGTACCTGTCAGTAACTAACACAGACATGAAAAGGTACCTATCAGTAACTAACATAGACATGAAAAGGTACCTATTAGTAACTAACACAGACATGAAAAGGTACATGTCAGTAACTAACACAGATATGAAAAGGTACATGTCAGTAACAAGCACAGACATGAAAAGGTACATGTCAGTAACTAACACAGACATGAAAAGGCACATGTCAGTAACTAACACAGACATGAAAAGGTACCTATCAGTAACTAACACAGACATGAAAAGGTACATATTAGTAATGAATTCAGACATGAAAAGGTTCCTATTAGTAACTAACACAGACATGAAAAGGTACACATGAAAAGGTACCTAGCAGCAAAAAACACAGACATGAAAAGGTACCTATCAGTAAAAAATACAGACATGAAAAGGTACACATGAAAAGGTACCTAGCAGCAAAAAACACAGACATGAAAAGGTACCTATCAACAAGAAATACAGACATGAAAAGATACCTATCAGTAACTAACACAGACATGAAAGAGTACCTAACAGTAACAAACACAGACATGAAATGTACCTATCAGTATCAAACACAGATATGAAAAGGTACCTAGCAGCAACAAATACAGACATGAAGAGGTAACTAGCATTAACTAATACAGACATGAGAAGGTATCTACCAGTTACAAATACAGACATGAAAAGAATAGAATAAAGAAGACCTTAAATATATAACAGGGTGTGGCAAACCATTTTTTGAGGTTTGCCACACCCTTTTATATATTTAAGGCTTTTTTTCATTCTATCCCAAGAATCTGGTATGTTTTTATAATTCCATACAACCCAAGCTGCAGGTCTCAGGTTTGAGCCCCATTTCTGTTACATGTACCTGGAGTAAGATCCTGTGCCTCATCTATCATCAGACAGTCATACTGTCCGAGGGATGGCTTAGAGAGCTGGTACAGTTTTAGGTAGCCATCGTGTGTCATCCCCACCTGCTTGTCTTGGAGGTCCTGCATACGGCTCCACACCAATTTAGCATCCTCCACATATTGCTGTAATGGTAGCATGGGTTACTAAATGTTACATATTTTGAGATAACTCTTTATTTATATCATATAAAAGAGTTTAATATCATATAAAAGTAAAGATAAAACATTGATATTCAATCATTGTGGATACAAAAATGGAGGACAACTTTCATTTTGTTTTATTTTGTTATTTTGAAATTATTTCATACAACATTTAGCAGAAGGCAATTATGTGTTAAATATGAGGTTCTAAAATTAAAAAGTTATCTTTTTTTTACAAGTGTGCTGCCTTAAGAGGGTTACCTCAATTACTTTTAAAACATTTCTAAAATAATGGATTTCTATCTCTCTCTCTCTCTCCTTATATATATATTTGTTATTTTTGATATGTGTTGATATGTGGTTGCTTAAATGTTGGATCCTGGAAATTCCAACTAATAAGATAAGTAATGTATTTTTACAAGAGTAACAGATTTCAATCCTTTATCAATATGTCACTTAATTATTTGAATGCTCAACTTTACTCTAAAGGTATATTTTATAGTTCCAGCTTAGCTTAAAAGTTTCATAATACATAGGTAACAGAAAAAGGCAGAAAAGTCAACATACACTCCATATAGCACAAGCATTAAAACTGAGTAAAAGAATGAAAGGAACTACTTGCATTTAGGGATAATTCAGGAGAGACATAGAACAATATATATTTTTTTCAATTTGCTATTTTTTGGTATATGTTTGCTTGAATGATAACATTAATATTTTATTTCTGGACCATTAGTAATGCCAAGAAAATAAAAAAAGTAATTCCCAGGTAGAGTGGGTTTTTTTTTTAGTGTGACTACTTTCAATGCCTCCATTTACATAATACAGCACTTAACTATTGGAATGTTTAACTTTGAATAACTTTATTTTTGTGAAGGAAGACCCCTGACAATTGTCTTGTCAGAGCCACAGAGCACATGGTATGTCAGGTGGAAGACAGTCATGTTTAATAGTTTCAGCTTAGAGTATAAGTTTCATATGAATTTATTATACGTGGAAACGCACCTGCTTTGCTGCAGGATCCACTGGCTCCTTAAAGCCTGTTTTGTCATTGATTCTGTGATCTGGAACATGCCCTGTCTGGATATCTGCATCTTTAGAGGCGATGAACTTCTCCAAAGTGGACAGGACACACTTGGCCCGGATAAACAGATTATCTCCATTGCATGGGGGCAGGATCTGTGTCAGGGTGTGCACCTTGATGCCATGCATCTTGTGATCATAGCTGTTTAACAAAATGTACATCAATACAGTGTCATAAATATCACTTGTCTGTTAATCCTTACCATACTACAATATTTACTAACCAAAACAAAATCTTACATAGCCATTAGAAAACTACATACAAAGTTAACAAGCCATATTCCTAGATACCATGCAGCAAATGCTGATTATGATCAGACAGCACAGTGTGGGAGTTGACTGTTCTAGATCTACACTTTTCTCCTTAGCTTGATCAAGCCATGCTAAATACATGTAGCTTTAGAGTTGATATCTTCACTAATGGACTTTTTTACACTACATAAATTAACATATAATATGAACATACTTCTCAGGCATTTGATTCAGATAAGATTTTAGTTTTAAATACTAGTTTGAACTCTGGCTAATGTTTTACTGCTTATGGCTATTTTTACGTTGTTTCTGAAATGCATTGCAGTCACCAACTATGGCCGTTAAAGTGACCACCAGTTATTTTGGTGGCAGAAGACCTCAGACAAATGTCTTGGTAGAATCACCAGCACACCGCAGGTCAGCTGGAAGACCTTCTCACATAAATTTCTTTGTCCTGAATGGGACTCGAACCCTTGCTGCGAGAGGCTAAGCACAGATGGGTTCCAGTGGCAGAAATAGCTTAAAAACTGTTAGAATGACCTTGATTCTTCCAGCATTCTTTCATCAATGAGGCATACTTGGCAGCTTTTCACTCATGGGATTTATCATATCTCTCTCTTTATGGCACAGCGAGCTCTCGCGATCGATCGATAGATTGATCAATCAAGAGAGAGACAGAGATAGACAGAGAGACAGAGTGAGAGACAGAGAGAGAGATAGAGACAGACAGACTGAAAGACAGACAGAGAGAGCAAGAGAGACAGACAGACAGACAGAGACACAGAGACAGAAAGAGAGATACAGAGACAGAAAGAGACACAGAGACAGACAGAGAGACACAATGAGAAAGAAACAGACAGCAATACAGAGAGAGACAGACAGACACAGATTGAAACATTTATTGCCTATATTTGATCAAATTATATTAATCATAAATATGATAAGCTCCCAAAATGAAAGATGGCCCCATTTGTATAACCATATATATAACATAATTCTCAATGAGACCCGTGCACTAGTACGTATTAAAGGTGGTATCCAACAGTTTGCCTATATTAAATACATGTACCAATATCTAACCACTGATTTGCCGAATTTGGTCTTACTTTTTACATAAACTCATACTTTTGTCATTATAAAGATGATTTTGAACACTAAATTATTGTTAGACTGTACTAATCACAACAAGAATACTCTAAATGTTTAGTCTTTCCAACTCTATAAAAAGCATGATAGTGGCCTCTGCTAAAAGTAGGTATTGCTGTCAGAGAGGATTTCCCAAATGACTCTATAAAAGTAAGTGGTCATGTGGTTTTCTAAGTTTAAAAATAGTTATCTCTGCAGCATAGCTTGGATAGGAAACACCTGTTTGCAAGGACGAGTGGGGATTTATCCTTGACTTTTAACATACATCCTTGGCATCAATGAACAGCATTTTGAAAGACTTTTTCATGTACCAGTGACTTGTGTGGTTATTTGAGAAGTTATTTTTAGATCAAGCCCTCAGATATCGCTTTTCGATGATAGCTGAATCAATTCCAGGTAACTTACCTTTTACCGAAGTCTTCATATGCCAGAGAATGCTCTGTGCGACATTCCACATTCGCAGGAAACTTGGTTTTGGCATACTGACACATAGAACTAAAATGAAATTATCATATATTCTCAAATCTCCTTAAAATGCAATTGATTAGTGCATAAAGTAGGTATTTTCCATGTGCAATCTCATAACTTGGCAATTTTGCAAGTGCAATCACACAAAGTGGCTACTTTCTATGTGCAATCACACAAAGTGGCTATTTTCCATGAGCAATCTCATCAAGTGGCAATTTCCCATGTGCAATCTCACAAAGTGGCTATTTTCCATGTACAATCACACTAAGTGGCTATTTTCCATGTGCAATCTTAGAGGGTTGCTATTTTCCAAGTACAATCTCACAAAGTGGCTATTTTCCATGTACAATCACACTAAGTGGCTATTTTCCATGTGCAATCTCATCAAGTGGCAATTTCCCATGTGCAATCTCACAAAGTGGCTATTTTCCATGTACAATCACACTAAGTGGCTATTTTCCATGTGCAATCTTAGAGGGTTGCTATTTTCCAAGTACAATCTCACAAAGTGGCTATTTTCCAAGTACAATCTCACAAAGTGGCTATTTTCCATGTACAATCTTACAAAGTGGCTATTTTCCATGTACAATCACACTAAGTGGCTATTTTCCATGTGCAATCTCAGAGAGTTGCTATTTTACATGAGCAATCTTACAAAGTGGCTATTTTCCATGTGCAATCTCAGAGAGTTACTATTTTACATAAGCAATCTTACAAAGTGGCTATTTTCCATGTACAATCACACTAAGTGGCTATTTTCCATGTGCAATCTCAGAGAGTTGCTATTTTCCATGAGCAATCTTACAAAGTGGCTATTTTCCATGTACAATCACACAAAGTGGCTATTTTCCATGTACAATCACACTAAGTGGCTATTTTCCATGTGCAATCTCAGAGAGTTGCTATTTTCCATGAGCAATCTTACAAAGTGGCTATTTTCCATGTACAATCACACTAAGTGGCTATTTTCCATGTGTAATCTCAGAGAGTTGCTATTTTCCATGAGCAATCTTACAAAGTGGCTATTTTTCATGTACAATCACACTAAGTGGCTATTTTCCATGTGTAATCTCAGAGAGTTGCTATTTTCCATGAGTAATCTCACGATGTGGCTATTTTCCATGAACAATCACACAAAAAGGCCACTTTCCATGTGCAATCTCTGAGAGTTGGTATTTTACATGAGCAATCATACATGTGCAATCTCCGACTTACTTACAGTTACTAATAGGTCAAATTCCTATTGACACCAAGTTTAAATGGCCAAATATACAAAATAAAATCATAAACATTATATGTACATGGTATCATTTTTAATTCAGGAGTTAACTGAATAAAAATCATAGGATTCTAATCCTCATGTTTCCAATAATAACGATGTAAAATGATGTATGTTACACTGTTAAAATTATTGATAAAGAATATGTTAAAGTATATAGCAGTATAACGTATTTAACTTACTTGTTATAGACAATGAATAAAAAGGACAGGTTTGGTCGAAACTCTGCATATCTTTGGAGGGTGGTTGTCTTTCCAGTACCTGGGAGAAATTAATAAAAAATAAGAAAATGTAATTTTGACTTTTCCTACTTGCTTTACCTTGGCAAATATCCGCAGATATTCATTGGTAGCAATCTGATTAAAATCATATCCTGAAAGCTGCTCAGGATCTGATGATGAGTTAATAATACCTTCCCAACCAATCAAATTGTCGCCAATCGCAACAAGTAAATGATGATCCAAAGCGTTCCAAACGTATCATTTTAATGGCTGTACCCATTTTCAAAGAAATGTAAACACAGACACTTCGCGCAAGACTTATGTCACTGAAGACAAGTGCGTCGTATGCGGTATCCACAATGCAATCAAGATTTAGCTTCTGAGGTGGTTTTAACGAGCGAATTCCTAATAACACTTTTCTACTGCATCATCGATAGTGCCCATTTTGCGACTCTTACTGAAAGCGTTCGGCATTAAGCTCTCTGATTGGCTGTTATAAAAATAGTAATCAGGGAAAACCATTCTTTTTTATCGCCAGTATTGGTAGTTACAAGACTTACTATTCTAACATTAAATACAACCTACCCGCAAAAGCCACTATCTTGATCACTTCATCTGGCTTGGTCTGATGTTTGACAATCCTCAACTGTTCACGTGTCAACTGCACACTGTCATTGCCAGAGCTATAATAAATAATCAATCAAAGGTTACTGATATCAGATTGTACTAAATTTTCAGATCAAATCACAACCACTGAACACATTGTTTGATATCACATGAAAATTTGGTAATAGATTAATAGTGTGAGATATTGAGACATAGACATTAGACAGATATAAAAAGTATTCCAAAAAAGAACACAAATATGCTATCAGAATAATAAAGCTAATAAGTAAATTTTGTAGAAAGAGAATAATCAAGAATCATAGATAGAAAATAATCAAGAGTTTTAGAGAATATTCAAAAGTTACAAAGAGCAATTAAGAACTATAAAGAATAATCAAGAATTAAAAATAGTGAATTATCAAGAATTATAAATAGAAAATAATTAAGAGTTATAAATAGAGAATAATCAAGAGAAATAGATAGAGAGTAATCAAGACTTATAGAGAATAATAAAAAAAAATAAACATACAGAGTAATCAATAATTATACATAAAGAATAATCAAGAGTGATATAGTGAGAAAAATCAAGAATTATAGACAGAGAATAATGAAGAGTTAAAGTTAGACACTAATCAATTGTTATAGATAATAATTGAGAGTCATAAAAAAAAATCAAGAATTATAAAGAATAAACAGGAGTTGTAGATAGAGAACAATGAGGAATTATAAATAGAAAAGAATCAAGAGTTATAAAGAATAATCAAGAGCTATAAAGAATTATCAAGAATGCTAGATAGAGAATAACTGAATAATGAATAATTATAGAAAGAGTTATATATAAAGAACAATCAAGACTTATAAATAGAGAGTAATCAAGAGAAATAGATAGAGAGTAATCAAGAGAAATAGAGAGTAATCAAGAGAAATAGATAGAGAGTAATCAAGAGAAATAGAAAGAGAGTAATCAAGAGAAATAAATAGAGAGTAATCTAGAGAAATAGATAGAGAGTAATCAAGAGAAATAGAGAGTAATCAAGACAAATAGATAGAGAGTAATCTAGAGAAATAGATAGAGAGTAATCAAGAGAAATAGAGAGTAATCAAGAGAAATAGATAGAGATTAATCAAGAGAAATAGATAGAGAGTAATCAAGAGAAATAGATAGAGAGTAATCAAGAGAAATAGATAGAGACTAATCAAGAGAAATAGATAGAGAGTAATCGAGAGCAATAGAAAAAAATTGTAGGTTATTGAGACTAATCAAGAGTCACAGATAAAGAACAATCAAGGATTATAGATAGAGAATAATCAATAATTATACTGAATTAACAGGAATTATAGAGAATAATGAAGAATTAAATTGATTATAGTCAAGAGCTTGACAATGAAAGCACTAATAGATGGACATACACACGTTTGATTAATAAGGATGGCAGAGAGAGAGTCACACACTGAGACAGAAAAAAAGAGAAAGAGTATTACAATGGTTGCAAAACATCAAACAAATATCTTGAACAAAATGCCAGTTTCAACCCATACATACCCATCCTGTTCTGATGTTGAGGAATTCTCATATGACAAGGCATTCTCATGCAGGTAGAGGGCGTAAAACAGCCTGTAGTGCATGCTGCCAAGTAGAAACAAGTATTTGTAGATATGTTTTCACATGTAAATATAAATTTACAACTCTCATGTTAAATTTATTTTCCACCAATAAAAAATCTCATGGATATGTAACAACTACATACAATGGTGACAAGATATATTGCTAAAGACTCTGCAGCAAAATGTGCAGACCCTTATCTAACAGCTCCCAGCAGGTGTCATGTTGTTGCTGGCCATTGTGATGGTGCTTGTTTAAAACTGTCTGGAAATATTAATGTAAACTTTTGATGATTTTGGATTGCCAAAGAATTTTAACTATGTGATTTAGCTTTTTTTTTGTATACCATCAAATCACGAAATATGCTAAACATTGTTTTCTGGCGTCGAGAATGTTCTTAAATGGTTAAATTGGGTGCTTCTTATGTTAAAGCTAAACCTCAGGCACTTGAAGTCAATACAAATATTACTTATTAAAAAACTTTAAACCAATTAAACTTAATTTTGATTCTTCATGAAAAAGTGACACAAGACAGCATGATTAATAATTCAAGGAGTTGATACTCTGATGTAAGCCTGACAGTTCTTGCTCGCAAAGATTTAATCTGCATGTATATGCACGAACGTTTACCACAAGGTTGAATGAGGCCATATTTCTCACAAAATCCAACTTGGGACTACCAAAACTGATGATTAGGGGGCGCTCTGTAGGGGTCACACAGTTTGCTTACCCATTCCATACATCTGGAGGCTTGGTGACCTTGAAAGCATACAGGAACGTTGCTAGACAGTAGAGACATTCGGGTATGTCCACAGATGTACATGTGGAGGAGCTGGTGGTCAGACATCGGATGATATCCTGTATCTCCGCTACATTGTGAGCCACGATCACCAGCACAGCCACAACACACCATGGGTGGGGTTCCTACAACAAGGTTGTTAGATCAAACGTTGTGTTAACCACTGATCGTCATACACATGACACAAAAGTATTAAAAGCCCAATACAGTTTAAAATGCACATTCATTTATTTTTGAAAGATGAAAAAAAACACATTAAGATCTTTTTGAAGGCATGGTGCAAATGGCACAAATTGTTGGGTCTTGAGCGATATTCCATTCGAACATGAATTCTTTTGATAAAATGAATTTGAATTACAACTGGCATCTTTGATCTTTTTCTGGCCTGAGTGTGTAAAAAAACTGTTTGAGGACCTGGACCACTGATTACAATTAACAAAATCAACAGGTGTCTGATCGGAGATCAAAGCCTGATGGGATATTTGTGCAAGTCAGGAAACAGTGTCCGTAGCAAAGGCATGTCATGTGATTGGAGTTATCGATCAAGTACTGATGAAGTGTCATCTTAAAAACAATTGATTTGTTTTAGAGATGGGATTGGGATTAGCCGCATTTTTGCCGATACTGCGCAGCGACATTTCTATCATTATAGCACAGGGGCACTTACGAGGTGCCCAGGGACTGAACCCGGCCGGTCCATTATACTGACACCGATGAGTCAGGCGTAATGCTGTCCCTTTAGCCCCGAGCGATAGGAGGGAAGCCACTACTACCAACTTTAAAGTCTTTGGTTTGACCCGGCCGGGGTTCGAACCCACGACCTCCCGATCCCGTGCCGACGCTCTACCACCTGAGCTATTTTGGCCGGTGATTTGTTGTATCATACACCCCAAACATTTTAAAGGTGGTATCGGACAATTTGCCTATGTCAAATTCATGTTACAATACCGTACCACTGCTTTGGGGAATTAGGACATAATTTCTTAATAAACTCATACTTTGATATAAGTAAACAGCGTTTTGAACACAACTTTATTGTAAAAGAGTACAAATTGCTTTGAAACACCCTAAAAGTTTGATTTTTCCAAATCTATAAACAATCACGATAGTGATCTCAGCTTAAAATGGACAAAGACATAGAAATAAAATCGACGTCACAGAGAATTACCCTGATGACGATGTATCGTAATCCCAAAAATGAGTTGTCGCATGGTTTTCTTAATTTAAAAAAAGCTATCTCTGTGGTGTGACTCAGATAGGAAATATCTGTTTGCAATGTGAAATGGACAATTATGTTCCACTGTTCACACTGATCAAGGGCATCAATGAGAAGCATTTTGCAGGATCTTTTCAGGGAACAATGACTTATTTATTTGGTTATTTGAGAAAAAATATTTTGGTCCAAACTGTGTGATACCACCTTTAAATGACTGTTGGTTATCTGGAGATTTTTAGTACACGAGAAGCTATCAGCGATTTTACTGAAAATCGCCTAGCAGTCCAAGACAGACAGCTTATAAAAAAATGTCTATCAGATTAACCTCACGTAAAGACGAAATAATAATAATATACATGTAAATGACATCTCTAATACGCTTTACGTACATTGTTAATGAGGCAGTCAGGCAGCCGTTCCTTGATAAGGTTGTTGGCCCAGATATACTTTTTGTGGACTGTGAGACAGGCCAACTGGTTTCCTTTTACAACCTTCTTAAAATCCTTCATGTACCTGCAAGAACAATTTAAAGCAATCAGACTTGTTTCATTTAAAGGCTACTTTTAATACTATTTTTAGATTCTGTGCAGTTTTTGCATAGAGTATTGTGAACATCACGTTACGATTGTTAATGAATTGTCAGTACAAACCTTAGTCAATCAGACTGTCACTACATGTAGTGTCAGCCATTTTGTTGTTTAGCTGTGAAGTGAAAGTTGCACAACTTTTGGATGGGTGACTGAACAGCAGTAAAAATAGCTGTGATGATTCCCCTAGGTAGTTTGTAAACAATCAAACAAAAGGTATTAACCGGTTATTGACAGAACTGCCAATTACCATGCTTAATCTGTAAGCTTGTCTGGGAGAAAGTTGTTTAAAGGGTGGTTAGTGTACAGAAGTAATTGGGTTGTGTGAATGATCTTAAACTTTTAAATATATTAGATTAACCAGAACCTAGTCATTTGTCCTTTTACCTTCACAGAGTAAAGTTGCTTCAGCATTTGGTAATCAAGAAGCATTTATTATTGTTTACTTTTGATTCTTTTTTAAGAGAAGACTATCAAATTCTCCACATATATGACTGGTAAGAATATTTTATTCTGTGTATATCATCAGTGTTTTGTGATCTTCAGTGTATATCATCATTGTATTATGATCTTCAGTGTATATCATTAGTGTTTTGTGATCTTCAGTGTATATCATCAGTGTTTTGTGATCTTCAGTGTATATCATCATTGTATTATGATCTTCAGTGTATATCATCAGTGTTTTGTAATCTTCAGTGTATATCATTAGTGTTTTGTGATCTTCAGTGTTTATCATCAGTGTTTTGTGATCTTCAGTATATATCATCAGTGTATTATGATCTTCAGTGTATATCATCAGTGTTTTGTGATCTTCAGTGTATATCATTAGTGTTTTGTGATCTTCAGTGTTTATCATCAGTGTTTTGTGATCTTCAGTGTATATCATCAGTGTATTATGATCTTCAGTGTATATCATCAGTGTTATGTGATCTTCAGTGTACATCATTGTTTTGAGATCTTCAGTGTATATCATCAGTGTTTGTATAATCAGTGGATATCTTCAGTGCATTGTGATCTTCAGTGTATATCATCAGTGTATTATGATCTTCAGTGTACATCATTGTTTTGTGATCTTCAGTGTATATCATTAGTGTTTTGTGATCTTCAGTGTTTATCATCAGTGTTTTGTGATCTTCAGTGTATATCATCAGTGTATTATGATCTTCAGTGTATATCATCAGTGTTTTGTGATCTTCAGTGTACATCATTGTTTTGAGATCTTCAGTGTATATCATCAGTGTTTGTATAATCATTGGATATCTTCAGTGCATTGTGATCTTCAGTGTATATCATCAGTGTATTGTGATCTTCAGTGTACATCATTGTTTTGTGATCTTCAGTGTATATCATCAGTGTATTGCGATCTTCAGAGTATATCATCAGTGTATTGTGATCATCAGAGTATATCATCAGTGTATTGTGATTTTCAGAGTATATCATCAGCGTGTTGTGATCATCAGTGTATATCATCAGTGTATTGTGATCTTCAGAGTATATCAACAGTTTATTGTGATCTTCAGATGATATCATCATCAGTTTATTGTGATCTTCAGATTATATCATCAACGGTGTATTGTGATCTTCAGATTATATCATCATCAGTGTATTGTGATCTTCAGAGTATATCAACAGTTTATTGTGATCTTCAGCGTATATCAACAGTTTATTGTGATCTTCAGCGTATATCAACGGTTTATTGTGATCTTCAGATTATATCATTATCGGTGTATTGTGATCTTCAGAGTATATCAACAGTTTATTGTGATCTTCAAATTATATCAGCATCAGTGTATTGTGATCTTCAGCGTATATCAACAGTTTATTGTGATCTTCAGCGTATATCAACAGTTTATTGTGATCTTCAGATTATATCATCATCGGTGTATTGTGATCTTCAGATTATATCATCATCAGTTTATTGTGATCTTCAGATTATATCATCATCAGTGTATTGTGATCTTCAGCGTATATCAGCAGTGCATTGTGATCCTCAAAGTATATCATCAGTGTATTGTGCTCTTCAGAGTATGTCATCAGTGCATTGTGATCTTCAGTGTAGACCATCGGTGTATTGTGATCTTCAGTGTAGACCATCAGTGCATTGTGATCTTCAGTGTAGACCATCGGTGTATTGTGATCTTCAGTGTAGACCATCAGTGCATTGTGATCTTCAGTGTAGACCATCGGTGTATTGTGATCTTCAGTGTAGACCATCAGTGCATTGTGATCTTCAGTGTAGACCATCGGTGTATTGTGATCTTCAGTGTAGACCATCAGTGCATTGTAATCTTCAGTGCATATCTTCAGTGTATTGTGATCTTCATATACTACTACTACTACTACTAAAAATAATAATAATAAAAATATAAAAAATTAATAATAATAACAATTGTAATTGTTATAATTGTAAGACTTATGATAAAAGTGAAAGAAATTGTAATTTTTATAATACTTATTATATTTAACGTTTAATGCGGATACACAGTTGTTTAATTCAATCTTCCCTGGGCCTTAAACAATATGTACACATTTATGCAAGTTACAGCAAGGTAGTTGAATATTTGAAAGCATTGATGAGAAAGCATTAACTCTGTTACTGCAAAGAATTTACTAGTGAACAATGTTGTTAGAGAAATTATTATTTGACTTCATGGTGTTATATACCTAACTTGTGTTATTTGTGCCTCTGGGACAGATAGACCTTCTTCAAACTAGTTTTCAGTTGCATGTATATCCTTTTAAGTATGGCAGTGAAGTGTGATTTACTATTTATATGTTTATATGTTGCAAAGAGGGTGTACAGTACTATATGTACAAATCTAAATAAAATTTCGGTTGTGTTCTGTTCTGTGAATTTATTTAAACTCACCTTATCAGGGAAACTAGTCTTTCGCTACGTTCTGTCATTTTATATTTAGTCATTAAATCGTTCACATGGCTCCTGGAGTTGTCATGGTCTTTCTTGAGCTTATGGTATAGCTTTTTCCAGGGCACAAACTGAAAAGTACAGATTGCAGTCAGGAAATAGAAACAAATATTTAAAAAAAAATAAAAAAATCACAATAAGCCAATATCTGTAAGATTTTAAAATTTAACATCTCAGCTGTTTTAAATTATGTTGATGGAAATTCAATAAAAAGTTTGTGTTTAAGGTAATACCGAGTTATAGTCTACTTTCAGGCTACTGCTCATTCAGCCGACATTACAGTTTATCCCCTGACCTTTGGGTGAATTTGTCAATTTCATACTATGGCAGCCGACACATGATGCGGGGAAGTCATATTATTGACCCGAATAGCCCTCACAGGTACCCATTTATACACCTGGGTGGAGTGGAACAATTTGAGGTAAATTTCTTGCTCAAGGAAATTAGTGGCAACCGGACTGTGGTTCGAACCACAGACCTCATGACCTGGAGTTGTGCATCCTACCACTGGACTATTCCACTCCTTTAGGACCAGGATATGATTAAATTATGACAACACACTCTTGTTTAAAGATAAAACTGTAAGACAAGAACAAGAAGTACTGTACAAAATGAATGATTTATCTTTCTCATTTACTAATAAGAAATATACATTTGATCTGAAATTGCCCAAATAATACAAGATAAGATTTTTCCTCAGCCAATGGTCCTTAAATCAAGGGCAAAATGCAGTAAGCACATGCTAGGCAGGATAACCAGCTTCCCCTCTAAAAGTACTAGACAGATATTCAAGCATGTCTTGAGTGAGAACTGGTAGCTGCTTATAGAAACTTGTGACATTTTACATCTTGGTGGGTCAACGGAAGATTATTTTGACAAGGTTTTTGATATTTTAGAGGAGAAGGTGGAATGTTTTGTTTTTTTCAGAAATAAAAAAAAAATTCCTTTCTGACCTTGTATTTTAATAAAATAGTGTTTTCTTGCATTTGTTTTTAAGGTATTTTTAATCTTTGTTTAATACATGCATTTATATTGCAATTGTTTTTAGATAGCATAGTTTGCCTCTGATTTAAGTTAGAATAGTCTTCCCTTGACCTATCGATGTTGCTTTTTCTCTGAGCACAAGGTGCATGTGAATATTGTGGGCTTTGTCCCTTAGGTTCAGCCTTAAAACAAAGCATAGTGAACACAATGTGTGGGGTGACTAAGCTCATGAAATAAATTCATTTAAAACAATGTTTATAAGCAATTTTATGGCATTTATTAATATTACTGTTTTCATAGAAATAGATATTAAGCTTTAACCCATTCCTGCATGTATACGCCATTTTACACCTTTATAAACCATTCACAATCATTAGCAGAATCTGCAGGACTAAGGGTTTATAGTATGGTTTAGCCTGAAATCTATTATTAAATGTTGAAAATACATTAAATAAAATCCTTTTATCTCTTTGAATGAAAAACAACAAAGTCAGGTGAATTTTCAAAATTATAAATAAACTATGAAAAAATGAAAGGGTTAAATTAAGCAATGAATGCATAAATGAGCATAATTCCTCAACTACATCTTTGAAGTGGCTTGGCCACAGTTGCCTGTTGGTCACACAAATAGTTTAATTTCAATGTTCCCCCCCCCACCCCACCCCCCAAGACATTTTCATCATAAATAAGTGCTTACTTGTCTTATTAACATATTCAAAAATAATACTAGTAATGTCATAGAGATATGAAACACCCTAAAATGCAAAAAGCTCCCCCCAATACACACCCACTAGATCCGCCCATGAAATGTATAGGTCAGTGCTAAAAGTATGCTTACTGGCTTGACATTTAAATTAAATAAATTCACAAAAAATGTGGATCATATGATTCTGTTTGTAATGTGCCTATGCAAAACTGTGACCTTATCACTATAAGATTTACAAAAGAACCAGCTAGTCAAAATGCCATCAAAAGCTGTATTATATAAAAATAACCTTGTCATTTGAGATGATCTCGTTCCACTTTATACACACTCTGTTACTGTTGAGACACAGGTCAACCAAAGGTAAGTGACAGAATATAGTTTCTAAAAGTTCCACTGAAAGATGGTCAATTGTAATTGTCTGCTTGCAGCCACTACCTTCCTTAGAGTCACTGGAAGACTTCACATAGACTACCTCTGCATCAACAACTTCTGACATATCAAATATAGTTTGAATATAGCATCAACATCAACGTGTATTCCCTTAAATGCTTTTATCTGTTTTAAAACTTCATTCCAGGTGTAAAATTTGTCATTTTCCGTGGAACGATCACGTCGACGTTAAAATGCCATATTAGATAAGCACAGAAAATGGCGGGAATTCAACAAGAGCATACAAAGTTCCATTAAACGCGTACATTACATATTTTGGGAGAAATATATACTGTCTGCGGCTGATATACCACGAAGAAAATAAAAGCACCGATACGTATATTAACGGGCAGTTTCGCTTTTAAAACACCCACACACACAGAGTCACATTTCAAAAAGAAAAATACACGACCCTAGTCGCGTTAAATAGAATTATTGCCGGGTAGCTTTTAAATTTGGTCTGCTGTATATACATACTTGTATGTTAATTAAGAGTTAAAGACCTTTTCATGGACTTTTCTTTGCTTTTTTTGCATTTTAAAATGCGAGTATTGAAAGTATAGTTTAGTGTTTTTCTGCTATCTTTTGTCTGCTTTCAAAGTGTATACATGTTACAATTTTAGAGTGACCCACTCAATATCTGGAATTTGGGAAGTCTGTGGTCCGAAGCCCGGTGGAGGCTCACTTTATCCACCCCTTTTACAATCGGTGCCATGGTACAGTTTTTTCATGGGCGTTTGGTGAACAGTCTTAAGATATCAATGATGACTTTTGAAATGTTGCAAGAGGCCGAGTGCAACGGCTCCAAATGCCATCCCTGATACAGAGGAACAACAGTTTTGACTGTTCATCTAACACCCATAAAATAAATGTTTTATTAGCTATTGCAATCAAATTAATATGTATAACTTTCGTATATATTGCAACAACGTACACATTTTTGTCGTCCATATCGTATGGATAGCATGGATTTCTTATTATTACCTAATGCCTTATATAAATACTAATTAGTTATTTTCAACTGTTTAATTAAATCGCTTAATTCCTGAACATGCGGATTGACGCACGAACTGTTTGTTAACCGGTTAACAGCTTTACAGTTGCATCCCCTAGATATTGAGTATTTCCGTTAACACCGTTCGCCACTAATCGGTAAGGGCGATAACTACCGAACGCCGTTCAGTATAACGTGCGTGAGCGTTCGCATCATCTTCGGCCCTTTCCGTACACATTCGGAAAAGAACCTCGATGGTAACACGACACTAGATGAATTTGTTCTTTAGTATTTAGTCAAAATCACAACTTTGGAAGCACTTTATAGCGAGCCGTTTGCTTAGGACCCAAGCTTGACGAAACCAGGCTCTTGATATCGTAAAAATATCGTAAAATGGGGATCGTAAAATACGATATTGCCAAATCGTATACTTTTCATGAAACTCACCCTAGTGCTTATCAAATACCTTTACAAACGCGAAATTGTCTAGTATGTATCATATAATCTCCCTCTGTTTGTCTGTCTGTCTGTCTCTATATCTGTCGATCTCTTTCTGTCCGCTCGCTTTGTCTCTCTATCTGTCTCTCTGTCTCTCTCTCTGTCTCTCTCTCTCTCTCTCTCTCTCTCTCTCTCTGAAAACTGAAAACGTGACAAAAGGTTCAGTAGCTATTCTACCTACCTACATATTGTGCTGAAAAAAGGTCTAGGTTTCCAGACCACATTCAGAAACGAGGAATAAACGCTCTCTAGACGACGTTTTATCCGTCAGCCAGCAGGAATGACAGCGATGTCTACAGTATATAGTTTCATGGGTGTTTGGAGAACAGTCAGAACTGTTGTCCTCGCCGATGTTCCAAATGCCATCCCTGATACCGAGGGACAACAGTGTTGACTGTTCACCCAACACCCATGAAATAAGTGTTTTATTACCTAATGCAATTAAGTTAATATTACTTTCATATTCATTGCAACAACATACAAATACAATGTTTTTGTAGTCTATGTTGTATGGATAGCATGTATAGCATGGATTGGTGCATACATGTGTTGATCGGGATTTTGCTTGACATCATATATAGGACCCAATTTTTCGACACAATGTTATTGACAACTCACTTAAATGAGGAAGATAACATATTGGGTATAATATGACCAAACGAAAAATAAATCTAGTGATTATTTATTTATTTATTTATATATGGCAAGTGTTCTACAACAAGTATATGAAAACCTATAACTAAATAAAACATTTTTGTACATAAAGGCCTTTAACACATTATAAAACATCAAAATAAAGGAACTATTCCCAACAAAAAGGTATAACACCGTGTGTTTCAATGGTAAGTATACTTAAATCAACGTGTCTTGAATTGTTTCATACGTATAATGTCTATCTTATCCAGATTTTAGTTTACTGCTGCGGTTGTCCCAGTTTCTGGGGTAGGCAGCAGGCAGCTAGAGTGTCTTGCACCACTTCTCTGTGAATATCTGCTCAGCGGTTTAGTGCAGGACAGATTGCACACTTTCAGACACTCTTGACACATTCTGACCAAGTCTTTCTTGGTCTACCGCCGTGACCTCTGCATCCGGGAATTGCTGAGGCTAGTGACTGTGTTGATAGTAGCACGTTAAATATGTCTGTACCAGCTCATTCGCCCTGAGCGTATGACGGTTGTGACCTCTTTAATCCTTAGCTTCCCGTGCAGTTTGGCAGAAAAGACTTGATCTTGAGGTTGGACACCACATATCTAACGTGTCATAGAGCTTTCATTACATTTAGGCCTGGAGCTGTAGGAGCCCGTGTTTGAACAGGGCGTACATAAACAGTGAACGCCTTATCTCGAGTCAGGAGAGATAGGTGTTTTGATGTTAGAATTGGCAGGAGTTTCTTGCACTTTTTCCAGGCTGTACTACCTCTGACAGCTAACTCACAGCCTTCACTGGCACCTGTCATATCACAAAGATAACAGAAACTTGGTTCGACATCTAGCAAAGTTTCATTCACTTCCATCTGTATGACTGATCTCTCATCATTCGGAAGTGACTGGTGTGACAAATTTGACATACAAAGTCTATCTTAGCTATAAGCTTGTCTTTTATGTTACTACCTTTTTGTGAACACATAGTTTGCACTGAGAGCACACATTTGAGTGAACACCAACTCCACTCCGGCACGCAGCGCATGGAAAAGTGCCCGAGTTTCTTAGATGGTCCAAGCCCCAAGCCATAGACCATGAACTTTATCTTTATATTGACCCTTAGACCACTGTCTTCCAAGCCCCCATCCCCCCCCCCATTCCATGCCTTCAATGAATCAGTTATAACCACAAGGTCATTGGCATGTAGATAGAATTTAAAGAATATATTTATTAAATATATTTAAAGAAATAGAACAGCAAAACTGTACAATTTAGTTCAATAAGAATATATATGACAAAGTAACATGAGCATTGCAACATATACAAAAATTTGAAAAGTCACAGGACTAAGGTATTCACATGCAAGCCAAATGTACAAGTGAGAACAAATCTGTGATGAGTCATTTAACAAAAAGAGCAAACCAGAAGTTACCGCCATGGAACGGTCTGTCGGCAATATGGACCGCACTTCCTGATGGGTTTCTCAAATGCCAAAAAAAAATAAAAAAAATAAATAATAATAATTAAAAGAAAAGCGTCCATCTGAATAAAAGGTCCAAGCGCTGATGTTTTGTTTGAAAAGTTATGACGAAGTAGTGACGTCATTGAAAAATAATGTCCACTTAGTGGATGGGTATTATTTCGATTAGAAGAACTACAGAAAATTGTTGATAGTAAATGAAATTAACCTTTTGAATATCATTTTGTTATCAGCATTTGTTATAACAAAATTCTGAAAGGAATTTTTTTATCAATAAACCATAAACCACAAGACTAATATGTATGTAGACGATTTGATTTCATGATCACATACAGTGAAAGTGTTATAACAATGTTGTAGCAAGGTTCTATATGACATATACACATGCAAAAGTGACACCAAATTGTTTTCATAAAAATGATTTGTATGCTGTTATTAAAAATACTTTTAAACCTTTTATTATTCAGTTTTTGTTGAATAGTATATGGTACAAACCTTTTTGATGACATATTCCTTACAGACCAAACATGCCTGGTACTACTAAAAAATTCTGCAATTTTGAAATGCAGAGGACAAAACTAGCAAGTGACATTAAAATACGAATTAAACTATAACCAAAACAGGAAAAAATGAACCTCCACTGGGATTGAAATCACAGACCTGCGCAATACATGGTCACTCTACCTAGAAGATCTGCGTAAACAAACTGCGAGTAAAACTTGAATACTCCTCCCTCTTTTAGAAACGATTGTCATCCTGGATATCATAGTCACGTGCAGTCGGCTATGGCATCTAAGATAACAAGGGTGGAAAAAGTGATCTACTACTTCAAAATTCGTGTTTTAAAATGCACAACCGAGCAGAGACTTTATTTTAAACTCATAACACACACGTTCAAAATGCGCTAAAGAACAGACAGAACTTTAAACGCTGAATAAAACCACACACTGAGAAAAAAGCAGCAGGCACGATGTAAAAGCTACCCGACAATAATTCCACTAAACCCGGGTAATACTAACTTCTGCTGAGTACCTAGTGCTAACCCATTGGGACACGTCAGCTTTGGAAAAAGACAGAGTCACTGCATCACAAACAAATCTTCGTCAAGCTTGGATTATTTGCAATTGGTAGGTAAGGACGTTTTATATGATAACAGATCGGTTGATTATTGAAACTTTTAATGGGGCTACCTTGCCGCACCACACACACACACACTAGCTTCTGTCGCTCAAACGCCTCTAGGCCTTTGTTCTAGTTTAAATACCGGTGAGAATTGTTTAAATGAATTGTTTAAAGAATAAAGAAGAGCTAAGAGTTTTTTTTTTTAATTTCGATACACACCCTTGTGAGTGACATATATCTGCCTGAAAATCAAAACAAAATGGCGATCGTTAAAAGGTAAACAGTATGCTTGGTATTGCACAAAAAACACAAACGTAATATAATACGTCCGGGTTTATCCAAACTAGATTCTAGCCATTATTGGGCCCTTTCTCTTTAAAAGTTTTGTGACTCTTTCATCATTATATTTTTCCTGTTGAAATAATACGGATTTAAAGTTTACTTGATACATGGTTTTCTAATCATATCATGTTACATGTAGCTAATGTAAGCTTACACTAATGTAATTATTGATCGAATATCACAGACACAGACTGCCTTTAATGTTTTGTTGTTGTTTCTTTAATACTGGGGTATCTGAAGCAACATGACAGAATGGCGATCAACTGCATGTTTGGATTATACTTATGTTATTTCATGTATTATATGCAAAGTATTTTCTTTTAATCAGTTTATCCTCATATTATTGTCCTTAAAGCTTTATGTTTTCATCTTCAGCTTGATACTTGATGTAGCCTCTGCCCCGACATACACTATGAGTGGAACAGTTATACCCCAAACTCCAATTGCTGTTGACTTTTGGAAAGTTCGAGAGTGTCCTTCAACAAGAATATTCTTTTTGACGCATTTTCATGCAGATCATATTGAAGGTAAAAAAAAGAAATGAAAGCTCACTGAAAAAATAGTATAAATAAAATCAATATGTAAAATATGCAATAAGTTCAAAGGTACTGCACGCCTTAACCCCTGTTTGTTCTTTTTGTTATTTTTCAACATATTTTACATCCACAATTAGAGTTGAGTTATTGTTTGAACAGAAGGGGTTTACATCCAACCAATATTTTTCACTTATTTAGCATGATCACTGGTTAATGTTGGTTTCACGTACATATTAACATGGTCATATTTCCCGTTTAGTCAATAGAAAATATGCTCTAAGACATTTGCTTTCACTCTTAATATTTTAAGAACGCTGAATCAAGAAATGGTTTATCCAGGCTTATGTTTACTAAACGTATACAGAGTATATTTCACATTTTAGCGCAGTAAAATTATCTGTGTCGGAAAACTTATACATCACCTGTGACCGAGCGGTTAAAATGACTAGGTGGTAAACCCTCAATGTCCGGCCTATATTTCAGTCAGGACAAGAACCATCATGAAAGAGGGTCTCCCAGTTGTCATGCTCTGGTTCTACCCAGACATGTAGGATTTTCATTCACCAATCATAACTTCACATCGCATTGAAGAACCTCATTGTATCCTCACATTGTAGGTAGGTAAAGATTCTGTTAATTGTAGGTTTAAAACCTAGTTTTGCGTATCCCATCTACTGCTCCGAGATCACTGGAAAACTGTTGGAACATCGGCTTAGAGTAAAACCTGACCTGATACATACCATGCAGGTAAGTGGGCATCGCAAGAATCCCAGTAACCTGTGTTTTCATCAAGTAACCTTGTATTTAGCTCCTGTGTGAATGAATTGGCTCAGTATGCATTAGATTAATTAAAGCGCTGTTTGGGCGATGCAAGTTTAAGCCTATTTTTAGGTGGGCAAACAATGGTCAACAGTACATTGTTGTAAATCAAATGTACATTGAACATTGGAAAGCAGACAAGTCTTCAGTTGCAAAAGAAAACTCTTCTAAAAATATAGATTATACATTGGGACTAATGTTACGACAAATCTGGAATAGGGCGGAAGTTCAATGCAGTGAGGCTCCGCGCCGGATATCGCAAGTATTTCGGCATAGTAGATAATGCACAGTTAGTGTAACACTTGTCCCAATAACACTTCACTCCCCGTTTCGACCCTTTCTCCTAGTCACAGTGATATTCCTGCGCGGAATTTGTTCATTCATGAATCTGCATTTCCTGCATACCAGCAATACACACTATATAAAACGCATGAACATCTAGTTTAAACAGATTACAATATTAACATTTGAAGCATACCTGGACACAAATGACGCAGCTTGTCTCCTTCGTCATACACATTTGTAAGCCTCTTTTAGTTTGGTTTTGGGCGATGTCGCTTGCCGTCCAGAATTATGAGAAAGCTGAATTTCATAAGCACCAAGGATTGGTCCTTGGCTACTTGCGGTCAGTCGCCATGCCTGGAAGAAGTAGTGTGTGTACTAAAACAAAAATGGATTTCAAACAAAAATGACACTGAAAGCATTTTGTATGACTGAAAATTTTATTTTTTAATAACTTAACAGAGATTTAATCCACAAACCCAGGGATTCAGATTTGAGGTATTGATGTAAAATTATCTTTCCAATGTGATGTGCACTTGTTTTATAACTTCATTTCTCTTTATGTTTGTATTGCAATGTAATGGACACATAAATCTTTGTTAACCATGCCTTTTCATAGTGATCTACTTGATTTATTTTCTTTCTTGACCATGCAAATTTAGTTTTAAGAAACGTGCACCAACACTTTTTTACATATAACTTAAATAAACGGCCACTGTTTTATACGTTATACCGGTATATTTTAGACAAATATTGCAAGTCTCAGGATAAGGTTTGGAAGTAATGGTTTTGACATTTTTCATTCCCGTGAAATCTCGCATTTTGCCATGCTTTGGCAAATGCAAAATTGATAATTACATTTAGACAGCCACCTGTAGAAGACCCTTTAACGGTTTGGTTATATAGCATTATGTATCATGATTATAAGTGAGTTTAAAATAATAATGAATGAAAACGATAATTTTAATGGTTTCAATCTGTTTATGGTTTATTCTAATAACTTTTATAATTCATAAATATGTTTATCATATGCACTTGAGGACTATAAAATATATTTCTGAAATCTGATATTAAGTGAGTAAGACCTGAAGTCTTGGTGCATTAAAATAAGGACTGGTTCAAGGGATGGGATTTGCCGGCATGTTTGCCGATACTGTGCAGCGACATTTCTATTATTATAGCACATGGGCACTTATCCATTATACTGACACCAAATAGTCAGGCGTAATGATGTCTCCTTAGTCCCGAGCGTTAGTAGGGAAGCCACTTCTAACTTTAAAGTCTTTGGTTTGACCCGGCCGGGGTTTAAACACGCGATCTCCAGATCCGCAAGCCGACTACTGGTTAAAGGATGCTGAAGAAAGAACACCATATACATACATTTTGCGGAAGTAAGCATACCATACAGTTTAACCAGCGGTTTCCATTGTGTCTGACAGGATGGCCAACCTGAGATTGTATATCTTGATGCTGACAGGAAGCAGCAGATGACAGTGACACCTCTGGATGCAAACCACTGTCCAGGGTCGGTCATGTTCCTGTTCGAAGGGTACTTCGGCACCATTCTTCATACAGGAGACTTTCGTTTCCAACCACAAATGTTTGACCCTGGTTCCAAGCTTTTAGAAGTTAAAGGTACAAAAAGAACACTGCAGAAAACTATGTTTCACAAAATTATCATTCTGTCGCTGAGTTGATTTTTGTGTGCATAATGTTTTAGCATATTTTCACAGCAAAAGCAAAATTTCAACCGCCATTTTTTAATCTGGAGTCATCGCCAAAAAGCAGACAAAACCTGCTGTATATCCTACACGTCCCATGTAAATCATAGTGATGCTTTTTGTTGCTTTAACCAAGTCAATTCTATTCACCTATCAATTGTTAATGCAACTTAATACTGGTAAAATGCATCTTAGCTTAAATAAGAGAATCCTAATGTCGCCCAAAAGTCGAGGTTACAACAGCAGCCAGGCAACTGATAAAATGATAAGAAATCACATTTTACCTTTTGTCTAACTCCTAAATAAATGACACCTTTAAAAAGTCCTGTAATGAACAATAGTTGCTATGATACATAAGAATATAAGAATATAAGTCCTATGAGCATTGCAAAATATACCAAACCCTGAAATGGTAAAGGACAAAGGTTTTCACATGCAAGCCAAATGTAAAATTAGGAACAAATCTGAGATGAGTCATTAAACTAAAAGAGCAAACCCAAAAGTAACCGCCTTGGAACGGTAAGTCGACAAAAGAGGTGCTTAAACAGGTTTAATAGAACTTATAATCTGATTTAAAGTAATTCTTCAAATACACGTATTTTATAGTTTCAGCCAAAAGAAGATACACGCAATATCATATATTTGAATACCATTTCGACTTGAACTTTTGAACTTTACACCATTATAGTGATTTATAAATTGTAGCAAGGATATCGGTGATATTTTTTTCCGTATACATTGGTTTAAAAAGTATATATATATATACTTTCAGCCAATCGGAAATGTTGTTACATCGTACAAAGGAATTTCATCATTACCCAGATAAACCTATTATTGTGCTTTACAAACAATAGCTACACAAAGATAATTGTTTGTTTGATGTCACATCTAAAAACGAACGTTTTACTGAATTATAATATGTGAATATAAAATGAAAGATCTAGTAAATAGATCTAGTAAAAATATAAATATTGTAAACATTAAACTGTAAAGTATAATGTTTCACTATTTCTTTTAAGTATTTTAATGAAATACATTAAAATAAGTGCATTCACAATTTACCAATAACTGTAAACCTAATATAATTATTTCATTTTATTATTGGAAACAAAACTTTGTTTATTTCAGACAAGGTTGATGTGCTATATCTGGACGACACTTACTGCTTATCTTCCCGCAAATTTCCACCTAGGGATGAATGCATTAAAATGATAATAGACATCATAAGTAAAATACCACCAAAGTATGACGTTCTTATTGGCACGCGCAATCTAGGCAAAGAATACTTATTGCGTGAAATAGCCGAGCATTTTAAAGTGTGGATATCTGTACATCCAAATATGTACAGCAATATGAAGCTGCTAGAACTGCCAGATTTTTTCAAAAACAATGATAAACAGTGCAGGATCAGAGCAGTTCCTATACAGTTCATCAGGAGCAAAATAAACCTCAACGAACAGCGGCCCATCATAGGTATCCGACCAACTGGTCTTAATTTTGATGAAAAACCACGGCCATCTGATCAAATACAGGTGCACAATGTGCCATTATCAGACCACAGTTCTTTCATAGAGCTGGTTGAATTTGTCTCAACTTTACGGCCTAGAGACATTAAAGCCAATGTTAATAAAAATGCAGATATGTCGTGTTTCAAGCAGTACATGTATCGAGACCTATCAGCTTCACAGACAGTCAGTGTGCCACCATCAGTACAGGAATATATGAGCAGCAGCCAAATGCCATTGGGAAGAAATGTTAGAAGAAAACAGAAAGGTGCACAAAGAAGGCTGAAAAAAGTTCCTGTCAAAGGCGTTGTTTATAATGAAGAGGAAGATGTTAAATCCCAGAATAGTTCTATAAGCACTTCAAGTTTTGAACATTCAAATACTCAAACTGAAATGTCAAGTCTGCAAGAATACAAGAATAAACATTTAGAACACTCTCTGCCAAACAGTATGGAAGACCAAGAGGATCCTTTAATTGCTTTGTTAGCTGAAGCTGACAAGCAAATGGATGAAATGCAACCTAGTGAGTTATCTAAGGTTGGTAACAGTGTAAACAATACAGAAATGTCAATTTCATATTATAACAGTGTAGAGCAGCATCAAAAGGATTCTTCATTTGCGAGGAAATTAGAATTGTCTGAAACCTGTACCATTAATAGTTGTGAAACAATGTATAGCGCAATATTACAAAGTGATGATAATGAAATGCAACCTGAAGGGAATGAGAAAGATGGCGAGAAATCACTGTCTCCTCTGAGTGGTTATTGTGAAGCGAAAAGGCCGTGTAATACAACAAAACAAGAAAGTAATTCAATTACTGTTAATGAACATCATTCTCGAGAATCGGCAACAGGCACATCGTTATCAAAGCCAATCAATGATCTGAAGACAGGACAAAAGAAGAAAGAATGTTGTAAAATACCTACTGAAGATAGTTTACATTCTAGTGCAAAAGATAACGACACCCAAAATGATTATTGTGTTAAACACCAGTCTGAATATATAACACAGCATTACAATCACAGTGAGGCCGCCACTTTATATGACAAGCCGGAGAAGGAAACAGTTATAAGCAAAGCTAGTGAAATCAATAATATTGTGGTGTGGATCTCTGATGAATCGGATATGAGTATAGATGAAGATGCAGATTCCAGCGACCAACATAAAGTATAAGAATGAAGGTAGTGAAACCACAGTAGAACATCATATGGGTTATTCTTAAACTGGACATTTGGTAGTAATAAAAGCTAGTAGAAAAAATAGGACAAAGGCAGACAGAAAATGAAAACATAAAAATGATAAATTATGGAATTATTCCCGGTTTGCTTGTTAGATAATCCATCTATGTCATATCTAAGTGTGGTAATTTAGGGGTTAAATCTTAGACTGGAGCGATATGATAATTTTGAAGTTATTATTAGCTGTAGGAAGTCAGTGTTCTTTATCATCAACATGTATATATGTAACTATATCGATATGCTCCGCATATGTGTGTATTTGATACTTTTAATAGCAGTTCTTGGTACAACTCAGGGCTTCGACACACAAATCGATACTATTAGGTTCTTGCGGTTTCTGAAAGCAGAATCTGGGTTGTGGTTCATGAACAGTCGTATATGAGTTCATAAATTGCGATCTAGCGTAAACGCCAAAATATAACAAAAAAAAACAACAACGATAAAACCCCCACAAAAACACAACAACAATTTTACAACATCGCAAATATCGGTTTCAAATATACGCATTCGACAGGTGCGCGTATCTGCGGCAAGCTTCATGAAACGGGGCTCTTGATATGATTCAAACACGTAAATTGTTTATTTTACGTATATTTTCTTTCAGAATATTGTTTAACAATTTAAATACTTACCTTGCTTTGATAAGCGTAATAGTCCTGTTGTATGACGCATGACTTCTGATCACGGGGTATGTGGTTCGAACTCCGAATTAGTAGCATATACCCATAAGAGTATTCAGTCTGTGTGCGTTGAGTGTGATGCTGACTTTTGGCACAAGTCAGGTTTCATGTTGTAGAAGTTTTACAACGATGCATACTTTCTAGCTTTGAAAAATGTGTTTGAATAATCCTATGCACGAGTACATTGTTTATGCGTGTCCATTTTCAAATGATGTGCATCTCCATCTTTTGGTGAACAAATTACATTTAAGAATTAATTGTCATTGTCTGGTTCTCTGTATATAATATATCAAAAGAAACCAATATACAAAAATAAATATATATTTAAGTTACAATACTCAATGTTTTTTTAGAACTGACAAGGAGCTTTTCTCGAAGGTCGACTTATGCCTTTAAGCTAGACATGGTTGAAAGTTACTCAAAACTACAACGATTGTAGCAATTTCAGAAATCTGTAATTTAAGGGAAAAATACCAGTCAGGTAAGGCTTTCATTCTTCTGATTGACCTTCCTCCATGTATTCGTACAGACGCCATTGATCTTAAGCGCCTCACAGCTTCCCTATATGACGTTTACCCTGTGAAAAGGCAGGAATATTGAGACTAGCATTTAAGGCAACAACAAGTGTCTGGTCTTAAATTCTATCTGCCATTACATCATTCCCTTCTTCTATTTGGTCTAAAAATCCAGATGACAGCATAATTTCGCTATCACTTATTGAGCCTGTATAGATATTTGATAAAAGATATAATAGTACCAGATGGTGAAATAGCAATTAATTTTGAATGTTTGAATGTATTTGCATGTTATACTCAGAAAATTGCATCCTGTTCTGTTTGTATTCGGGTCTCTTCCCTCGCGTCCAACAGATTCTGCTCCTGCTAAATCTAGCTCTCACCATTTTATGACAATTTAAATCGTAGTCTAATCAACAACTGTTTGGCGTATTATTATTTTGTTTAATAATATGTTTGGTTATATCGTTTAATATGTATGTGATGGATTGGACACCTCTTTTCATTATTGTCTGCCCCTTGTTACGCTTTTCACTTATGAAAGCAGTGAACCATCTCCTTTGTTTATTTATTTAGTATTTTTATTTTATTTAATTTACTTTCACTGCAACTTATTTTTTTATATGTTATACATTTACATTTAGCTAACTGTAAGGACGTGAAAATCGAACATTTAGTTTGGAATGTCAGTAATCTTTGCATTTACATTGCGTTCTTTTATTGTTAGTCGATATTTTTCTTGTAATGTTTTAATTTTATCCTGTATCATTTGTGGTTAAAAGCTGGCTGGACGAGTTATATGAAAGGGCGATAGTTGACTCCATTATCTAATGAGTAAGCAGAACTTTGTCATATATTCTTTTGTATGTTTCCGTAAAAATAATCTCGTCATGAATGGGACTTTTAACGTAACAAATCAATCAGACTGGTCTTGATGTATTGATGAATAATGTTACAACGATCACATGGTTAGTAATGCAAACACACTAAAAACGATTTTATGGCTAGAAAACATTTGTCCATGCAAGTTGGAAGGTACTCTAAATATGTTATTACAACAATTTGTTATTACAACAAGCTTTAAATATTGTTTGGACGATACATGTACCGTCACTAAGAACAGACGATGGACGGCGACCATTGAAGCTTTGCATCAACGCATTCTTGTGTAACACTACAGTCAGGACAGGGTCTGACGGTGCACAAATATTGTTGTTTGAAATATTTAATTTGTCTGCTAATTTCTGGATCTCCCCTCGCGCAAGCAATAGCGCTTGTATCATAATTCAGAAACTGGTAAGAGAACTTAAAATTGAAAACGAATTCATATTCTTTAGTATCATTTCTGACGAATTGTATTTTCATATTTTATTATTTATTAACTGAAAATATTCAATATAGGTCAATATTTGCAAAAATGTTATTCTGCAACTTTTTCAACGGAAGCGACTCTGGTTGTGCGTCATCAATACAAATAAATCCACCGGATTAGACGGTACAGGAGAAAAAAACACTAAAGCACTGTGGGGTCACGTGACAACAAAAATGACGGCGCCCTTATCTAGTAGATCTGGCAGTGTCCAGGGGTGGTTATCGTAAATGTCCACCGGAATTAGTACACCTGACATAAGTTTTATCTATATTTTAAGGTAGATTCTTTTGTTTTGTGGCTGTATTTGCTATAATTATGATGATCTCATGCAATTTGTTGCAAAACAAAGCTGAAACATTGTAGAATTATGAAAATGCAAAATAACTGCACTCCTGTGCTCAATAATGGACTGATCCATTTCGACCGGAACTGATCATTTCATTGAAAATGTGCGGGTTTACTTTGCAAAAATTACTGTGTATGTTTTCAGGGCAGAATAACCGTCTTCGCGACCCATTACTTTTCTTCGCAGAGTCCCTGATATTAGAAAGTGCATTGGTCTTTCTCACAATATATAGATTTGCGATTCCCTAAGAAACAGTTGGCTGTTAAATTGCAAATTCGGTTAGTGTCGTGTAACCTCTATAGTCCTTTTTGAAAAGGGTGGTTATTTCCCTTCGTGTGATTATCATTCTTGATCTTATCTACTTCCGGTAAGCAAAACGGCGAACAGCGACAACTAAGAAAACATATCGGTCAATTTTTCAAAATCTTCTGTGTCACAATTAAATAGAATGAAATTTCTCGGTGACTTCAGGGACTGAATTCAGAATCAATATGTACAGATATACTCTTGTTAATTGTAGAATTTTTTTTCATTAACTGAAATCACTATGAAGCTCTAAAAAGCAAACATCGTCACTGTTTTATTTTTTCCTTGACTCTAGACCTCGAAGAGGGGCCCGTGCGTCTTATCTGTTTGTACGTCTTATCAATAAAACTTTACGCTAATGGGTTGACTAAAAAAAAGACGCCGCATTTTCTTTGCTGCTTCTGAAATTTGCCGCCACCAAGAAAATATGTCCACACAAATATAACACACTCTTTGATTTCACGAGAAACTTATCATCTTGTCCTGAACATGTTGTTTTTAATTTAATTGTTGCCAATAGCATCTTGCCGTAGTTAGCAGTGAATTATATGTTTGTTTTTGCTGAATAAAAAAAATATAAAAAATGGTTTTGAAATTAATTAAATTACCTTCAAATTGGAAAATTAATTAAATTACCTTTAAAATATTATTGCAAACTTATAGCAAAACAACAATTAACCTTTGCATAATGAACTGATAAGCGACGTTAAACTCAATTAGTAAAACAATAAGCATACCGACAGATTATCAATTTACTGTACACCTGATTATTTGTTTTACATAAATGATCACTGTCAATTAAAAATACTTTAAATGTGACAGTCAATTAACACTAATTAGACTTTAGTTTTAGTAAGTGACATTTTTTATTTTCATTTTCTTGTACACACATACACATAATTGCACGTAAAAATAAAATTTTAACACGAAAATTTATTTAAATGTTTCCCTTATACTCGTTCTCCGCGTTATTCTAATAACTTTAAATATATAACATGTACATTCTGGGAGGCATTCCAGCTGAATGTGCCGGGCTCAGACATTTCTGTGGGGATGTTCTTTGGCAATAATAGCCTAACATCCCCAATATGACTACAATTGTGTATAAAAAAAATGATGTTATTGTTTCATTATCATACCTTTTTTATTGCAAAAGTTAAAATGCATTTAAGCTATGGATGATGTTCATAAGGCATTACTAAAATGAATAAATTAAAATTATATACTAAATTAATTTTTTTTAAAGTATAATAAATATTTGATATGCTTGGAAAATGATTAAACGGACAGAACATGGTTTTTAAAGTGATACATGTGTCACCCCGACTTATGTTAACTATGTTTGCAGACTTTGTTCTGTTTTAGAATTATCGTAAATGGTCGGAGTTGTCGGAATTTAAATTTTAGATATGACGAACGTATTAAAAAGGTTCGCGTGTGTGAGAGGGGTTCCGAATAATCAAGATGTGGCAGTCGCAAACCACAGTTAATGATATCTTCGAGTTTATCATTTCGTTAGAATATTTCCCCAATCATATCATGTAGTAACTTTTAAGTACAAGCTGGTTCTCTTACACAAATGATGAATTTATATTTTCTTGCAATTGTTAAGTTATTTGTAAGTAAAACTAATACACACTTCTCACGGTGTTTGATAAATTTACTGTTTCTCCTTAGTGTTCAACACAATGTTCTATCTCGAGTCCTAGTTTATTTCACGGGAGATTTACACCGGACCGCACTGTGTTTGATTCTATTATACACTAATATTTTATTGTCGTGTATCAATTTCTTGATAGTGTGAATAATGGATAATTATCCCCAACGTAAGTCGTGGTTATGGATTCACTAAATGTTTTGATTTTTAGCCATTTGTTTGTGCTAGAGGTACTATAACATAGTTTTTAAACAACAGAATAAGCCTAAAATAAAACTCTTTACCTCTTTACCGACGTAAAAATCGCAGATTACAAATAAGAGGAATGTCGTCTGCTATTTACAAACACTATGTGATGTCACTATGTTGTGCGTTTTAATATAAGAAAATTAATAATTCGGGTATGTGTACTAGCTCAGTGACAAAATGTGATAACTTTTCTTACCATTGTGTCGTGCTTGACTTCCAAAACGATGACCTTTATTTAATTTCTCTGTCATTCCAAAATAGTGATGAACCGCGCTATCGTGTTTACGTCTACACCGTTTCCGGCGTGTTCACGGTATGGTGCACTATTATCGTCACAAAGATTTTCAATGCTTTTGCAAAACTTTCGTCGGCATTATTTTATTATTTAATGTAAATTTCTCTGAGGACTTTTTACAGATATATATTTACACCTTACATTACCAAAAGAAACAAAAATCCCTTGTGAAGGAATTTGTTTTACCTAACAAATTATAATAACTAGCCTAATATGTATATATTCTATGATAAGTGGAGTTTTACGCTTTACTTTTAACATAGATGTCAACCGCATTTCGAGCATCTTTTCAGCATGCGACAACAATTTAATCGATTATTTGGAGAGTGGGGTGGGGTGGGGGATAAAGTAATTTAATTGGTATGAGAAGGATACTAAGACGTATTTATACTAATAACATATTAACGTATATGAAGTTAATTTAATTTGCACGAATATATATTGCGCATATGTCCTGGCTGCAAACTATTTTATCTTTTTTATTTAGTTTTTTTAGGAAGACAACGATGTGACAATGCGATTGTTTAATTCGTTCAAATGGTGTATGTAAAAATACGACGAACTTCTTGTTATATATTTATATTATTTTATGACCTAACGTTGTTTATTGGTTGTTGACTTTGTTGTTGTTCATTCATTACGTGTAACCCCAAAATAACTTAAATATTATATACTATAAATATGCCAAAATAAGGTTGATTAGATAGAAATATTTGTCACAGATGTGTTGTTTACAGAAAATTAACAGTAAACGTTCTCTTCATGTAGGTAAATAATACACCGAAGTTCCCAATCCTAATATTATGACTGTACACGTATCAATTCTTCAATGTTTATTTTCCGAAATGACAAAGTACCCGCAGATTAAACCAACTGCTATAGCGGTGAATCGTTAAAAATGCGAGACCGTCAATGTAAATGTTTTATTTATTTCTTACCGCTTTTTTGTAGAAGATGGTAGTACAAAGTTGTACTTGTTTTCATCAGAATTCATTTTAGTATGACAATACTTTGCATATACTTTTCGGACTGTAAGATGCACCATACTGCCCAAGCAAGAAAGCAGATATATACTATCCCCCCACCCCCCAAAATGGTAAGAATTATCAATGTTTGAACATTCAAAATTGTGTTGAATGCAGACTGCAGTTTTCTACTGGATTTTCTGTTTTTTTCTTTGCCTGCAAAAATTAATGTTTTATTTAGATTTCACTCTGTATACTGCTGTCACACATGTGAAGATTTGATTTTTCCAGATCCAGTCAAATAGCTTCACATCCAACAATATGTCTAAATATTCTAACTAATTTGGGGCTAGGAACCACTCATGCAACCAATTTAAATGTGAAATTAAAAACAAAAGTCATAATTCAATTGGACGATGATTGTATTCACTAAAATAAATGAATGGAAATAAGTTGTATTGACAGAGAAAAGGAAAAACAGAAGGCTATATGCACCGCAGCTTGGCTGTTACATGGTGAGTGTAAATTCTGTGATGGAAGCTATTTCATAGTTTATAGAAAAATCAAGTAAGCCACCATTTTCATATATTTTACACATATTTCACACAATTGGGCATTTTCGTTGGTCACACAATTAGTATCTATTTACAATTTAATAAGGTTTCTCATTCATGTTTCATGGCTTCCCCCAATAAAGTTGTAGGATATAAAATATCTATTCTAGCTAAAACATCTATAAAAATGACAGAAGTAAATTATTGATTTTTAAATGAAACATACACAAATAGAATAATATTTACCAAATGATATCTATCGGTATCACATTAACATTAAACACAACAAATATAGGTTGCTGGACGTTTTGTTGACTCTCCAGTTTGTTGATCCTTATCTCTTGGCTTAGAAAGGGTTGCCGACCTGATATGTAATGGGAGATGAGTGTGATGGTGTGAACAACACAGATTGACTGGCGGTGCCATTCACATATTTACTGAGATGTTAATATAGTCATGCAAGGGAGAATTTTAAAGAAGTGATTAACAATAAACAAACACACAGTAACAAAGTTGTCTTCAGTAAATATAAACAAGCATAATATGATGATAAAAAACCCTGCCATATGAAGTATTGTTCAACAAATTAAACAAAAAATTTATATAAATCTTAACCATACAATTAATGCGGACAATATCTTTGTTTAAATAAATCATATTTTCATTCGTTCAAGCATTTCATGAAAAAAAGTGCAAACATAATTTCACTTTATTCAAAAATTATGTTCACATTCGTAATATAAATCATATAAACACATAGTAAGAAAAATTGGAAATACATTTTTTTTATTCAAATAAATCACATTAGTTATCATCACAAACAAATCATGGAAATAATACGAACATTCATTGAAATAAACATGTTAACAATTATAACACTATAAGCACAAACCTTGTTACGACGATGATCACCGTTAGAAATTCTGACAAACCGGAAACTTCTTTCTTCTTAAATATAAGGTCGATGAACTTGTAAGACAATGAAACCTCATTAAAGTTTTGCCAATTTCGATTTTAAATGAAGTAGTAATCTTTTCTTTGCCCTGGAAAAAGTGACTACTGAGTGTTTGTGCCCTGATGGGTGAGGATATGAATGCCTTGGAAAAAAAAACATGCAAGCATTCATCCACCCTAAAAAAAAAAAAAAAAAATACCGGACCTGGTAGCAAGGTTTACTTAAACCATGTGTTGCAGTCATGTTGTTCCAAGCATGTGTCAATTGTGTCTACATAGATTGGATATCACAGGCAAAGATTGTTTTTATTAATTTTTTTTCAGTTCTGGGTTATCTAAAGCGACTTGAAAATCTGGACATCGACTACATTTTTGGATCATAATTATGTTATTTCATATATTGTATGCAAAGTATTTTAAATAAGTTTATCCTTTAATTAATTTCCTGGTAACTCCTCTGACTGCTTAGCCTCTCATCGCGTGGGTTCAAGTCTCTGTCGGGTGAAAAACTTAATGTGGGAAGGTTTTCCAGCTGACATGCGGTGCACCGGTGGTTCTATCCTGACATTTGTGTCTGGGGTCTTCCTCCACCAAATAGCTGGAACGACGCTTTAATGATCATGATTGGTCGCTGCAATGTATTTATAAAAACAAACAAATAATTTCCTTGCATCATTATATATTTTCTTATCCAGCTTGACATTTGATGTACTTCTGCCCCTACATACACAATGAATGGAACAGTTATCCCCAACACTCCCATAGCTGTTGACTTTTGGAAAGTTCGAGAGTGTCCATCAGCAAGACTGTTCTTTTTGACACATCTTCATGGTGATCATATTACAGGTAATAAAGAAATAAAATACATTGTATGAAAAAATAATAATAATACAATCAATATGAAAAATTTGTTTAAAATTAAAGGGGGTATCCGACAGTTTGGACCAAAAATATTTTCATTAAACATCATTGTTTTCTGAACAGATCTCGTTAAATGCTTTTTATTGATGTTCTATTCCTATCTGAAAAGTGAACCATAACACCACAATTGTCATAACAAACATGTATTTCCTATCTGAGTCACGCTGCACAATTGGCTTTTTTTAAACCAAGAAAACCAAATTACCACTAATGTGTTTGTTCATCCACGTCATCCGCTGTGACGTCGATGTCTATTTTTAGCAGGAATTCCATTCATTCTTATTTATAGATATTGTTACTTACATAAGATGTAGGCAAAATGTCGGATACCACCTTTAAAAATTACTGGATGTTTGTTATTTCCAACATATTGTAAATCTATGATTGCAGTAAATGTTAAAAAAAGAAGATTTTTTTGTGTGTAAAGTTTACATCCAATCAACAACCTTTCACTTATTTAGGATAGGATGGTTAATATTGGTTTCATGTACATATTTATATGTGTATATTTCCCCCTTTGTGTTCATAGAAGATGTACATTAAGGCATTTGCTTTCTTTCTTTGTTTTTAAAGAACAACAAATCAAGAAATAGTGTATTTATGTTTGCAGTTATTAAAAAAGCACACAACAAATTTCACATTTTAGAGCAGCACTTTCTTTAATCTCTGTAGGATAACTTAGACAGCATGTGTGACCATGTGTGATTGGGTGGTTAGACTGTCTAATGTGTAACCCCTCATTGTTTGGGTTATATTTCAGTCCTGACATTAACCATTGTGGAAGCAGATCTTCCATTTGACTTGTGCCAGTTCTGCCCAGACATATGTCTGGCATCTTCATCCACCATTAATAGCTTCATGTTGTCAATATGGTGATTGTGTCAGTATTATATAATGTAAAGTATAAAAACCATATTCGTGTTGCCAATATGACTGTTATGTCAGTGTTATATAATGTACAGCATAAAAACCATATTCATGTGCCAATATGATGGTTGACTCAGTGTTATATAATGTACAGCATAAAAACCATATTCATGTTTTCAGTATGATTGTTGAGTCTATGTTATATAATGTACAGCATAAAAACCATATTCATGTTGCCAATATGATTGTTGAGTCTATGTTATATAATGTACAGCTTAAAACCATATTCATGTTGCCAATATGATTGTTGAGTCAATGTTATATAATGTACAGCATAAAAACCATATTCATGTGCCAATATGATTATTGTGTCAATGTTATATAATGTACAGCATAAAAAACAAAACTAATCATAATAGAGAAGGCAAGTTAAATTTTTATAAATTATAGGTTTAACATCTTCCTGGAAGTATCCCATCTACTGCTCAGAGACGACAGGAGACCTCTTGAAGTCCCGGCTAGGAGTAAAGCATGACTTGGTACATACCATGAAAGTAAGTGAACGGTATAAAAAATCATACTAACCTGTGGTTTTAAATACACCCTTATATTCAAATCAAATGTGAGCAAATTGGTTTCTGTAAGAAAAGTCTGCAACATAAGATTAAAAATCAAACAAAAAGAAAAATCAACGGATATTTTACATTCAAACTGGTGCTCAATCAGCTGACATCAGTTCTTATTTCTGGAAATTGATTAAGTCCATCAAAATTGTGCTAGTTGCTATGGTAAGGAAAGTCATATTTGTGACTGAAATAACCCATCTTTACAACTGTGAAATGAGTTTAAATGTCATATAAAATGTAAATGTCATGTTTTCTTGTATTTCTTGTTACTACAGTAATAAAAATAACATGGTGTTAAAGTTTATTTCCAATACTTATTGTTGAAGGTGTATCATTCATTTGGGATTAATAAAAAATAAATTTAAGTCAGATCATGAGACAGCTTTTGTTCATTCAACTGACTTCATTCTTACAGTAATCATTTGAAAATTGAAGAATCCGTAGAGTTGTATGTCAGATGAGTGACAGATGATTTCAGAATGTCTGCAAGGTACATGAAGGAAATCAGTAAAGTTGTATGTCAGATGGGTGACAGATGATTTCAGAATGTCTGCAAGGTACATGAATGAATCAGTAAAGAACATGAAGGAAATGTGACTTATTGAGTCTTACCAGTTTGTTTTGTCTTATAATATAGCAGTACCACTACTACTAATAATATATAAATAGAATAACAGGACCATGCATGGTTGGTACAAAAATCACATATCATGATCTTGATTCTTTGTTTCAAATTTAAATTAGATCTAGTTGTGATACAATTTTTGCTGAAAAAGTGATTTGAAAGTATTTTGAAAATGAGCTTTGCATTAAAATAGGGACTAGTAAAAATGGTTAAAAACAACCTATACGGGGTTTTGTTGAAGTAAGTATGAGATTTTACCCACAGTTTCTGTTGTGTCGACAGGTAAACTGCCCTGAAATTGTTTATCTTGACGCTGAGAGGTTGGAGCACATGACAGTGACACCTCTGGATGCAAACCACTGTCCAGGGTCGGTCATGTTCCTGTTTGAAGGGTACTTCGGCACCATTCTTCATACAGGAGACTTTCGTTTCCAACCACAAATGTTTGCCCCTGGTTCCAAGCTTTTAGAAGCTATAGGTAAGAAAGAACACTCCAAATGCCAAGAGGTGCCAATGGCCTAATGGTAGAGTTACTGATTTGTAACTCCTGTGACTGTTTAGAATCTCTCTTCGTGAGTTTGAGTCCTGTTTGGGTTGAAGGACTAAATGTGGGAAGGTCTTCCAGCTGATGCGATGGTTCCCAGACACTTGTCTAGTGGTCTTCCTCCACCAAATTAGTTGCTATTATGACCAGAATTGGTTAGTGATGTTTTAAAAAAAAAGATCCAGTTAATAGGACTGAACATCCATTTCATAAATTAAAAGATGCTAATTAGGGTGTTAAACTCATTTGGCGCCAATTATTTTTTGAAACATACAGCTTGGCAATATACATGTATTTGAAAACATGGCTTGCATTATTTTATTAACAAATACAATTATAAATACTTTAATTAATAATAAATACATGTAATAATAATATATACAAGAACCAGAGAAGCACAATGACATGGGCACTTATTTTCTGAACAAAAATACTGTAATTACTGAGAGGGGATTTACAAGTATGAACTGTTCAGCTGGTATACCAGCAGTTTATGTGTCATGCATTGAAAAAAAAATCAAAGTTTAAGCAGGGGTCAGTTTGGTGCATATCATCTTTATGTATACCAGCTGTTAAGTCAAGAATTATTTAATTATATTTTTTTTGTCTAAAAATGCTCACACTCAAATTATCAATTTGCTGAAAATTTGAGTGTGTGTTTTAAGAAAAAATATCTTAGTTCCTTTTGGAACAATTTACAACATGTTTGTAATTATAATTTATATAATTCATATCATCATATAACATGATCATGAATAGTCTATTTAATTATAATTAATATTATACAAATAAAGACTTGTTGAGGTAAATATATAGTTTTTAGGACCTGGATAATGTGATATTGACCAAGGATGCAGTCAGTATCACATTAGTCAATTCGCAAAACTATATATTGACTGAAACATAAGTCGTAACTTGTTATATCACATACCCTATTAAATTACACTGTCATTTTTGTATTTTAACAACAAGCCATCTGCCCTTCTTATTTCAACATAAAACTTTCAAAGACATCCAATTCAGCAGCATTCATTTCCTCAGTCTGTTTTCACATATTTCCTCGACCTTTAATCACGAAAAGCATTCACTGCTACCGAGGTTACATATTTTGTTTTTTTCTTTGTCACATTTCATGTTACCAAATCATCTGACACTGATAAACTGTCAATTACTTTTATTAGACATCATGTTGTAGCAGTACTGTGCTTTTTGCACTCTTTAATACTGGATGCTGTTATCTGGCTGACGTTAGTGAGGATAAAAAATAATTTTAGAAGTTTTCCATTGACATGTCTTGTGTTGGTTGGACTAAAATTTGTCTAGGGGTCTTCCTACGCAAATTGTATTAGTAAAATATAATGACCTGTGCCAGTCCAACCTTTATATATCAATATATAAAAAAGGAAATGTTTCTGAAATAAACAAAACAACTTACATACATTTATTTTGATTTCAGGCAAAGTTGATGTGCTGTATCTAGACAACACCTATTGCTCACCTTACTGCAAATTTCCATCTAGGGATGTATGCATTCGCTGGATAATGGACATCATTGAATCTGACCCAAAACATAATGTTCTTATTGGCATGAGAAACCTAGGCAAAGAAGACCTATTGTGTGAAATAGCCAAGCATTTCCAGGAGTGGATATCTGTACCTTCACATATGTATAGTACTACTGACGTGCTGGGCCTGCCAGATGTGTTTAGAAACAATGATAACACCTGCAGAATAAGAGTAGTTCCTTTCCAGTCCATCAGCACCAAATTTGTAAAGATTCTCAACCTCAACAAACAGTGTCCCACCATAGTTATCCTACCTACTGCTCTGTACTGTGGTATAGATGCAAGGCCATTTGAAAATCAAAAAAATGTATATGTTGTGCCATTATCGGACCACAGTTCTTATAAAGAGCTGGTGACATTTGTCTCAACTTTGAAGCCACGAAAGATTATACCAATTGTGAAGCATACATCGCGGGGACCGTTTGGTTTGAGTGTTGCAGACAGAGCAGATATGTCCTGCTTCCAGAAGTACCTATTTCCAGAATTGCCCGTTTTACAGACAATCAGCGTGCCATCTTCAGTAGAGGCCTACATGAGAAATAGTCTGATGTCATTGGAAAAAAAACAGATGGGGAAAAAAAGAAAACTGAAAGGTGCTCAGTTAGCGTTGATCAAAGTTCCGAAGAGAGGGGTTGTTTTTGATTCACCAAATGGAAAGGAAGATGTTAAATCTCAGAACAGTTCTATAAGCACTTCCAAAAACTTAGGCTCAGACAAAAAAGATATTAAAGCAAAGTCGGCTTTATTAGAAAAGAAGCCAAGTTCTATAATTAGTGAACAGTTACCCACAGAGAGCAGGAAAGTACAGAGTATAAATGTTTGTGATCAAAAGGAAAGTGAAAAAGAGAAAAAAAATTTAAGTGTTAAATATTCAGATCGTCAAACTGGACTCTCAAACCTGCAAGAAAACCAGAACAAGCCTACTGAACAGTATCTGCAACTGGTTAAGTGTTCTGTAATAAAGAAAAGGTTTCAAGATTGTAGTACAAGTGAATGCGACACAACTTCAACAAGGACAGAAAAAACTCCTCGTACACACATTAAGGCAACAAGTAATCATATACCAGCATCTCATGGCTTCTTTGTTTGTGGTCATGAAGACATGTTTGCTAGTCAAGGATTTTCAGTTGAGAGTCTGGCAAAGTCAAATAGCATGGAGGACCAAGAAGATCCTTTGCTTGCTTTGTTAGATAAGTCTTACAAAAGAATGAGTGAAATGCAACCTCGTGAGTTATCTAACATTGATAAAAGTGCAGACAATTCAGAAATGTCAAATACAATTTCTTATTGTAATAGTGTAGAGCAACATCAGAAGAGTTCTACATTTGCGAATAAATTGGAATTGTCTGAAAGTTGTAATAGTTGTGAAACTACCGATAATACAACATTGCAAAGTGATAACCTTATACAAAATGTCGATACAACTGAAAGTAACATTGCTAAAACCCCTGACAACATTCCCATCACACAAACTTGTGAAAGCTTCCAAAGCAGTCAGGCTTCAGAGGGGATTTTTAGTCAAGAAATCTTAATGGCTACGAAAGTATTGCTAGACAAAAACCCAGACATTTCTCAAAATGATATTGCCCAACAGGCTCTTTATGACAACATTGATAATGAAACGCATGAAAGGGATGAGGGGGAGGATAATGAAATGCAAGAAAGGGATGAGGGGGAGGATAATGAAATGCATGAAACGGATGAGGGGGAGGATAATGATATGCATGAAACAGATGAGGAGGTGGAGAATAATGAAATGCTAGAAAGACATGAGGAGGATGGGGAGGGTAATGAAAGGGATGAAGAGAAGGGGGAAGAGTCACAATCTCTTCTGAGTAGTTATTGGAAGGCGGAAAGTCCATGTAATTCAACAAAAAATGAAAGTGATTTAAAGACTGTTAATGAACATCATGCCCAGGAAATAGTATCAGACACATGGTTATCTAAGCCAATCAGTGTTCTGAAGAAAGGACAAAGGAAGAAAAGGTATTGCCAAACACTTTTTAAAGAGTGCTTACATACCAGTGCAAAAAATATAGAAACCAACAAAGATTCTTGTGTTGAACAGGAGTCTGAAGATTTAACACATCATCACAATCAAAGTGAGACAGCCACTTCAAATGACAAGCTAGCAACAGAAACAGTTATAACAGCCACTTCAAATGACAAGCTAGCAACAGAAACAGTTATAAGAGAAGTTAGTGAAACCAATAATAATGTGGTCTTGATCTCTGATGAATCTGTTATGAGCATTGATAAAGATGCAGATTCCAGCGACCAACATGAAGTTCTGTGTAGATCTAGTTTCCAGGATGATTGTGTGGCTAAGGGCTCTTATAATAGTATTCACAACAATTGCACAGATGTTCAAGATCAAAAAAGTGCAGGCACAGTATGTAAAGACAGAACCAAGGATACATGTAGTGAAACCACAGCACATCATATAGAACATCATATAGATCATTCTCAATTTGGTTGTAACAACTTAGAAAATCAAGAATACAATGGGAGGGTTGCTAGTAATATGAGCTGCCAGAAGAAACAAGTTCATATATCTTGCATATCAGGGGCAAATAAAACTGATAATGTGAAACAAGTTAATATGACTTGCACATCAGGGGCACAGGAAACTGTTTATGTTAAAAGAGCAGATACTGATGATTTCGTTCACTGTACCAGTTACACAGAAAGTAGATTGGCGAAGTTAGAATTACAAGTATTTAATGAAGTTGTGCAGAATGCACTGATTGCTGCTGAAGAAGTCAGTGCAATTAATACTTCTACTAATGACAATGACCTTCATTTAAACTTGAATGTCTTGACATTACAAGCACAGCCTTTGTCCGCAAGAAACAGAAAACTTTACTCAACGTTTCATAAATATAATATGTAATGTTAAAACACTTTTTATTTGTTTATAGAAAAAAAACATTTGAGAAAATTTTCAAAGACATATATAGCTTCGAAATGGACCATTTCTTTCACCAAATACCCTGTTTTAGCGTTTATGATCTTTTAGAGCGAATGTTTAAATGCTCAAACTGAATAAATTGTAACATTTATTTGTCACTAATAAAAAATATATATATAATTAAAACCTCACTTTCACTTTCTTTGCCATGGTAGATCACAGACAATAATATCATCAGGCATTTCGTAAATGGTGTCTTCTGTGTTTTTCCGACACGAGTTGAATTCTAGATTTGTCGTGTTCCATCCTATGATTAATGATCTTTTTCTGTCTGAATGAAACAAAGCTAACTTTCCTCTCTTTTGAGTCGGACTTCCTTCGTCCGCCATTGTTATTTACGAATTTACAAAAATAAATTGCGGGTCACGGGATAATAGAACATTGATAGTAAGATAATCAAAACATTTTGAGATTTGACCGAAGTAATTTAAAATCTTTTATGACTCCCCAGTGCTAAAAGAATTTATAAATTTTATGAATTTTTTTATTGACTTGTTTGAAATAATTTTATCTGAAACATAATTCACACCAAATATGATGATAAAATTTCTTAAGCATATATAACTTCATGGGAGGCTACCGGTTCGAACCCGGGGCGCGACATACCAAAGTCATAAAAAATGGTAGTGAAATAGGTCACTTGCCAACGCTCAAGCAAATATAAGGATAGTTCCATGACTGGTTGGCCGGGTGTCAGGATAATATGACTGGTTGTGGTATCTTGCCAGGTGTTCACGGTATGCTTTACACAGTGAAGACAGCACTGTATCTGCTTCAAGTAGACACCGTCTCCAGATAACTGAACTACATATGGTGGGATGATAAACCCAATAAACAATAGCCATTCAGGAGTACCTGAAATAATTCGTTTTTAAATAAACATGTAGCTTGGAAATCTTCACATGCCTGGTATAAGAACAAGGAGTGGCTGGCTGGTTTTCTCTGCTGGGTCTATTATCCTAGTGTATTATCCTAGCAACAATTGTTTCAGTTATTTTGAAAGTCTTAACATAAAGTAGATATAGCGCTGCATTCACTGTAATAGCTTCTATTGAGAACTTGACGCCACATTATACCACACCCTGTCCCATTATTCCTGGAACTGCTGGTGTCTTAGCAAGGGAGCTTTACCACCAAAGATTTCATAACGTAAATATGTTGCTTCTTGGGTTTGAACCCGCAGCCTCCCACACCTAGATCCAACATCTTGCCAGTGGCGCTACCAGGGGCGATAGAAGGCAGTGTGTCATCGCATGTTAATGGTGTGCTTTCACACTTATGGCAGCACTATCACTCTAAAATTGAAATAATGTTTTCTGAATGTTTATTTACGAGTAAAGGTTTATTTAAAGCTAATTTTCTACTTCGTGTAAAGAACTTCTGAAAAGTCACCATAAAGACCACATAATGTAATCTGTTGCCATAGTAGTTCTACACAGACTATGATGGCAGTAACTGGTGTTGCTATGTAGTTTTTAATTAACAACATTGTATAATGGAAATGTATCAACAACAAATGACTGATTTTTCCATATTTTTAATGGATATGTACAAGAAATAATGACTCCTGAAGTGCTGTTATCTGTTACTTGGAAATACCAGATAATTTAGTAAACATTTGCAAAAGCATCATGTTTAAAATTGAAAATATGACACCATTTCATTAAGTCACAACATATAGCACATACCTCTGGAACTGTAACTACCCTTATATGATATATGTCAATTAAGAGTCATGATACATTGCAAAAATGTAGAGAACTATAGATTATTTGTGACAAATAAAAATGGGCAACTTATTCAAGCACATAACATGAGACAAGAAAAATATGGTTAATTTCATGTTTATCAAATGATCAAATCTCAAACTGTCTGGTAACAAGCTTCATTAAATCATAACAACATAAGCCCTGATCATGTCGATACCAAATAAATATTTTACTCCTGGATGTGCCAATAGCCGAGTTGACTTCACAGCCCCACCATGCGAGAGTCTTGGTTTTGGGAGAGAACATTCAAATGGGGAGATATTCCAGCTTTATGGAGAATGTCCAGACTTTTCAATGTTTTTTGTTGTGTTTTTTTGCCAGCAACAACTTTACATTGTCAATATGAATACAAGTATATAAACATCCATTGTTGCTGTTTCATTCTCAACAATACTGAAAAGGCACTTAAGACACAGAAGGGGTTCAAAAGACGCTATACATTTGACAACACAATCTACAATGAGAAGCACAATCGAAATTAATAAAGCAAAATTACATACAAAAACTCTAAACATACAAAAACAATAATACGTTAAACATTTTTCATATGTATGAAAGTATTCATGAACAACAGAATGAAACATGGATATTTCAAGTGATATATGAGATGATTTTTCACTATCAAACTAAGTGCAAACCATGTTTCATTTCTGTTATACACTCTATTTTATGGCTATTTATCCATTCTCTATAAATATATACTCTTTTATTTATTAGAAAAGAAATTTAAAAAAATATTTTCATATATTACCAAAACAAAAAATATTTATAGTTCTTGTAAACAGCCCTTAAACTTATCCAGAAATTAGGGGACTTTCCTGTGGCATTGGTAACCTTCTTCAATGTATTTATCATTTGGCAAACCATGAAACTCGGAAGAAATTCCTCTTATAGAAAAACACAAGATTTTAGAAAAATTATACATAAGAAAGGTTTACAGACAGATGTAGATAAAATTAAAGTGTATCTTTCTTGTTGGAAATTCAATAAGATTTTATGGTAACTACCAAATACATTTCAAGAAAAGATGAGCCATAATGACAATTGAAAAAAGTAAGATTTTTTTCTAAGAATCTGAGGCGAATGAACATTAAATGTGGCTATTATTGCTTGTTAAAACATTCACTCTACAACGTCAAATACTGAAACAGTAGTTAAAGGCTTTGGAAATGGGAATGTTGGGTACACACAGCCTCAGGCTGAAGTGGTCTCAGGAAAGGGATGAGGATTAGTCTTGCTGACCAATGGCAGCGATGTGCATAAGTGTGATTGCTTTACAAATTTCATGTGACATTCCTGTGTATAATACACAAATTAAGTCTTCTAGCTGTGATCTTGCAGCAAAGTACAAGCATAACTTGAGATTAGGGCGACTCATAAGAATGCCATTTCCAATGCCTTAAAACAATAGAAAAAAACTTATTTCTCACCTCATATATGATGTTTAAGTGGGACATGTAATTGAAAATGTTACATAGGAAGACAATTGTGAAAGAGAGCTTATACTTGTAAATCATGTTGCATTTTTGAGATTTTTCTCAATCTCATTTTTTTGACACAAAAATGATTTCTTAACATTTCAATACCAACAACCTACATAATGGTAGTCGAGTGTCAGAGGTACAGAAAAAAAAATAGACAGGAGACAAATGGTGATCTTAAAATTAGTCTAAACTAAAGAATAGTGCTGCAACGGAGACCAGTTTTTTTACACTCATGTATGCTCATAAATATTATCAAAGTACAATATTTTATGACAATGTTAAAATTTCTTACATCTTACAAATAATACTTTTGAGCATGAAAATAACAATCCTATGTATTGAATTAATTACACATAAAGTGAGATATAAAAAGACTAATTTTTATCACAAGAGCGTAGAGGCTCCAGTTATCTGGGTGGCTTTAGTCAGCCCTGTATCGACTGTATGGTGGTGGTGATTGGGACCCAGACAGTCGTGGCATGATGAAGGGGATCATACCCAGTACCAGTAGGGTTATGCCCAGCCAGGGACGATAGAAAATCCATGCCACGGCAATTATGGTTAGCGACAGACTTATTGCCAGGCTAACGTTCATGAGACACACTCCCAAGCCGATCAATTCTCGTACAATAGGTATCCAATCCACTGAAAACGTATACAAACATTAAATAGGTTTTGATATACGGTGATTATCTCAAATGTAGCATAATTTTTTGTTTTTTAAATGCAAAATATAAATAAAGTCTGAAGACAGTATTTATTGAGAATAACTGCTTTCAGAGACATTGAGTGTGTTTAAATAGAAAGACTGGGTTTTATAGTTTTTGAAAAATTTGTGTTAATCCATTTTCTGTTTATTTGCATAAAATCAATAAAATTCATTTTGTTGTGTGCACATACAGATAGATAACTATTATTATATAATACCCACACTGGGTAGAATGAATCTTTTGTAACTGGCCTTGATATGTAAAGTAACATTAAAATTGCTTACCAAGGGTGGTGATGATTGCAGTAAGGCAGCTAAAGCCGAAGAACATAATAAGCCAACCGAGAAATCGCAGACCCCACGTCAGCATTGTGTTACTCATCTTCTCCTTATTGAAAATTTCCTAGGGATCGAAAGATGAAAGATCAGTACAACATATATATCATATAAAGGGATGTCAACGATTACGTGGGAACTCTAATACTTTATAGGAAAATTATACCAGAGTGTTAAAATCACTATTCGAGTACTCGGTAAAATGCGGAAGTAAATTTAAATGGAATAAAAATAACCTTTAAACAAAATAAAAAAATAAATTAAAAGCTGTGTTATCTGTAAATTGGACCCTAGCCCATTTCTGCCAGTTGCATGACCAAGTTCCTCCCTATCACCTGAAGGCTTTGTAAGTTGCAGTTGTTCAGTATCTTGTCCTAGCAGGCACCCCATTGTCTGTTCTCTTCTTTGCTAATTAGTCACTGTCAATTTAATACCCACCAATTCCCTTCACAGTGTGTGACATGTTAATTACATGTTGATTGGCATGTCTTGGCAATGCCAATAAATTGTTCTCATTTGCTCCTTAATAGCTAATCAACTAGTGATTGGTCGTTAAATTAAGCTCTAATTCGAAGCGATAGGCATTCAGCAACTTCCAAAAAATGTACATTATGCGGGTCAATATTAGCCTGTTTGGGTGTGATAAATTAAGTTTTTTTCTTGATTCTATTGATACTTTCATCCCACTACTATTTTGATTACAGCAACTTCGACTTGAACCACTTTTACAGAGTTTCTGTATTTTTATGATTTAACAAAAGCCAACAATTACAACTGAACTTTTGTCGTTCTAAAAATAGATCACATATAAGTATGGATGGAAACACCAACACTCTTTTTTGCAGTGGTAGAATGTATTAAAATCGACAATGATATTGACAGTATATATGAATGAACATTTAACTACATATCCTAAATATATATATTTAAATTTTCAAATGCATTTTTACATTTTTTATTATTTTTCACATTTTACCCATATTTAAAACTGTTGGTCGATTTTTACACATTTCTTTCTTCTGATCAATGTATGCACAATGTTGTTTACATTGCAATGTCACCAGACACCAATGCTCCGTATGTGTATAGATCAAGAGTAGGAACCAACAATAAACATGCAAGATGTATTCAGCATATTTAGCCAATGCAAGGAATATAATCATTTTTAGTAATCTTATATAATAACGATATAAAAACTTGTTTATATGGAATGAAAACTTTGTTTTTATAAAGAAAATGACCGATCGGAAAATTATCTGAGTACCTGAATACTGATTTTAGTATTTGTTGACATCCCTAACAACATTCATACCTAATTATGAACATGACTGCATCATGGTAGGCATACAATTAATGCACTTGGTAGACTATGCAAGTTTACACCCTACTTCTTATCTACCGATGGCAAAAGTGTGGAATGACAACACATTGGTTTGTGTAATCAAAACAACAATGTTTTCCTGTAACACATGAGGCTAGATTTCTTTATCCTTAGTCAGTTGTTTATAAGAAATAGTGTTTATACTGATCAGATAGCTCTCTGTTAAAACTGGCCGATTTAGATCAGATAGCTCTCTGTTGGAACTGGCCGATTTGGATCAGATAGCTCTCTGTTGGAACTGCCCGATTTGGATCAGATAGCTCTCTGTTGGAACTGGCCGATTTGGATCAGATAGCGCTCTGTTGGAACTGGCAGATTTGGATCAGATAGCTCTCTGTTGGAACTGGCTGATTTAGATCAGATAGCTCTAAGTTGGAACTGGCCGATTTAGATCAGATAGCTCTCTGTTGGAACTGGCCGCTTTGGATCAGATAGCTCTCTGTTGGAACTGGCCGATTTGGATCAGATAGCTCTCTGTTGGAACTGGCTGATTTAGATCAGATAGCTCTCTGTTGGAACTGGCCGATTTGGATCAGATAGCTCACTGTTGGAACTGGCCGATTTGGATCCGATAGCTCTCTGTTGGAACTGGCTGATTTGGATCAGATAGCTCTCTGTTGGAACTGGCTGATTTGGATCAGATAGCTCTCTGTTGGAACTGGCGGATTTAGATCAGATAGCTCTCTGTTGGAACTGGCCGATTTGGATCAGATAGCTCTCTGTTGGAACTGGCCGATTTGGATCAGATAGCTCTCTGTTGGAACTGGCTGATTTATATCAGATAGCGCTCTGTTGGAACTGGCTGATTTAGATCAGATAGCTCTCTGTTGGAACTGGCTGATTTGGATCAGATAGCTCTCTGTTGGAACTGGCTGATTTGGATCAGATAGCTCTCTGTTGGAACTGGCTGATTTGGATCAGATAGCTCTCTGTTGGAACTGGCTGATTTAGATCAGATAGCTCTCTGTTGGAACTGGCCGATTTGGATCAGATAGCTCTCTGTTGAAACTGGCTGATTTGGATCAGATAGCTCTCTGTTGGAACTGGCCGATTTGGATCAGATAGCTCTCTGTTGGAACTGGCCGATTTAGATCAGATAGCTCTCTGTTGGAACTGGCCGCTTTAGATCAGATAGCTCTCTTTCTGGAACTGGCTGATTTAGATCAGATAGCTCTCTGTTGGAACTGGCTGATTTGGATCAGATAGCTCTCTGTTGGAACTGGCCGATTTAGATCAGATAGCTCTCTGTTGGAACTGGCCGATTTGGATCAGATAGCTCTCTGTTGGAACTGGCCGATTTAGATCAGATAGCTCTCTGTTGGAACTGGCCGATTTGGATCAGATAGCTCTCTGTTGGAACTGGCTGATTTGGATCAGATAGCTCTCTGTTGGAACTGGCCGATTTAGATCAGATAGCTCTCTGTTGGAACTGGCGGATTTAGATCAGATAGCTCTCTGTTGGAACTGGCAGATTTGGATCAGATAGCTCTCTGTTGGAACTGGCAGATTTGGATCAGATAGCTCTCTGTTGGAACTGGCCGATTTGGATCAGATAGCTCTCTGTTGGAACTGGCTGATTTGGATCAGATAGCTCTCTGTTGGAACTGGCCGATTTAGATCAGATAGCTCTCTGTTGGAACTGGCCGATTTGGATCAGATAGCTCTCTGTTGGAACTGGCTGATTTGGATCAGATAGCTCTCTGTTGGAACTGGCCGATTTAGATCAGATAGCTCTCTGTTGGAACTGGCGGATTTAGATCAGATAGCTCTCTGTTGGAACTGGCCGATTTGGATCAGATAGCTCTCTGTTGGAACTGGCTGATTTGGATCAGATAGCTCTCTGTTGGAACTGGCCGATTTGGATCAGATAGCTCTCTGTTGGAACTGGCCGATTTAGATCAGATAGCTCTCTGTTGGAACTGGCCGATTTGGATCAGATAGCTCTCTGTTGGAACTGGCGGATTTAGATCAGATAGCTCTCTGTTGGAACTGGCCGATTTGGATCAGATAGCTCTCTGTTGGAACTGGCCGATTTGGATCAGATAGCTCTCTGTTGGAACTGCCCGATTTGGATCAGATAGCTCTCTGTTGGAACTGGCTGATTTGGATCAGATAGCTCTCTGTTGGAACTGGCTGATTTGGATCAGATAGCTCTCTGTTGGAACTGGCTGATTTGGATCAGATAGCTCTCTGTTGGAACTGGCTGATTTGGATCAGATAGCTCTCTGTTGGAACTGGCCGATTTGGATCAGATAGCTCTCTGTTGGAACTGGCTGATTTGGATCAGATAGCTCTCTGTTGGAACTGGCTGATTTGGATCAGATAGCTCTCTGTTGGAACTGCCCGATTTGGATCAGATAGCTCTCTGTTGGAACTGGCTGATTTGGATCAGATAGCTCTCTGTTGGAACTGGCCGATTTGGATCAGATAGCTCTCTGTTGGAACTGCCCGATTCGGATCTACACTATTTGCCAAAGCTATCTATCTGCCTAAGGCTTGTCAATTTCTGATGAGTTGACAAGAAATAACATGTTATGAGATAAATATATTGAATTAAATACTGTAGAAGAAATTAATGTAACAAGCCAAGATCTATTAATATTATATATATATCATCTTTCCTATAATTCCCTACCTGGGCAGTGAGACTTCCAACATACAGTATCTCCAGGGGGTCACCAGCCAGTGTCTGATAGGGCAGGAGATTGTTGTTCATCTGCCTTGCAACGATGGATACCTGCAAAATAGAAAACAATAGTATACGAAAATACTTAAGTTCTAGTCTACTTTCAAGCTGTTGCTTCTTCAGCCAAATACAGTTTTCACACCTTGGTCATTCTGTATTATTCACTCCCTTAATATGGCAGCCAACAGATGACAATGGTAGGTCATTATTGATCCCCAAAACCTTTACGGGTTGCCATTTTATACAACTTGATGGTGTGTAAAAATCTGGTAAATTTCTCAAAGAAAAAGTTGGTGACCTGACTGAGTTTCTAATCACAACCTTTGGATCAAGTGTCTTGCATTGAATGACGGGACTACGTGTATAACGTTCCTCAGCAAAATATTTGTTGGTAGTCAAACCTTTAGCTGAAATACATTGTAAATGTTTCTATACAATTATTTGAATTTTGGCAAGACTTTCAGAACTACTGAAATATGGTTAATTTAGGCCAGAAACTTTAATATTTAATAAAACTTTAAATTGCGATTAACAATATCTTTAGATCTGTTTTGTACGTTACTAAAAAGCTCTCAACAGTTACCAACAAACTATCAGTTGTTACCTCTAAACTATCAGTTTTGTTTTTCAAATACTTCACAGCAATTCATAATGATCATTAAAGTGATGGCGAGCTATTTTGGTGGAGGCAGACCACAGACAAATGTGTGGATAAAACCATTGGCACTAATATGGTCAGCTGGAAGACCTTCCCACATTAAGTCCTTTGCCTCGAATGGGGCTCAAACCCATGCCATGGGAGCCTAAGTCAGAGAACTCATGCAGTGAGAGGCTAAGCAGTCAGAGAACTCATGCAGTAAGTGTAGTGTATTGAACCATGGTGAAGATACCCACCTGGTCAGGGGGGCCATGACTTGTGTCACCACTGATTCCAGCAAACTCAAACTTCACTCTCAAATCTCCAACCTGCAATATAGAAAATGAACAGTTTTGAAGTACTGGTGGTGTAATCTTACTTTTTTGTATAGGTTTATATACGTGTCAAATGCATAGACACAATTAGCTTTTCTTCGGTGACATCCACTATTTTCGGTAGAGAAAGATCTGAGACAAACGTCTGTGAATATGCAGCACCTACCTGGTCAACGTATACACCTTCTTCTGTGAAAGCTTCCTGTTCTATTATTTTACTTCATCAACAAAGGCATCAGTCAACAGATGCATATACAAAAGAATATGCATTTGATAACAACTGTCTATTCATATACATGTAGGTTTGTCAAAGGCTATGGTGAAACTTGTTGTTTATATGTATATACGGCTGTATTCATGTACCTGTGGTTTTGTTGGGTCATTTCCATGGTAGAAGAAACCATCAAACACTTTCAGGTTACTGTTTTTAATCATAGCATGATTTGCCCTCAAATGTTGGAAATTGGTAACCTTGGAAACTAGACCTGCAAAAAAATAATAAATTAAAAAGATAACCTCAAGATATAGTTTTGTACTTATACTAAACATACAGTATATCCAAGCAGTTAGAATTCTAATCTATGCAAGATATTATATTTCGAAAGACAAATAAATGGAAGAACATTTAGAAATGCTGAATGGCTGTGTTACTGGAAGCTAGAGCTTATTATCTTAATCTACCCATGTATGGTAAACACTAATGAACCTTGCACAACCAATATTTCCCAGTGTGATGAAACTGTCTTAGTGACACAACAGCTCAATAACAGAGCACTCATCTTGATAACAAAGATCAAGTGTTGGATCTTCAGACTTGTACAGTTCTCTCCCTTTGCGACCTTGGTGACCAACTTAAACCCTGTCCTATCATACTTGGCAAGGACTCATACTTCTTTTTATTTATAACCACATATGAAGGTTCATTGACATATCATTAGAGACTAAGCAACAAATAGTGTAGATCCTAATCACACAGCTCTTATAACAAATGGCTAAGACATTATCTTCTTATTAAATCATATAGTATTATACTTTCCTGAGTTTTTTTTATAAAGATAACCAAACCATTTATGGCTCATTGGTTAAACCTCTTGAGACATGCAAACACAACTAAGTACTTTGCGAAGAAAGAGCTCACTTTCTGGCTACAAATGTCATGTATGGGAAGTTGTTGTAGTAAATCATCCAGTTAGAAAAGAAGGTTTTACCTTTTGAAAGTAGGAATTGGCCAACATATACAGATTCTGCCTCATATGTCATTGGCTGAACTGACATTTCTCTGAAGCAAATATATTAAGAAAAACAGTTAAATCAAATAGGTTAATGCTTATCAAATATGGACAATTTTGATCAGATCTTTGCATGAGGAAGTTAAAAGGTCATAGAGAATGACATAATAGAAATAAAGAGTTTCATACAGCTATACAATAAACAAATCAGAAAAAAACAAAACATGCTTATTACTTACGTTGGGTTCATGTAACTAAAGGAGTTGTCAAAACTTGAGCTACGGACAATATCGGATCGCCACTCCTGAGCTAGAAAAATAAAAAATATATCTTGTCAGAATACTGCAACATTTAAAACCTAAGCCACTTAAGACAATATTTCAATTAAAAAAAAGAAAGACAAATCAGCTAAGACAAAAAGGTTGAAAGAAAAGGACAATTTTTTAACATGGACAATACCTTACTAGTAATGATGTAAGACAATGATAAAGACATTCAATAAGAACTGAAAACCACTGTAACAACTGCTATGCATGTTAACATGTTCTCTGTGGTGTTTATTAATCCTTTTGCAAGAAATCTTGTTCATGTAGAAAAGCCTTCAGCCTATTACACAACAATAAAAAACATGCCGTTTCCTATATAGGGATTCATTTATAAATTGACCCAGTATGGGGTTTGAACCCGTGACCTCACGATTGGCAAAATGACGCTCTACCACTGCTTGCGGATTGGGAGATCGGGATTAGTAATACAAATTAACTCTGGTGTTGTATTACCTGCCTTGAAAGTGCCAACCTTGTACAAACATGAAACAGGGTACATAAACTACTTTCTATTATAAATACTTACTAGATACTATTCTTTCTAATCATGTGAAAGTAAGAAAGTATTTTGCCAATGGTTTTCATTATTCTCATAAACATACTTACTATAGGAGTAGGATTTTTCTACCCTTGTCTGACCATTTCCTACACTTACTATAGGAGTAGGATTTTTCTACACTTGTCTGACCATTTCCTACACTTACTATAGGAGTAGGATTTTTCTACCCTTGTCTGACCATTTCCTACACTTACTATAGGAGTAGGATTTTTCTACCCTTGTCTGACCATTTCCTATACTTACTATAGGAGTAGGATTTTTCTACCCTTGCCTGACCATTTCCTACACTTACTATAGGAGTAGGATTTTTCTACCCTTGTCTGACCATTTCCTATACTTACTATAGGAGTAGGATTTTTCTACCCTTGTCTGACCATTTCTTATACTTACTATAGGAGTAGGATTTTTCTACCCTTGCCTGACCATTTCCTATACTTACTATAGGAGTAGGATTTTTCTACCCTTGTTTGACCATTTCCTATACTTACAATAGGAGTAGGATTTTTCTACCCTTGTCTGACCATTTCCTACACTTACTATAGGAGTAGGATTTTTCTACCCTTGTCTGACCATTTTCTATACTTACTATAGGAGTAGGATTTTTCTACCCTTGTCTGACCATTTCCTATACTTACTATAGGAGTAGGATTTTTCTACCCTTGTCTGACCATTTCCTATACTTACTATAGGAGTAGGATTTTTCTACCCTTGTCTGACCATTTCCTATACTTACTATAGGAGTAGGATTTTTCTACCCTTGTCTGACCATTTCCTATACTTACTATAGGAGTAGGATTTTTCTACCCTTGTCCGACCATTTCCTATACTTACTATAGGAGTAGGATTTTTCTACCCTTGTCTGACCATTTCCTATACTTACTATAGGAGTAGGATTTTTCTACACTTGTCTGACCATTTCCTATACTTACTATAGGAGTAGGATTTTTCTACCCTTGTCTGACCATTTCCTTCATCATGTTTCCTGTAAATAGGAAATATTGCCGTGAAAGACAAAAACTCGTTACTTGATGGAAACACCATTCACCCTATCAACATGAAACATAACTAACCCTAATGGTGTTTCCAGCAACTAAAGGGTTAACCTTTCTCATGTTACATTTAGAAACTCATATAAATAAGTCATCTTCTCACACCAACATACAAGAGTGACATTACTCCCTACATATGGTTTTATTGGTGACTTATGGAAATAAACTAGACTTTTCTAGAAACCTAACTGTGTAAATTTGAAGAGATTTCAAATGGTGATCATGACTGCACAGTTTGAGTTGCTTAATTAAAGCCATGAGTAAAATTGAGCTATGCTGATGGCTCTACCTAACTAAAAATAGTACCGGTACGTAGAATTTAGAAAATAAAGATGTGGTTGAAAACCTACGTCTCACGTTCATGTTCCACCCATTGGTACATCTCAACTGATCTACGTAACTTCACTGCCTGGATACCAATATTGTACTCTTCATCTTGCAAAATCTTTATATAAAAAAAATAGTCAAATAAATAAATATCAAATTTAACTATAAAAAGTATACTTAATTACTTAAAATTGATAAGTATTGTGGCCAATAACAAATGATTTCATTAATTAACAAGTTATATTATGTGTTTTATTGCATATTCTGCTTTGATTGAATCAAGTTTCTTGTGCCAATATTTTATTAATTCTGGGCCAGTACTCCAAGATCTGGGCCAACCAGGACAAGATCTAGGCCAAAATACAACAAGATCTGGGCTAATACATCATGATCTCAGCTAATATGGCAAGATCTGGAGCCAATATGACAAGATCTGGGCCAATCAGGTCAAGGTCTGGGCCATTCAGAACAATCATCTTAACCCTCACCTTAGAAGCTCAGGCTATGTAAGAAAGTCATAATTGTTACGCTAAGTCATAATGCGACATTCATTGTTGCTAGGGTCAATACAACACAATCGTTGTTATTATACCTCACATAGTTTTGCTTTATAAAATTGCCATATACATGCCATTCTACATTCTAATATCCCATGCGACATTATCTTGTGGGGCTTAACGTAAGACAATGGTTTTTTCTGATCAAGTAATCCCGGGAGCTTACTGTGTAATGCATACAGTCTGTATCAATAAGCGCTTATTAAATGTTTCTTCGTTCAAGGTTTTGCGAACCTGCTGTTGTAACCTGCTGTTGTTTATCAAAAACATTGAATAACAAGTTTTTGGTTAATTTGATTGATAAGTCAGTCATCTTGATAAGGCTAATATGACACACAGCGTCTCAAGGGTCAACACAACAATCATCATTACAATGGCCAATATGACAATTCTTTGTCCAAATGACTGAGCCAATATGAAATTATGCAATATGAAATCAAACCTTATTTAACAAGAAATTTGAATAGAACATATTTATTACTAACTTTACAAAAAAAACAACATTTTGATATTGTACTTAATATAAAGAAAATTACTTTGCAAAAATTACTGCACTGTCTCAATGACTATATGCAATTACATTTGGACAGTTTTTAGCAGACCACTCAGAATTGCTATTCATTACTTAAAGCATAGCAATTTATGAATTAAGGCACAAATAGACAACGCATACTAGCTTATCTTTTCAATGTGCAGTGATCTTGTGAGACTAAACTTGATGCAAAGCTAACAATACACATTGTTTAAGACTATGAAGCAAATAGTATAGATCCTGAGCAATAGGATTGGCTGATACATATCTACACTTTTAGCAAAAGCCTTTTACAATCTACTTAGGACATAATGGGTCACCTTGTCAGTGTGTAGTTGTCCCTTCAGATGCACTAGTTTGCCATTGTTCTCCATTGACACGATCTGACTGGTGGGGAGTGATACTGTCAATTGGAGGCCCTCATCTAATGACTTGGCAGTCTGCACAGCTCGGCCCTATTTCAAGTCAATAATAAATTACTACTGCAAGTTCTAACAAAATATATTTAATAAAAATAATACTATTACAAAAAGTACCTAATCGGTCCCATATATATTACATACATACACACATCAGTTAACCTCTTCCGTGGTTAAGTTAACAATTTATAAATTTTGTAACCAGTTAATTGTTCTATCTTACTAAAAATATATGGAATAAGTTGGGAAACATTAACACTAATATAATGTATGTCTATTTCTTGAAAGCACTTGTTGAAGTGACACATTTAATCCTCAAGTTATTGTCTGGTCTGCAATGAAGGAGTCAGGGTTTTAACCCCCAGATGCAATTGAATTTGAAAATACAGTTCGCCATTGCAGCATGCGAGTCATACACCTCATCTCCCCCATATGAATTTCCATGTACATCTTTAGCAATCATTGACAGTCATCTCAATCATTTCTAGTATGAAAAAGAACATTCAACTATGTTAGGCCTCTTTTCTTTCAGATTGCACGAGACATTAGGGCATTGGGTTTTTAATATTTAATAATATTTTATTTATAAAAAAACCTCACTTCATTCCAGAACAGCATGCAGGATCCAGCAGCCAGCAACACGAGTCCAAACAGAAATGCGACCAAACTTGATTGTATCCTTTCACAGAAATTAGGATTCCTCTGGTAGTACACTCTTGTCCTCCCTGGCTCCATCTTCACAAAGCCTCAAGTAAAAAGGCTAAGCTTTTTCTAAAAAAGACAAAATTACAAACATAAGACCTCCTTGTTACATTGTTAGTCACAATTTTTCAAAAGCGTCCAGACCACTCTCTATATAAGATCAATTAACGGAAATTGTCATTTACTGAAACATCCAGCTTCAATCAGAATCATGGAGCCCACAGTTTAGTGGCCTTAAGCAACCCCCCCCCCCCCCCCCCCCCCAAAAAAAACTTGAATTTTTCTGCTTTAACCAGGTGTATAACTGGGTTACTATGACTTCCCAGTGCCATGTATCTTCTGATACAGAATGGGATGGATAATTATTCACACAAGACTGACAGTGAAACTGCAAAAATCAGACAGTCAAACAACTGCTAGATTAAACTAGGTATAACATTTAACCTCGCCAGCCCTGGTGAGGAAGCTCAGGTGGAAGAATATCTACCCTTTTCTATAAACAAGACCTAGTATATCATACTTTACTTTTAAGATTTATATTTTTGTTATTTTTCACTTTGAGAGATATTCTAGCAAAAAAAAGTAAAAAAATGAATATCAGCAAATGAAATGATGAAATACAATGTGATATGTGATGGCTTATTAATGCAGGACCACGTCGCGCCTGTTGTGGCAACTGTTTTTCCCTGATTAAAGCTCCAACAGGGTGCATTTTTTTTCTCTGTCTATGTGACATACACACAAAAAATCACGGAAAACCATTTAACACATGAAAGATGTGATAAACGTAAGGGTTAAGACATTTTTCTATGACATACTTCCTACATCAGATAATTAGGCAGCTGTCGTTCAAAGTTGGAGAACTTACCAAATTGTTTGCAGGTTTTTGCTTTTCTCAGACACCGACAGGCTAAGGAAGCACGTTTCTCCTCGATAAAACTTACAAAACTCAAAATGTATCCAAGGTGTTTATTTGAAAGTATGCTTGTTTGAATGTTGTGTCAAACAAAATCACTAAGGAAAAGGAAACTGAAAGTAGAAACAACAACCGGAAGTCATCGTCATCATTTGGGATCTCGTAAAAATCACACTCCTGTGTGAAACTTGACAACTTACCATGGTCGGCTTCAGTGTATTGTTTTAAATTATACAGGTAACTTTATTTATCAACTAACCTACCTAATTGAATACATGCTTACAAAAAAGTATTCATTTCTCACAACAATATAAAAACATTCAACTTGAGTGACAGTTTTATTTATGAGGAAAATTGTGGGACCCATTTGAGATTCAAACCCCTGGCCTACCATACTAGACTATCTTGCAAATTAGACTTTTAGACATAGACACGTCCTTATCAAAGATAATTTAGTATAAATTTGTATTGTTAATCAGACCCCATCCATTACTAATCCATATGTTAAAGCAAATTGGGTACATTTACACTGGTGCCAGACATATTGTCATTGACAAAGTAATACATAGTATATATTATAATTTTAAAAATATTGTAGTGCCGGTGTGGTCGTGGGTTAGATCCTCAAATAGGGCGCGCACATTTCCCTTGATTTACTTTACTTATGTATGAAGTAAACAGAACCCTGGTGTGGCTGTCCTGAGATGGGCTTGGGCCCAGAAAAATAAGATGGAGAGGAGTGTAGCGCCGCCGCCAGTGTGGTGAAGAGGCCCACTGGTGGCCCGGTTAGTTCAGTAGGTAGAGCTACGGAATGGTGTTCCGGGGGTCGTGGGTTCAATCCCCACATCGGGCGCTCACCTTTACCTTGATTAACTTTATTATGTTTGGAGATCTGTTAGAGTTAGAGTTGTCGACTTGCCCCTTTTATGTAGGATGTTTTCTTGCTAATCAGTGATGCGCTAGTGACTCTATGTCTGGGATAATTAGCTGTATGACACGAATATGATGATAATTGTGTTGGTGCGATGTAACAAAAAACAACTAAACAAACATTTGTCAGTATGTCAAGTGCCTGTGTTTTATTGAAAAGATAAACAAAACAAAGAGTCAGGATATTGTAAGTGGGTGTGCTAACTGGGTGTAAGATGGTTGGTGGGATGATCAACCCAACAAAACAAACAAAATAAACATAATACTTAGTAAATTATACAAACATGGTTGAAGATTGTATGTAAAGAAATTTAGTTGACATTGTAAACATAAGTCATAACCCTTGCTTAAACCTTAGTTACCTACTTCATTTATTCAAAGATTTATTTATGAAGACTGAGTTGCAAATTCTTTATATCCTGACCTTGAGGATCTTGATCAACACTATTTGCCTAAATTTGTGCTTAGCTAGCTAATAGAAATTTTTAACAGTTACATAGCCACCATTATATAAATGGTTATTATTTGCTTTTCAGATTCATTGACCTTATAAATCATATAAGGTTTTATGGGTAGAATCCAGCTGACAAAACTTTGGGCATTGTTTAAAGAACATAGGAATCAGAAGTTACTGAAGTGTAGTGGGCAATTCTATTGCACAAACCACAGAACAGAAGAGCCATCTGGTTTGACAGGCTGTGCAAGTGCCATGGAACTTAGTAATGTTTTAAAAAGGTACGTCAGATTTTCTCAGTTCACCAAATAAGGCATTGTTTCCTGAAAAGGTCCTGCAAAATGCTGTTCATTGATGCGATAGATCTGTATAAACGATCAAGCATATATCACTACTCGTCATTGTAAATAGTGTCTTCCAGTCTTAGCTCGCTGCAGAGATAGCTATCTTTAGATTAAGATAACCACATGACAACTTACATTTGTGATCACAGTATATATATTGTCATCTGGTTTATCCATTCAGATGTTGAAATCTATCTTAAGCAGAGGGCCCTATCATGCTTTTTATAGATTTGAAAAGAATGAACATTTAGAGTGTGTCTTTTTGTGTGTGATTAATACCATCTTTCTATATGGCACTGTTCAAAATCACCTTAACATAGACTGAAGTATGAGTTTATGCAAAAATTATGCCCTAATTCTCCAAAGCAGGAGTAAGATATTGTAACATGTATTTGTTATAGGCACACTTTCGAATACTACCTTTAACTGCATCCCTTACAAACCAGAAAATATCTGTGATATAATACGACTTTCAAAGACCTCAATTATGTTGAAACATGGCGTTAGTTTTGTCAGGTTCTGCAATAAAAAATGCCTAATAATCATTTTGTAAGATTGAGTCATTTAAAATTGAAAGTAGAATTTTATTGCTGGCTTAAATTATAACAAACTATTAAACTGTTCAATAAATTTGTCTTGCCAGACATAAAAATAACATTTTGTTAAAAATCCATGCTAAATTCTTAGCATTTTTTGCCTTAATATTATATATGTTATATATAAGGGTTGATTTACTTATAAACAGAGACTGAGTGAAGGGTGCTGGCTGATCTGGGTCTACACTATTTGGCTAAGCCTTATAAATATGCAAAAAAGCAGGTTAAGAGTTAAATTTATCAATATAAGGATTGATCATGCCATCATAAGGTTCATGTTATGACTGATGTTCCCAGTTTCAGAACAATTTTATGAATGTTACCACATTGTCTTTTCGAAAATTGAATGCCACTTCTTGTTACTAGTTACCAGTAATCACTGCTTGTGTTTACTTCAGGCTGCACAAGTTTGCCTCGCCCACTTTGGCCGGAGATTGGGATAATGTTGGACTTCTGGTTGAACCGTCTCCCCCACATGTTGTGAACACTATTTCCCTGACCAACGATCTCACCCCACCCGTTCTACAGGAAGCCATTGATAAGAAAAGTGATCTGATTCTTGCCTACCATCCACCTATCTTTGCTTCTCTGAAGAGGTTGACACAGAAGAAGTGGAAAGAGGAGATAATTGTGAAGTGTATAGAGAACAGGATTGCAGTTTTCTCCCCTCACACAAGTTACGACTGTGTTCAAGATGGTGTCAACGACTGGCTAATTAGCTGTTTCAGTATGTTATACCAATTACAGATAACTCTTATATATACAATTTTTGCACACACTCTTTTGTTTGATGTAAAGTTGATAAATACAAATAAAGATGCTTATTATGTGGATTTTCTAAACATTAAGTAGTTCTTTCTGACTGAGGGTCTTTTTCCATTTGCTCAGAATAAACAACTCTAATCCAAATACATAGATGCAGTTAAGAATTTCTTTACTAACAACAACTCAAAGTCATTATCAAAGCAATTACAGGATACACAGATCCCTGTGTAAAAGGTAAAGCATTGCTATATTTCACATAAACTTACCTTTTTGTTACACTAGGCAAAATGATAAACACAACCTATTTACATAACCTGGTACTGGTATTTAGATTTTTCTGAATACTGCAGCTTTTCAAACATATGTTTGCTACTGTTTCCCTTTATATCGAAAATATATATCAGATTGTAAAAATCCCATCAATAATGATATATCAATAATAATGTTACAATCTCTTTAATGCACTTTTCTAGAGGGTGTGCCCGTGGCGTAGTGGTAGATTCGCCGAGTTTTTAACTCTTCTGACGGCTTAGCCTCTCACCGCATGGGTTCGGGTCGCATCTTTGGAGCGAAGAACTTTATGTGGAAAGGTCTTCCAGCTGCGGTGTGCCAATGGTTTTACCCAGACATTTGTTTGGGGTCTTCCTCCACCAAAATTGATGGATGTCACTATAATGATCATAATTAATTGCTGTGATGTGTCTACAAAATAAATAAAACAAAATTTTCTTAGATTGCAATGAAGTGAAGCCAGTTGAGGCTCATTATGAGTACCCGTCTATCTACACCAAGAGATTGGAGTTTGACCTCGCAGCTGACAAGTGCTCAGAAATTGTGACCCAACTCAAGTCTCTCCCAGAAATGAAGCTTACACAGGCCACAGGAAAGTAAGTCTTTCATACGTTTGACCCTTTTTCTTTAGAATTACCAGTAATAAAGATACAGGTATTTGCAAAGCAACTAAAAAATAAAAGTGCATCATTTAAGCTCAATTCCTATTTTTTCCACCAGTTCATAAACGGATAGAGATGATTGCCAATGGCATGTGTCTTTAAACTAGATAAATATTGATTAGTAATAGCTATTATTAATGACAATGTTATTTCAAATATAAAAGATGATTAGCAGTTTATTTAAAAAAAATAAAAATAAACATTAGGTTCTGTAAATACCAACTTTATATTATTTGAAAATATTTGTAACATACTAAAAGATTAATGAAGTAATCTGCTCTATGTTCAGTCCTGACAACACATCAACCCCTGCAACTGTCCATATCCGTGTGCAGTGTACAGATATATCTCTAGCAGCTGCAATGAAGGTCGTAGCTCCACAAATGTCTGCCATCAACAACCTTCAAACACAGGATCTAATAAAGGTGAACCATTATCATGCACTTAAAAGTTGAAAAATTAAGTTTTACAATTCATCTGTCCTTTTTCATTGACAATACTAACTCAGTATGTATTTTGTCATGATCAAAATAATTTAAATCCCCGCCTTTATATATTTCAATGTCTGTTGTGTTGTTTGCGTGATTTATGTAACATTGTCGTTCAATGGTTATGGCGGGGTAAAGCGATCTACTAGCAAGATACAAAAAGATTTACCTAAACGGTGATGTGTCACTTGTTTTACCCAAGCATTTTATAGGATAATCTTTACTCACTGTATTTTATATATAAAAACAAATCATTATAAAAAAGGAATCTGCAACAAAGAAACTTATTGAATTAACGATTGCAAGTCTAAGTAGATGAAGATTTGTTGTAAATTCAGTATAGCTGTCATTTTTAAGGAAGACATTAACCTTTTAAGAAACTCTCACTGTCATTATTATTGGAACGTGTTAATAAAAAAATTGCTGCATGAGTGCATGTACAAAAAACTAGGATATTTTGTTTGAAAAACTGTAAATAAATGTATGAATTATCATATTTTAGTTATTCTTCCTCTGATGAAGCAGAATATTGAGTTTAACATATAAGTAAACTGGAAGATAGGCTTTACTCCATTAGGTTTCACACATTCAACAATGGTACTACTTTTTCATAAACATACGGTAAATTGTATTTCAATGTTCTTATGTTTTATCTTCATAAAATACATTGTAACAGAACAGAACAGACTTTTAATAAGACTTGTACAAGGTATGATGTACCATCATGTTGGTTATGAAATAATTTCAAACACATATTGCCAACTGATTCTGCAGTTACAGTGTATAACAAAATAAAATAAACAAAAGGAAAAAGTAAAAAAAACATCTGCTTTAGACACATGAGTTGGCAACTTGGGTAACTGAGGAGATTTTTTTAAAATAATTGTACTGTATTAAGATCTTGTTTTACAGATTCCGAAGCCCGGATATGGAATGGGTAGGAAAGGAAAATTAAGCCAGCCAATCAGTTTAGATGAAGCCCTCCATACAGTAAAAGCTCACCTAGGTTTGAGACATGTGCGCCTAGCTACTGCACCAGGTAGATAAACATGGATGAAATTTAAAATAATTATCTTGCAAAGATAAACATGTTTATACAGTTTATAAAGTGAGCTTGTATGAAAGGTAAACCATTTGATGACAATAAATATTAGACTTGATTTGCTATTTTGTGCAGATTTGTTGGTGGTGTTTATGGCAAAGTCCTCCCATGTATATTAAAAGCCAGAAACAAATCCTAGGTAGAGCTACAGAATCACCACTGGTCAAATTGAAGACCTTTTTTTCTGAGATTTTATTCATATTTACTTTATTTTGTTTTTGAAATACATCGCATCGACTTATTATGATCATTATAGTGACGTAGAGCTATTTTGGTGGAGAAAGACCCAAACAAATGTCTGGGTAGAAAAACCTGCACACTGCAGGTCAGCTGGAAGACCTTCCAACATTAAGTCCTTTGCCCAGAACGGGACTCGAACCCATTCAAATTTGCAATCAAGCAAACTGAGGCTCCTCTGACTGCTCAACATCTCACCACATGGGTTCGAGTCCCAATAGGGGCAAAGGCCTTAATGTGGGAAGGTCTTCCAGCTGACACAGTGCACTGGTTGTTCTACCTAGACATTAGGCTGGGTCTTCCTCCACCTAAGTAGCTGGACATCACTATAATGGTCAAAATGGGTCAATGTGATATATTTCAAAACAAAACAAGATGAGGGGTAAAGAATATAAAAGTAGGCCCTAGGAGACCCTTATATTGGCACATGTAGTTATATTCAAAAGTATGCAGGCCTCCAATTCATGGAAATAGTATAGGAACACATTTTGCTTGGTTTACAAGCATGTTTTGAGAGATAAATAAATGTGTGAATGTTTGTTTTCCTAATTTTCCAGGTTCTCCAATGATATCAAGTGTGGCAGTGTGTGCTGGATCGGGGAGCAGTGTGTTGCGTAATGTGACTGCTAGTCTGTATGTGACTGGTGAGATGTCGCACCATGATGTTTTACATGCAGTCTACAACGGATCGTCTGTCATACTCTGTGAACACAGTAATACGGAGCGAGGATACTTGTACCAGTTGCAGAAGAAGCTCAGCAGTCTACTAGAGTCTAGTGTTAATGTTGTTGTGTCACAGACAGATGCTGATCCCCTTGTTATCGTCTAACCACCACTCCCCTCCCCGTTTAGCTCAATCTTTTAATATCATATCTCGTAGAGCGACACAAGTCAATGTCCTCTTGAGAGTTCAGATCAGAACTCCTATTCTGTGAGGAACTTTAGTTGCACTAAATTTGAATTTTTAATCTCTTTTTTCATCTCAAAGAGGAGGGATCCATGTTCAAGTGGTAAGAATCACTCACTTGTAACTCCTTAGCCCCTCAGCTTGGGTTCGAGACCCGGTCGGGACAGAGGTTTTCCAGCTAACCTGCGATGCGCCGGTGGTTCTACCCAGACATAAGTGACCAGTCCACCTCCACCAATAATTAGCTGGACATCACCAATATGACCATAATTGTGTTAGTGTGATGTGGTGTGATGTAACAAATAACAACATTGCAATGGTCATCCGTAGAAGAGGCTTTTGGTAACATATATTAGATACACTTCTTGCTTAACAAGATAGTTCCACTTAAACTTAATGCTTTATGTTTTCATTCTCCTTAGATCTGCACTAAGAACTGCAAGCAAAACTGTCTTGCATAAGGCATGGCTGAAGTATAAGATTTTATACTGTAATGGTGAATAATAAAAGTATAAATACAGTTTGTTTGTTTGGTCATTTTTTTTAAACCAAACCTTACATGTTTGTTTTTATTGTACAATACATATACAGTCAAATCTATACACACTTTGCTGGAAAAATGACAACAAGGTTCAGACAAATTTTTACAGCATATGCATTTAAATGACTTTCATTAGTTTGTGGACAACAAAATTAGCAAAATGTGTAAAATATATAAAAAAAAAAAAACAATGCAGATAAAAATGTTAAGAAAAAATAATGGTAGTGTATATTACACAAATGATATATATACAGGTTGTCCAAATACATCTTGTGTGACCGGACTGGGTAGCGCAATCTGTAGAGCATCTGCTCCAGGTACTTGAGGCCCCGGGTTCGATCCCAGGTTGCGACATACCAAAAATGTTAAAAATGGAGGTTGTTTAACTCCCTTACTAACGCTCAAGCAAATATAAGGGTAGTTCCACGACTGGTTGACCTGGTGTCTGGATACCACAATACCGGGTGTGGTATCATGCCAGGTCTTCACGGCATACTATACACAGTGAAAAAATAAATTCACACTCTTCAAAGTTTGTGAATAAATGTAGTTGAAATCCTGAACTAAACATTTCATTTTCATGCACTCAAGATTGTAAACATTCAAGATTTTACTAATTCATGTTAGCTTATTTCTAACTTAAAATGGTACATATACTTCCAACATAAAATTAAACGTTGTCATAAGAAATGTGTGTTTAGTTCACTGTGTAAACCTTTCAACCAGATAATATATCAGTCATTTCATCAATCGTAACTCCTCGGGTAATTCCGTCCTCTGGACGATCATCCCTCGGGATGTATCTGGAGCAATGATACTTACTGAAATCACGACCGTTTTGTTCGCCGGAAGTCGGAAGAAGTCGGAAGAAGAATATCTAGAATGTAGTTCGCACAAAACATAAACAATGCGATCGTTCGACAGCTGCTTGCCTGCTGCGATGGGTAAATTAAAATTGGATGATTTAAATTTGGAGCCGCCACAAATTGAAGTTTTACAGGCATCGTACTGTAGGGAGCTGTCATCCGAACTGCCATCTTTGTTTTGACGTCTGTCACAAAAGTAGTCCCGAAATGGCCTGAAATGCTTGAAGCCTCTATCTTCCTTAGAGTCATTGGAAGTATAAATTGGTGATGATTATCCGAGTTGTTCCGATTGCTGAAACAGGCGTCATACCTGTCCGGAAATTACCGGAAACGTTCACGAGAATTGCCGATGTCACAATCGCAATAAGAAAACGACGTCACAAGCTGGATAATAAATTTTGATAATACGACCTCATTCGGATCAGCTTACTTACAGAAAGGTTATAAGGGAGTAGGTGATGGGCGGAAAGTATGACTAAGATGACTGCCAATCTCAAAACCCTTGATACACAGCCTGTTGACACAACACCTTGTTAAATGGCACCTAAATGTATATATAGCAACATATTGGAAAGAAGGGGAGAATCACGAAGAGAGAAATAGAAAGCGACTAATTCATATTGAGCTATTCAATTCATTTCTTTGTCACAGTCTATATGCAACAACCTGAAGTTGTATGAAATACTGCAACTTTCATTTGAAATGCACTTCTTATGTGTTACATATGGTGTAATGGCGCGATAAACACATGATAGACATTAAGGCATATACACGTGTGTATAAGACTGATACAATGACGTAAATGTTATTTTTAGACTGCGCGGACCTTACAGTACCGATTCATGCGTCATAGCCGGGATTTGAGCTGAAAACTTGTTTTTAACTGATAAGTTGAATGTGTATATTCAAGCAGTGTTCAAAAAAAAACTCTGTCAACTATTTGATTACGTAAGTTCTGATTGACAAGCTTTCTTCCTGGAAAGGTGCAGGAGCAACTTAATGAGGTAGGAAGAGGTTTTAGCAAAACGAAGTATGTCAAAAAAGGATTGTTAGAAAAAGGCTATTTTCGCTGTTTCCGTGCGAGGCAAATCTTTCTTATGCAACTGAATTCAGAAAGACTGGATAAAAAGTCGAATGTTTATTTATATACAAAAAAGCTATTTGGCAAAAGCATCCTGACAAAAACGTTATAACGTCGTCTGACGGAAAATGCCGGGTATGATTTTGCGCAAAGTTTATTTCTCACAATTAACGCCAAAGATCGCCGTGAAGAACTGTTAGAATATGTTACTTTTAAGATAATACTATCAAGATATAAACCCCTTGAAGTTGTAAATTCACATTTTATAGTTTAACAATTCAGTATGTACTTTTGCGGAAATTGAAATTCGGACTTCCCAACAACCGAAAAATTGCGAATGTCAAGGTCTGTTGTACAGAATACAAGTTAGTTTTACATTTAGTAGTCAAAATCAAGATTTTGCCCATGATGCATGATGTGGTAAATGATGTGGTACAATGATTGACATTGTAAAAATAATACATGTAAACAAGGATATGTAAAAAAATATACGTACGATACGCGGAGAGAGACATGTACACAGTGAAAGGAGAGGTCGTTTTTAAAGTACACATTTTTTAAGAATCAGATTTATTAAATATTAAAAAAAATATATTCATTTTTTCTAGACTTTGTTTTCTAGGTCGCGTGATATATCTTTACTCGTATTTCGGGCCAGAGGCCCATAATAATAAATGATCTCCCCTTTAATTCTCGCCTGGCAGTTAACAGACATAAAAACCATAGAGAGATCAGATTCATCTTCATTTCATTTAAATCTACTGCATCTGCAAATATCAGTATTTACATTTTTATGTTACCAATATCAAAACGAGTACATCCTTTTGCAAGAAATACCAGCTCTTTTTTATTGGAAATAAAGAAAATAATGAAATGGGCGAGAGGGATCATCTTGAGAATACCAATAATACACAAAACAAAAACAAACAAAAAACAACAACAACAACAACAAAAACACACAAAAACAACAAATCAATAGTTTTTACAGTTCTTATTGTCAAACATTCTTCCATAGACTAAATAATAAATAGCCAATTTCTATACAAGCCTTTACTCTCACTAACCGCGTAATCAAGGTCTCTAGAAGAACAAAACGCGCTGTTTACCTTCAGCGTGACATTTAAAAAAATGATCAATGATAATTATTAACGATCAGTGCAAACGGAAACAACCCCGCTTTGATGAATTAATTGTGCTCTGACAAACCTGATATGTCGGACGTAAAGAAAACTATACAGACGTTGCCTTTTTAAGTTTTGCGCTTCATTCTTAGCTGGCTTGTGGTTGAACTCCAAAACACTTTTAGTGAGGAGTTTTTGCAACGAAAGCCAATTTCATTGGCTGAATTTCCGTTCCGCTTTGCTCATGGAGCCAGTCAGATCTTCTTGTCTATATTCATGAGAACGATTTTTTCTGGCCACGTACCCCACGGTATATGCATGTAGTGATAACGGCATAATTGCCCTCGGTTCTATTGATGAAACAAATCTTGTATGAAAAAAAAAACACAACTTGTCTTAAATTAAAAAACAACAACAACATAAAACACAAAATCTTAATTTTAAGTAATTATAACCAGACTGGCGTCTGTGTTACAACTGGATACGCGCCTGTATAAGTGGTATCTATTATCCGGAAAAATTCAGTGATATCGGATTTTTTTGCGAGGGACTAACGGCGTCTGTTGGATATCTGGAATGGCATTTATTATTACTGGCAGGTATTTTTACTCTGTGTGCACAGTTTGTTATCCATGCGGCTTAAATGATTCAAACATGCGATTTTTGATTTCTGATACTTACATTTCACTGTAAATAAACAGTAAGCGTGTCTTTAATTAGTATAAATGTATAATTTATTTACCTTATACAGTTTCGAACGGTATTTCCACAAAATCTACTATGTTTTAGGCTGCTTAATTGTCCGCACTATTTATTAGTTTAGTGTCAAAAAGTTTGTAACCTGAAGAATAATATATCTAGCTTAGGTGAATACATCAGCCACATGTTGATCAGGACGGGTCACAGACTGTGTCTGTGTATTTTTCAAGAACGTTTCCATGTTTACGAAGTATTTAAATACAAAAAAAAGTATTACTAAAATATTTTCTCGAAACATATTTTAATGTGTTGTATACAATCGATTTAACAATAATAAATGATTAGATATCATATACACTATATAGTAAAAATCAATGCGATTTCCAAAACAATAATTTGATTACAATTTATTATGCAAATAAATTCAGTTTTTACCAAGTTTTTAATTTCTTGAAAAACTATTTCAGATTTTTTTTTTGTCATTTTTGTAGTTCTATGTATGCTGAACATATCACAATAAAAATGACTTTTTAATTTTGTTTTTGTTTGTTTGTTTGTTTTTTAAATGGGTTCAATTGAAGCATATACTCGCAAAGAATTTGGCAAATTCAATCAATCAATAGCTGTCAGAAATTAAAATTAACAAACTACGGGTTTCATTTTAATCTGGTAGTGTGATGCAGAAATTATTGTCAAAATGAAAAAGTAGGAAGAAAAAAAGTTGACCATGCGTGCTTATAGCAGGATTCGAACGCTCAACCCTAAGTTTTGAAGCACTTTAACATAAATTTTACTACTTAACTTCCTTCATATTGAAGAGCTCCTATGCGCAAATTGAATGCGCCTCACGAACTACCGCAATCATCTTTAATACCTAAACATTTGCTACAATAGCACTATGCTGCTGATAGAAACAAATGCATATTGTCAAATAAAACTTGTGATTGCTCGACCGGACAAAAACAGCTGTGTAGGATTCGAAAAACAAAAACGACTGACCCTTTTCCCAAAGTTTACAGTGCCAGTGTTGGTCACTCAATATACCTTCATAAAGTGATTACGTCACACAACGATGCACTGCTGAGGCTCGGCTGATGTTTTCTTTGGGCGGTTCAATAAGTCTTTCTTTAGTTCTGTATAACAATCAACTTAACATCTAATTATACCACGTTTCACGTTTAAATTTAATCTTTAAAGCATGGCTATCATTATATGCGCGCTTTTTGTCTATTCAGAAAGCCGTATTTTCATGTGTATGTTTGCACGATTTTCTCTGAGTTAAATAGTCGCACAAAACACCGCGACGGTCAATCTATGCCCCGCCCCCTTTTTTCGTAAGCAACATCGCCTAATTATTGTGTTTAACAATGCTGTCCGATTTTTATTCTTGTCCGATTTTTAGGAAATCGGCGCCTGGAGCAGAGAGCAAAGAGCTGGAACCCACAATCCCTCGCTCCTGGGTGTTCGGGGCCAAGGTTGTCCTATGATAATCAAAGCTAGTTTTCCAGTTAGATTGCGATATATACATATATACAATGTACAATGATTCTAAGGTCCTTCCTTCCGCAATTCAGACTGGGGTGAAATTTACTGTTAAGACGCGTTTTTGTTTCGTCTTAGTGGTTATTAATTTAATTTTGTTGTTGTTTTGCGACTGGAAGCCAATTAAAAAATACAAATTACACTACCAGGATGAGATGGATGTCTTCGGGATGGTGTGTTCTTCTAGCTCTTTTGTGCCTCCATGGTTGTCATGGTTTCAACTGGGAGAGCTTGAATTTGCCGGAGAACCATATGCCTTACTTCTTCACCAACAACCCAGAAATCAAAATGTTGTGCCAGGAAGATGACCAATGTCCATTCAAGGTAAATTCTTATATGCTATTCGTGATGAGGAATTAGTGGTACAGAGAAAACTCAGCTCACAAAATAAAATTCCGGAACCCATTTTCTATGTAAGCTTTCACTTTTACCAAAAGTAGGATAAGGCAAGAAAATACAGGTCAGAGAGCCAGTAATGTACCAAATTTATAATGAAAACACACAGGACACATTATATATTCATTGACATAGTTTTAACATTTTTCATCAAGAAAGTTGCTTATTTATAAGACATAAATAAAATTAAAATATAACATTGAAAATGGTAAAAGAATGTAAGAACGTTTACAAAATTATAATATGTATTCTAATTTCATAACCAGGGTTGGTGTAAAGTATAGAAAATAATACCTTATTATTTATAGTTTTGTTTTTGCGTTCTGATGCATGCACACATGTGTAAATTAAGTAACATAGCAACAACAACATCAATACAATAGGACAATTGCCTGCGTTACTTTTTCATCTACACTATTTCGAGCTGAGCTTTTTGCATATTGTAGGCCGCATTGAGCCGAGAAAACTGTTGGGGGTACGAAAAGACATGTTCTCCAGAGAACCGACTGTTGCTGCCGACCTGTCCCAAGCCGATGTCGTGAGTCTGTAGAAAACTTGAAATACCATATTGGCGGTGTAAAGTTGCATTTGGGTGGGGATTAAATGCATTTGGGTGGGGTTAAGATGCATTTGGATATTAAGTTGCATTTTGGTGGGGTTAAGTTGCATGTGGGTGGGGTTAAGTTGCATTTGGGTGGGGTTATGTTGAATTGGGGTGGGTTAAGATGCATTGGGATGGGGTTAAGTCGCATTTGAGTGGAGTTAAGATACGTTTGGGTGTCAAATTGCATTTGAGTGGTGTTAAGATACATTTGAGTGGCGATAAGTTGCATTTGGGTGGTGTTACGATGGATTTGGGGAGTAAAAATGCATTTCGGCGGGGTTGAGATTTGGGGGTGTCAAGATGCATTTGGATTGGCTATGTTGCATTTGGATGAGTTAAGTTACAATAATGGCATTATCCAACTGCTTTTGTTATTCTTCACTTTTCACTTACATTAAGACATCAATAAAACAAAGTGTGTGTTCTTTTCAGGTAACAATAATTTATTTGTGTGTATGATTTGGTTAAAATTATTCGATACCGCCTTTAAACCCTTTGTTCCGTTTCTTCTTTGACAACATTCCAATAAAAGTTTTCCCCGTAAATAAAGGAAGCAAATAAAAACAGTGCTATAGAATAAAATAAACACGGGTACCAGAGAAAAGACTGTTAACCGGGCTATAGTTTTAGAATAACAACTGTAGACCTACTGGTTGAGGCAATTAAATACTGACCAGCATGTTTTAAAAGTATCAACACACCCTCTTGTTCCTTTTTTTTTATTAGTATAACGACGTACATTGTATACTTTACTCAATTTCAGAAAGAAAACAAATTACGAAAATTACTTTTGGAGAACGGCAGATTTTGGGTATGTCTTAGAAAGGCTCGAAGAGATGACGCCTTTCTGTGTACCTGAGACAAAGGTAAAGTCCAGCTCAGAGATGGTACAATTAACAACACATTTTGTGTGTGTATGTTGGGGGTGGGGTGCTCCAATTGTTAGACATTATAAATCGTGAAACAACGTTCTTATTGTTCATTCTTTCCAAATCTATAAATAAGCAGGATGAGGATTTCCACTAAGGATAGATACCGACGTCAGAGCGAAATACCCGGATGATTATTAAACATGATTTCAAAAGTAAGTGGTCACGTGGTTTTCTGAGTTTAAAAATAGCTAACTGAGAAGCGTTGCTAAGATAGGAAATACATATTTGTAATGACGAGTGGGGTGTTATGCTCCATTTTCTACAAAAATGTTGGACATATATAAACAGCCTTTCGCGATTTTTTTTCAAGAATCAATCATTTATATAGTTTGTTGAGACACAAAAATCAGTTCTACACTGTCGGATCTCATTTTAACAAGAATATTCGATGTACATGAACAAATATACAAATACATGTATCCAATTTGACTTTGCAATTAGCATAAAAATGCTGAATCGTAGCGACAGATTGGTAATTAGACCAGCTGCGGTTTAAATTAACAGTAAAAAAGCATTAATAAATATTCAGTCGCCTTTGATAAGGTACTGGGATATAAAAAAATCGATCCTGCTTTATTCTTAATAACAAATGAAAAAGATACTCTCATCTGCAAATAAGATGCGTATAGCCGTCACCTTGTTTCTTAAAGGTGGTATACCATATATCCTATATCCAATACATGTAACAATATCTTTTTCCACTATCTGGGCGTATGGATGGGGGGGGGGGGAGGGGTGAAGAGGGATTTAAGGATAATTTCTGCAAAAATCCATACACAAGTCTAATAACGACGAATTGGATACTACATATACTATGCTGTTAGACAGTACAAATTGCGAAAACATTCACACTGTTCATTCATTGCCAATCAGTAGATATGCACGAAAGCTATCTGCTAAAAATAGATATCGACGTCAGAGCAGACGACCCGAATGACGATATAACGTGATCTCAAAAGTAAGTTGTCACGTTCTTTTTAACGTTTTAAAGTTTTCAGTTTAAAAATATCTCTGCAGTGTGGCCGAGATAGGAAATACTTATTTGCAATGGTCAGTGGAGATTTTTGTTTCATAGTTTACACATTAGGGCATCAATGAACAGCATTTTGCAGGATCTTTTCATATAACAAACTCTTATTTGATTATTTGAGGTAAATTCTTAGGTCCAAAATTTCGGATACCACCTTTAAAGTTAGAATTAAAATTACAGATGTAGCATTTGAGTGTTAGTGTTTTTAAATAACATATTCCATAGTTGTAACCTGATCGACGAATTTGAAATGCCCAAAATAAGTAGATCTTCCTTAAAGTATTTGTAAGTCGGACACAAGTACAAACAATGATTATTATAAAAGTTTAAACACCCAATAATGACGTTAAGTCAATCTTAATTCTTGTATTTTATTTTCGGAAAAAAATAATGAAGCTTAAATAGATCTACACTTTAACAGGTCAATATGCTTAAATTTTCTTAAATTTATAATTTTATATAAATGTTGTGAAAGGATATGACACACGTTAAACCAAAGTTTACGAAATATAATTGATATTTAACACGTTTTATTTTTGTAGTTTTCTTACACTTGAATCTTCGCTTCAAGTTATGATTCAAAGACCCATATGACAAGAAAAACAGCAACATATCCCATCCTCAATAAACATGTGATTGATTGAAAACTAGCCAATCAAAAGTATGTTATTTTTAAGCATGGGTAAGGTGCGCCGAGCTGTGTGCCGACATGCCAACACTAGGCTCTTACTAAATAATAAATGAATATTTAAAACTCCACAAAACTTTATACACAATATATTACTAAAATAGTAAAAATATAAACAAAGTCGTCGCAATCCAACAATACGTGTTTTCAAACCAAATGCAACCCTGGCCCAACATATATCATCGAAACTATCAACTTTTAATCAATGTCATAACAACAAATTTTCTTCTTCGTCTACTACTACTTCTACTACTACATGTACTACTACTACATATACAACTACTACTACCGACCGCAATAGCTCAAGTGGTAGAGCGTCGGCTTGCAGATCGGGAGCACGCGGATTTAAACCATGGCCAGGTCAAACCAAAGACTTTAAAATGGTAGTAGTGGCTTCGCTCTTAACGCTCGGGGCTAAGGGGACAGCATTACGCCTGACTCGTCGGTATCAGTATAATGGACCGGCCGGGTTCAATCCCCGGGCACCTCATAAGTGCCCCTGTGCTATAATGATAGAAATGTCGCTGCACAGTATCGGCAAAAATACCGACAAATCGCCAAATCCCACAACTACTACTGTAATTATCATCACCACCATCGTCATCACCATAATCAAAACTATCATTATTTTAATCAATGTCATAGTTACAAATTTCCACTACTGCTACTTCTACTACAACAACTACTACTATTACTACAACTACTTTTATTATTACTTGTAAACTACTATTATTACGTCTAATACTATTACTTCTACTACTACTACTACTACTACTACTACTACTACTACTACTACTACTACTACTACTACTACTACTACTACTACTACTACTACTACTACTACTACACAATTTTCCACACAGTAGTATGACCACATGCGACTTAATTTCCGCACTCTGATTGTTTTATTGCTCGGATTATGGTCACATGACTGTGGGAGGTCCGTCATATGATTGATCATAATAATGTAGACGTCGTTTTAAACATTATTTATATGGGCTTATCTTAAGGAATTAATAATATGTTATTTTATCATGCTTATTATGAAAATAATTATAACCGGATGATGTTATAAACTGTTAAATTCAAATTTGTCAAAACGAAAGTAACTGACTTTGAACGGTAACTGACTATCACCAATCACAATACATATTTACTTATGATAATATTTAGCGTTTATAGTCGTCATAATACCAGATTTGTGTGGCAAGATAACAAAACAGATACTGCAACATTTGCATTCACGTGCATACGCTCGCAGACGCAAAATGCATTCAATTAATAAAAACAGCATATAAATGCATATAAGTAACTTTAACATGCGTCATTTTTCCGCAAAGATATTTTTCAATACCCGAACCTTTAAAACCAGACTTGTCCAATGAAATTTCTAATTAAACTTTATTTGAAATTTTGCCCATAACTAGCATAACTAGACGCCAAAGAAAAGAATGAAGATAACTGTCCAAGATGCGTACAACTTATCTCCGAACCCCTGATATCATTGAGAGGTATCAAATGTAAAAATCAGCACCTAGCCAAGGATTCGGCGAGACTTTACCACCTTGTCACGGCGGATGTGCGCCCTGCGGAGCGGAGTACGCTAATCGGGGAGCAAAGCTGAGGGGTCCAGTGAAACCTTGCTGGGTCGAGCGGAAAATCACCGGCGTCGCGGTGACGAGCGGAAATTCTTTGCTGTCTGGGAAGTAAATCACCTATATTATAAGTGAGGCATAACACCTCAATTGTTATTACAAACACGTATCTCTATCCGAGCCACGCTGCACCGTTAGCTATTTCAAAATAAGAAAACCACGTGATAACTTACTCTTGCGATCACGTTACATGATCATCCGGGTAATCAGTTCTGATGCCGATGTCCATTTTTAGCTGAAATCTCTATGGTGCTTATTTATAGTGTCAGTAATAATGGACATTAAAAGTGATATATGTCCTAGCACGGGATACGGACAAAAGTCCCTGAGGACAGAAGCCCCTGGGTCAAAAAAATGTCAAGGTGGACAAAAAACCCTGGGTAAATTTTTCAACAAGGCTTCTGTCCTCAGGGACTTTTGTCCTACACTCTCCTAGCACCAATTGGGATACTATTTAAAACAGCCTTTACCTTAACTAAAGTATAAGTTTATGCAGTATTTATGCACTAATTCGCCCGAATTGGGGTAATATATGTTATAACAACTATACGATATAGGAAAACTGATGGACACTACCTTTAAGGGTAACGAAACCTAGAAGAAATCGCCTTAAACAAACGTTTCTAATTCCCCATTTATTTTATGTAGAGTTTTTTTTTTTAAATCCAGTGACATAGACATTTCAAGTTAAGTATACATCATTTTATTATCACTGCATTTGCTCGGCTTGTATCGTAGTGTTCTTAAATAGGTGTACGCCATTTATGTTTCATTTCTGTCCCTTTTACAGGAAGATTCGTCGTTAGAGTGTACAAAGTATTTGAGATTCTGCCGAGCCAAAAACATTTATCTGAATTTCAGGGGGGTGTCGTTTGCCCAGAAAGAAAGGTAAGTGCCAAATATTTCATCTCCGATCTATTTTAATATCTTAAATACCCCCACTCTACATAATATTGAAATACGACAAAATCCTATGAGCATTGCAACAAAATTAAATTTTGAAAGGGCATAGGACAAAGGTGTTCACAAACAGGCCAAATGTAAAGGTCAGAAAAAAATCGGTGAGAAGTCTGTAAACAAAAAAAGCAAACCCAACAGTTACCGCCTTGGAACGGTCAGTCGGCAAAAGGGGCCGAATGGGATGCTTAAACTAGTTTTACAGAGCTCCACTTTCGCACTTCTTCATGGTTTTCTCAAATGCAAGCAATGAAAAGAAAACTAATCTATTTGAAAAAAATAAGACCAAGCACTGGCGTTTTCTTAACATAATTGAAATTAATGCCCTCATAATATGTAGAAGAGAGAGAAGTATTATTTCTATAAGTAGAACTTCACATACAAGATCGTGTCCCACACAGCAAAGAGCTTCTCATTTCTTTCTTTAGTGATATTTTTGTTTAGCAAGCAGTTATTGGAAGATGGAATTTCATGGAAAAAAACATGAAAACTATTAAGTCTGCAGACATCATTAAGTTTTGGGCTACATAATATTGTTAAAAGTAAAAAAAGAAAAAAGAAAAAAAGATACATCCAACAGACTATATGAACCTAATAAGGCTTTTTATTATAACATCAAAGTTATACTTAGTTATGCTTTTTTTTCCACCGCGTTTACAAGTAATGTTTATAGATTACATAACGAGCTCAATTCTTGATCATGGAAAATAACATTCAAGTGTATTTCTAAATTGTACATTCAAGTGCTATCACAAATCCATTATGTTGTTGTTTGTTCAGTCTAGTGATTCTGGTCCTACCCAGACACTTGGCCGACCACTCGGAACTCCTCGGGTAATTCCGTCAAAGCGATATATCCGAAGCTTGTCGGAGATCGCCGAGTAGGTACGATTGTTGGCCGACAAGACGTTTAGTTTGCAAACTATGTCCATAGATTTAAAGAGCACTTCCTGTTGGATGGCAAGATTGGCGGACATTGTAAAATGAAGTCTTCATTGTTGGGCGAAGGCGTCAACAAGGGAAGTTTGCGGTCATGGTAAGAGGATCACGGTTGTTAAAAGCACTCACAAATGTGTGATTTGTGTTACCCAGGCTTTATTATTATCATTATTATTATTATTACTATTTTTATCATGTATCTGTTTGTCTTAGTTAGCAACCCTTTAGTGTGAGTGGTCAGTTATGTTTTGTCCAGTAATGTGTGTCCAGTCTGGTGTGTCCAGTCTATGTCCACTGTGTCTTGTCTGTACTGTCTTGAGTGAGTAGTGTGGTAGAACTGGTTTGGTAACTTATCTTTCTAAACAGATCATAACAATCTAAAAATACTAACCAATCAGCATGCATACTTCTTTTCAGTCTCAGAACTAACATCTTAATTAAACTTGACTTTGGGCTAGGTCTTCGACCAGTAAGCATATGTTTTGCTAGAGATTTAAATTTTTAAATCTAGTATACCGGTACTTTAATAACTGCTGCCCGGTTTGGTGTGTTTATTTCTAGTGAGGTTTTATTGTAAATTTGTTGTTGGCTTTATATAACCTCAGTTAATAATAATAATAATCTTGACGTGAAATAAAAAAAAAACACTATTGAACCTGCACCGGAACTGTTATTTTTATAACCCCCGGTTAACATTTGTTTAAACTAGTGCACATATTAAATATGCATTATAAAATATGCATTAAAAGCATCCACACATGAACAATTTTCATAACAAAGATAACTAAAATTGATTTTATAGTTTTGATTTGGGGACTGCTTATGTGTATATATTTGAATGAAATTTTGGCTTATATATAACTTAATTTTTTGTCTAACAGTATCATTTATAGTATGTATAGTATTAATTATATATTCTTTATATATAATAATTATGAATACAATAGTATTTAGACCGTCTTATACTGGTATAGTATCAACGGGGCTATTCTTTTCTACAAAGAACTCACCCTTTGCACACTAACTGTTGTATTGATATTGACGTCTACCTGTGGTATCCATAAGATTGTGTTGTAAAAATATTTGTTCAATATAAATAAATGTGTAGTCTCTAATCACGAAAATGTGCTTCCAACTAATACGCCTATATGTATGTTCAGGGTTGCCAAGTCAATATAACTTTATTTAACTCAGTTTTCGTAAGCAAAATATCAGTATACAAAGACAAATAGATCTAAATAAACGTGGATTAATAGATACACGTGGCTTGGTAAATATTGTTACATTATTTATTAAGTTCTTTGTAAATAGTCAATATATAGTATATGGCAAATAGCCAATATATAAACATTATTCTATCTTGATATTTTTGTATGTCATACATGCTTCTGTAAACACCATACATATTTATTAAATGCATAATTTATACTACTGATATTTATTCTGATTTTTGTTTCGATCGAAAGAATTGTTCTCCTTCAGTTTTCGTATACTTGCATTATTAGACTGCCTAGTTTGTAGTCAATATGTACATGCATATGCTCATCACTGTGCAGGTTTTCTGAACTGGAACATTATACCTCCCTAGAGTTCAGACCTCTGGATTCTCAGAATTGTGACGTCATCATTGACAAACCCACCATGTTCATGAAGCTGGATGCAGGTAAGAGGAAAGGAAATGTATTTATGGTTTTATGAACGATTATTAAATGTAGATATTTAAATTCATTTATACGTTATTAAATATGTTTCGAATATTAATATAAAGTGAGCGTCCGTAGTACATTGGTAGGGACTTTGTGCCATGGTATCGGGCCCGAGGCTCCGCCCCCCCCCCCCCCACACACACACCCACACACACACACACACACACACACACACACACACACACACACACACACACACACACACACACACACACACACACCACACACACATACGCAGAGCACGAGATGTAACTTCTTGGACAAGACTATTTATTGTTTATTGTCCTTTATGTTACTCTATGAGTACTGGTTCTACTGAAGAAGTTGGCATTCGAGAATGATCAACACCAGTACAAATATGATTGAATGACTGTGTGCTCGTTTATTCGTTAATATGCTCAACATGTGTAATTTTCGATTTTTTTTTTCAGTATTATGTATATTATCTTCATACGCTACATTCATTGTTTCTGTTTTACAGGGGTGAACATGTACCACCATTTCTGTGATTTCGTAAATTTGTACATGTCGCAACACATCAACAACTCTTTCTCTACAGACATACAACTCATCAGATGGGACACTGTAAGTGCTAAGAAAACAAACCTTTGATTTTATTTATTATTATTTGAAAGGTCTTGTTTCCCAATCGAATAAATAAAAGCTTTTGAAATAAAATGGTACCTTGGGTCACTAGGCTATTTCTGAACAGGACGCCATTTAGAATCTCAAGTTGACCTAAGGTTGGGAGAATAATAATTGTCTCGACGTTTTTTTTAAAATTTATTTTAACCGTTTTAGTTCACCAAGTTTATATCTATCCCTGTTGTTTGTTACTGTATCATATATTATATTTTTTTCGGTCTGAAACTTACAAAGTACTTTAAAATTAAAACAAAAAGTAATTTATGGATTTTTTAAAAAATTATTTTGATATTTTTTTCATTTTTTTTTTTTACTTTTAAAGCAAGGCAGATTTTTACGCGTTCACGTAGATTAAAACAACAACAACTAGTACAAAGTAACATCATTTATTTTTACAATATTTAAATTAAATAATTGATCTTTATACAATTTGTGTTTCTCAAGGTAGGTTGAAACTTCTCTTTTTTTAAAATTCCTAACGGTCGTTTATCCTGAAGTCATATTAAGCCACGTGACCTTCAAGGTGGAATCCGACAGTTTTCTTAAATCAAGTACACGCAGCAACATCTCACCCGTGTTTGGGAGAATTTGTGCATACTTTCTGCATAAACTTGTACTTTTGTGTAAGTGCATGTTGTTCATAACATTACCTCAATTGTTAAACAGTACCAAACGTGAAATATCTCGCTTTAAACGGCCATTATTTCCAAATCTATAAATAGTCACGATGGGGATTTTAGAGCTAAAAATAGATATCGACGTCAGGGCTGACTACCTGGATGATCATGTCATGTGATATCAAAAGTAAGTGGTCACTTGGTTTTCTTTGTTTAAAAATAGCTAACTTTGCAGCGTGGCTCGGATAGAAAATACATTTATGTAATGACAAGATGGATGTTACATGGATGTACGCAATCGGAACTTCACGGGTAATTCCGTCCTCGGAACAATCATCCCTCGGATGTATCTGGTGCGATAATACTACATGAAATCACGACCGTTTTGTTCGCCGGAAGTCGGAAGAAGAATATGCCTAAGTAGTTCGCACAAAACATAAACACTGCCATCGTTTGACAGCTGTGTGTCTGCTGCGCTGGGTAAATTAAAATCGGATGATTTAATTTTGAAACCGCCACAAATTGAAGTTTTACTGGCATCGTACTGTAGTGAGCTGTCACCCGAGCTGCCATCTTTGTTTTGGCGTCTGTCTCAAAAGAAGCCCCATTTAGATAAATGGCCGAGATGATCAGACTACCTACATACATCCGAGAGATGATTCGTGAATTACCCGAAGTGTTCCGATTGGGATGTACGGCACCAAAGCACAACCTATTGAGGGATCTTTTCAGGTAACAATTTATTTGGTTGCATGAGAGAAAATAAAATCGCCCTTACTGTCGGATACTACCTTTAAGTACTATGAGACTGTGCAAGAAGTAAATGAACCGACAATGTAAGAGAGTGCCTAGTATTAATATGCATGCGGTTATACGGTATGAATATACGTTTTACGCACACGTCAGTCACAAACAAGACCATTCGGCTCTATTCCGAACATGCACGGAAAAGGCCGAAGATGATGAGAAAGAAACAAGACACTGGTTAGCTCAATATTTTGCAATACTTAAACTTCATAAGAAATAGGGAATATTTGTTGAGTTCGGTGTAAGATCGCATTTTATTTCCCCGTGTAAGTCTAGACAATAATTTTTGTTTCGCATGTGGAAAAGCCACGAGTGAAAATATATATTTTCAAGGCTCACGAGGTGAATACAATGTGATCTTACACCGAAATCCACAAAATGTCTGTTTCTTTTATGCTTGTTTTAGGTTATTTTTAATGTTATTATCGACTTTGAACAAATACATTTCCCTCTTGATGCCCATCTGCGGTGTTTGTTCCCCCTAAAAACCAAATATTTCAGTGATATGACTATACGCAGATACAAAATAGTTCCAATGTTTATACATTTTTTTTTAACATTTGCCAATAATTAACATGAAATATATTATATTACCAACATGTAATTTAGTTTTGAAACATAAAAATATATAAAAATAATACCGAGATATTGAAACCACTTCTACGCTGTCTAAAATTTAAAAAAATGATGTCGGGAATATGTTTTGGTATTTGCACTGCAATGAAAATAACACCTAAAATTTTACACTGATTTATTTTCACTAATAACAAAGTTTTTTCACCAAAAAGCACGAAAGTTTTGTAGTTTATGTTATATACCTACTAAAATTTGTGGATAATGCGTTTTTAAGTTTCATGTACGCTATCATGCTCCGTCCCGCCCCCACGAAAACGATAATTGCAACAGTTTCACCTTTTTTTTTACCTTAACGCTTTTATTTTTAAGAGGATAGCCAGTTAACTTTATTAAACAAATAAAATTACCAAGAAGAAAACAAAAAAAGTTTTTTATTCGTATTTTTAATGTAATATCTAAATGGCGTGTCACTAAATCTTTATTGCAGAGTAACAAAGCCTACAAGGACCTTTTCTCGGAGACATTCGGGGCCTTTACTGATCACAAAATAATACCACTGCAGGAGTTCCAGGGCAAACGGGTATTTTTGCAACGACATTTGCACAACAGATACCTTTCTGATATGCTATGTATAAAGCAATGTACTTGCTTGCATAAACTTGTGTGTTTTGTGTGCGCGCGCGTGCGTGTGCGTGCATGCGTGTGAGTTTCGTGTCTGTGTGTGTGTGTGTGTGTGTGTGTGTGCGCGCGTGTGTGTATGCGGGTGTGCGTGTGTGTGCGTGCGGGTGTGCGTGCGGGTGTATTTGTGTATCTTTATCTAGTGGAAGTTCAAATGTTTGTGTGTGTGTAGCAATTCTCATAGAACCTTTTTATATGTTGTAACTTGTAAAACCTTCATTTTCGCTGTACTCAAAATAAGTACTTAAATGAAAACGGTGCCGTTAAATAGTACATGAGTACATCAAGCAATTTTCCTTTTTGTGTTTTGGCTTACAATAACAACTGTTGAACGTACAAACAGCAACATAAGGTGCTGAAGGTTGTTTGTTTATTCTATTTAGGTTGCACAAACTGAGCATACACCTTCATGATGATGTTCTAAATATAAGGCTTAATCAGTTGGGTAGTATAAGAATGCTACTAGATATATAACGCTCATACTCAAATTTTCG